>SJYA01002991.1:853052-886719 GCA_006410615.1 Neotragus moschatus
AAATAGCTAACAGGCTAATTCCTGACTATATAAATAAGATTAGAACAACCAAAGAGAAATCAGTAAAGAAATCAAACATTTTTGTAGGAGAATTATAAGTGGCCAATAAACTTATTCAAAGCTGTTGAACTATATTCAGAATTTCAGAAATGCTAATAAAAATGAGATATCTCCATCTGTTATATTTACAAAGATGAAAAATTTGATAATACCAATTGTAGGCAAAGTGGTAAAATATGTATTCATTAGAGCATTTTTTGTTTCAAAACATTGGGAAATGATTAAAATATATTGTATTCACATGATTCAGTCCCAACAATTCTAAAATATATTTGGATATACTTTAACTTGAATATATGTTAATTTCATAAATCATTGCTGACACATAATGAAACACAAAAATAAAAAATTACATATTCAATATGCAAAACATGTAAATATATATGTGTGTACAGGAAGGATACCCAAAAGAGATGATTAATTATGCTATTTTGCTTTATATTTTTTGTTTTTAAAATTTTCCATGTTGATCAATCAGGTAAATAAAAGCTGTGAACATTAATAAACAAAAAGATACCTCATGTTATCCTGTGAGAACTGGTGTAATGGTAGAATACTCCACACTCTGATATATCTTGGAGATTGTCCACGTTAGTTTATATAGAAAAATAGTTTGTTCTTTTAAATACAGTTGTAATAGTAAAATGAAATCCTTTATTGATGAATATTTAAGTTGTTTATAATCCTTCACTCTTATCAATCATAGTAAAATAAATGATTTGTGCCTAGCTCATTTCACATGTATATAACTTTACCTATAAAGTCCTAGAAGTTGAATTTCTGAGTTAGAATATTTTGTGTTTGTAATTTTGATGCAGATTGTCAAGTTGCCCCTCATAGAATTTTATTTAATCAGACACTATCATAAGTCATGTAAGACAAAGCCTATTCCCTTACCAACACTGTCATCAAACTTAATAAGGTTAAAGATCTTTCCTTCAGAGATACTTGTATTTCTTTTTCTGGTAACTGCCTCTTCATGTCTCTCCCTCTTTGCATGTTANTATTTAATCAGACACTATCATAAGTCATGTAAGACAAAGCCTATTCCCAACACTGTCATCAAACTTAATAAGGTTAAAGATCTTTCCTTCAGAGATACTTGTATTTCTTTTTCTGGTAACTGCCTCTTCATGTCTCTCCCTCTTTGCATGTTAAGAAAATTAGTCCTTGCCTAGAGATTAGTTGCAAATACTTGCTGCTGCTGCTGCTAAGTCACTTCAGTCGTGTCCGACTCTGTGCGGCCCCATAGACGGCAGCCCACCAGGCTCCCCCGTCCCTGGGATTCTCCAGGCAGGAACACTGGAGTGGGTTGCCATTTCCTTCTCCAATGCATGAAAGTGAAAAGTGAAAGGGAAGTCGCTCAGTCGTGTCCGACTGTTCGAGACCCCATGGACTGCAGCCTACCAGGTTTCCCCGTCCATGGGATTTTCCAGGCAACAGTACTGGAGTGGGATGCCATTGCCTTCTCCTGCAAATACTTGATCCGTGTGATTATTTGTCTTTTAACTATGGTGATTTGGGGTTTTCCCACGTGGTGCTAGTGGTAAAGAACCTGCCTGCCAACTCAGGAGATGGAAGACTCGGGTTAGATCCCTGAGTCAGGAAGATCCTCTGCAGAAGGTCATGGTAACCCACTCCAGTATTCTTGCCTGGAGAATCCCCATGGACAGAGGAACCTGGTGGGCTATAGTCAATGGGATTGCAAGAGTTGGACAGGACTGCAGTGACTTGGCACATAGCACACATGGTGATTTTTGCCATGCTGAAAAAATTTTAATTTATATAGCTAAATTTTATTGCTTTTTGATTCTTTATACATATTTTTTTTTTGAGATGAGTATCAGTTTTTTTTCCAGGTGTCAACCCACTGACCCAACTCAATTTATTGAATAATCATGTTTTCCTCCACTGACTTCAGGTGCTCTGTTTATCACATATTAAATTCAATATATATTTAGGTTTATCTTTGGAATTTCTATTGTTTCACTGAATTATCTACCAACTCATTTGCTAGTACCATAGTGTTTTATCTATTGCAAGTTTATAATATGTTTTAATGTGCCAGAGGGCTTATCTCCCTTCATTATCCTTTCTTGGAAATTTCCTGACTTTCTTACTTGTTCAGTTCATTAAAAAAAAAAAAAAAAAGGAAGCCTGAGAGATTGTTAAATTTAGCTTAAGGAGAATTGACATCTTTATGATGCTGATTCTTCCTAACCAAGTATATAGTATTCCTTGCTCAAGTATTCTTATGTGTCACAAGTATTTTAAAGTTTTCTTCATACCAATCTTGCACATTTCTTGTATTTATTGCGAGGCATTTACCTTCTTTTGGTGGCCATTGTAATTGAGCATATCTCTCATTAAGTCTCATGGCTGGTTGTTTGTATACATGAACGCTATTTTAATTATGTATCGAGACAGTGTGCTGACTTCACTTACTCTCTGTAATAGTTTCTCAGTTGATGATCTTGGAGTTGCCAGGTGTTCAATCATATCTACAAATAATGCTAATTTTATCTCCTCCTCTCCAATTTTTAAACTATTTTCCATAGTCTGGTTGCAATGCATGCATGCATATGTTTGTTTTCCATTTTTGTAATTCATTAGTTTCTGCTTTTACTTCACTCCTTTTGTTTTTGTTTGGTTTACTTGTTGTATCTCAGACTTTTTCAGTTGGATGTTAATTTTCTTCTGAGCACTGTTCTAGCATTATTCTGGAGTTCCTAGTATTATTCTGGAGTTCCTGGTTTCTAGAATTTTCATGATAGCAGTTTCGTAGATACTCTGAAATTTTGGTTTGGATTTCTTATTTAATCCAAGAATTGTTTGAGAATAGGGGGGAGGTCCTATTATCTATATATTTTGTTCATTTCTCTTTCATGAGAAAAGTCATGTTTTCTATCTTAACTCTACTTTTTGGAATTGATTGTTTTCTTTATAATTAATACAGTCTAATTTTATAAAAGTTCACATTAGAGCTTAATATTATCAAAGAAAACTTAGATATAATTATTAGCACACTGTTGTACACACAAGAAACCAGTAATGAATCAGTTTCATCTAGCAAGGGAAAAAATGAGAATCTGTGTAGTTTGGAAACCATGGATTTTATTTGGGGGTGGGGGCGAGCTGCAGATGAGCTGACAGCCAGCAAAAAGACCAGTCAAGGTATTCTGACCTTAGGCACTTTGCTATGTCAAAAAGAACAGTTGCAGCTGTTTAAGGCCTCTTCAGAAGACTGAGTTTTGCTATTAGCATGGGTGCCAGGCTCTGTCAGTATCCTTTGTTATACTGTCCATCTTAGTTATGCCAGGTCTGTACCATTTTCCTTCTCAAAAGGCATTTCTTTCTTAATATGTCAATGAAAAATTGAAAGTTGCTCAGCTGTGTCCAACTCTGCTACTCCATGGACTGTAGTCCCCCAGGCTCCTCTATCCACGGAATTCTCCAGGCAAGAATACTGGTGTTGGTAGCCATTCCCTTCTCCAGGGGATCTTTCCGACCAGAGATTGAACCCAAATCTCTTGTGCTACAGGTAGATTGTTTACTGTCTAAGCAACCAGAGAAGCCCATAGGTAATTAAGTCTACCACAATATGTTAAGATTTTCTAGCTCGTGTTTTTTAAATTACTGATCTCTCATGGACCAAGATGAATTAGTTTCCTCCTGTTTTATTTTTCCTTATATCCTTTATAGATTTTACTTAATATTGTTGCAAGGTTATTTGATCCAGAGTTCATAACTGTTCACCTTTATTTTGAATTGTAACCTTTAGCATTACAGAATGCCCCCATTCCACCCCACTTCCTGCTGATTTAGGCCTGGATCCAGCCACATCTATTATTAAGAAGTTGCTGGTTGTTTTTATCTCTTTACTCATCCTTCCATCTTCAACCCTTGTGAATCATTTTATTGTTGTAGGTCTTTTATACGGCATAGATTTGAGTTTTGCTTTGTGATTCAGTCTGAAATTCTTTTTCTCTAAATAGTTGAGTTTAGCACATTTACATTTATTAGTCTGATATATTTGGTCTTAGTTATGCCACAGTTTTATTCTCCATATTTATACTTTTTAAAGTATTTTACTATAGACTCCTTGCTTTGTTTTTTGTGTGTAGGTTTCTGTGAGGTTTGTATTTTTGTTCCCATGGTTATTCATATTTGTAATACCTTGACTTTATAATATCCTCCATTTACCTATTTATTTAGTCAAACTGCTTTTTTTTGGCCATGCTGCATGGCTTGTGGGAATCTTAGCTCCCTAACCAAGGATCAAACCTGGGCCACCTGTGTTGGAAGCATGGCGTCCTAAGCACTGGACTGCCAGTGAATTCTGAGCCAGCCTTTCAGCATCTGTAATTCTCTAAATGATGACAGACTGACAAACTAGACTTCATTAAAATTAAAAACTTCTGCTCTGCAAAAAACAATGTCATGAGATTAAGAAGACAAGCCACAGACCGGGAGAAAATATTTGCAAAATACATCTAATAAAGCACTATCCCCAAAATATACAGCAAACAATCTGACTTAAAAATGGGCTAAAGATTTTGACAGATACACTTCATTAAAGATTACCCAGTTGTCAGATAAGCACACGAAATGATATTCCACATCAACTGTCATCAGGAAAATGCAAATTAACCCCCACCTATTAGAATGACTAAAATTTGTAGCATTGATAACACCAAATGCTGGCACGGATGTGAAACAGAAGTCATTCATTGCTGGTGGGAACACAAAATGCTAGAGCTACTTTGGAAGACAGTTTGGTAGTTTCTTACAAACCAGACATGCTCTTATTCTAAGATTCAGCAGTTTCGCTCCTTGGAGCTAAAAACTTATGTCTACGGTAAAACCTGCACATGGATGTATATAGCAGCTTTGTTCATAATTTCTGAACTTGGAAGCAACCACAATGTCCTTTTAAGTGAGTGGATCCACCCAAACAGTGGAATATTATTCAACACTAAAATGAACTATCAAGCCATGAAAAGACATGAAGGAAACTTAAATACATAATTACTAAGTGAAAGAAAAGGCCACATACTGTATAACCCCAACTATGACATTCTAGAAAATGCAAAGTATGGAACAAGAAAAAAAATCAGTGGTTACCTAGGGCTAAGAGGTGGGGATTGCATGAGGAAGAACCAGTGGGTGAAGCACAGACTTCCAGTAGTGAGAATACATGGTGGAATAGATGCTATTACACATTTGTAACTGTATGCCATTGCACCTTCATAAATTTACAATGGTGATAGTAGAAATGTGCACCAAGAGTAAACCAAAATTTTCATAATGGGTGACTATGTCTCAATGTAGGTTCATCACTTGTAACAAATATACCATTCTAGTGGGGATGTTGATAATGGGGGAGACTGTGCGTGTCCCTTGGACTGCAAGGAGACCCAACCAGTCCATTCTGAAGATCAGCCCTGGGATTTCTTTGGAAGGAATGATGCTAAAGTACTCCAGTACTTTGGCCACCTCATGTGAAGAGTTGACTCATTGGAAAAAAATCCCTCCCTGATGCTCGGAGGGATTGAGGGCAGGAGGAGAAGGGGACAACAGAGGATGAGATGGCGGGATGGGATCACTGTACTCGATGGGCGTGAGTCTGAGTGAACTCGGGGAGTTGGTGATGGACAGGGAGGCCTGGCGTGCTGCGATTCATGGGGTCGCAGAGTCGGACACGACTGAGCGACTGAACTGAACTGTGCGTGTATAGGGGCAGGGAGTTCTCTATCTTCTCAATTTTGCTGTGAAGGCAAAACTGCTCTTAAAGTCATAAAAAATTTTAATTAAAAAAGGGGTGGTGGCGTTAGCAATAGGGTAGAAGGTATCCTTCTCGTAGGAAGCAGGAGCCTGGTTTTGATGCTTTTAACTATTTTTTTCCCCTAATATAAGAGATTTTAAAAACCAAGTTGAGTGATCCCTTAACCAAGATAATTTTAAACTGAGTTGTGGATGATAAACCATTCTAATTCTTCAAGTGGCAAGTTAAATGTAAGCTGCTTGAGGCTAGGGAGATAAGTCTATCACTATGGGCTTAATAAGCTGAGTTATTGAATATAAACTTATCACATGGGACTCAGAATCACCTTAATGCAAAGCTACCTGCCCCGGTTTGGAATGCTTGTTGCTTTTCTTAAATTCAGCCTTAAAAAACAATGTGTATGTGTATTAACAATGTGAAAACAACAAACAATGTATATTAACGGTTGCTAAACTGTGCCACCGTGCCAGAGTAAGTGACATTACATAGAACAAATTAAAGAAATACTTTTGAGGGATGTAACTTCCTAACCCTGCTAAAAATTTTACACTTCAAAAGAAATTTTATCTGTTAAATTTTAAATTGAATTAAGTAGTAATAATACTTAACTGAACAGACCATTCTCACTCACTGTCAACCCTGTACCTTCTCACACCTTTGGCCATTTTACACGTTCCTACTTTTGAAATCAGACTTCAAATTTTCTGCAGCTTGCATTACTGTTTTGCAAATTATACACTGCAATTTTAACATACTAACAACTATCTTGAGTTCAAAAGGCCAGAAAGGTAGTATCAAATCCACTTCTGTGGGCTCTGGTCTCCGTTGTATGGAATACATAGTCAATGGACAAATGTTTCCCACCACTATGATGATATTCTCCATTGGGACAGCTTTTACTTCATAAGTGTAATTATGATTCCAAGTCTGACTTACATGATGATATGATTTAATGAAGCTGCAAATATACAAATTTATATTTAAAACAAAACACCAAAACCACTTTAATGAAAACTAGTTTTATTTTAAAATTAAGTGCATAGCACTCATCTAATTCCATTGGTGTGGACTTTAGCACCATACTTGCTATTTGCAATTAATGTCATAACAGATACATTTTGGTTTGCAGTCTATATTTGAGTAGTGTTTATTTAGTGGACTTTGGTAAAGCCCTTTATACATATCATTAATTTCTTCACAGTACACATTTAATGGTGGTCCGGTAATCTCAAAAAACAAAAAACCTGCTTTAAAGACTAATCAATAAATTAAACAAAACAAAACCCACACAACTCCCCCCACCCATAGCCCCCCAAAGCTAGCAGTTGTGAGTTGTATTTATTCTGAAACCTAATGTTTTAAAAATAGTACTGGTTTCTCCAACCACCCTATCCCACCCTACCCTGGGTATGCAGCAATAGTAACCAATTATTTATTTTACTCTCCCCCCCCACCCAAATTAGTCCAGTGTTCTTTAGTTTTTTAAAATATAAACTGGGAAAGTGTTACAGGCTTTTTAAAAAGGCATATTCTTCTATAACAAGAATGACATTTAAACCAATCAGTAAAAGCATTTGACAAGACATTTAAATTACCATAGGCACCAGTTGTTGTTTCAAGTTGGGATCTCTATCCCAATATCTTACATTCATAGTATTATTGAGGTAGTTAAAATACTGAAAATTGGACTCCAGGTTGCTAGGTTCTGAATGTGAATTATATATTCTCTTTTGAACCCACTTTCCCCCAAATAATTCAAGTTCTCTTGAGGTAAGGACTACCAAAATCCAATAAGCAGCCTTCTGTAAAGAGAAAAGTGATGATACTTTCAGAAAACAATTTTCATGCTTGAAAAATCTGCCATGAGTGAGTGTTCTTACCTGAGTAGTTTTTCATTTTATCTACCAGACTAATAAATCCATATCATGCCCTATGTACTCTAATGATAAAAGTTACCTTTCATTTAAGGAAAGGATATTCTGTAAGAACTCACACTGACAGAAGCCACCCACCCACATTCATCTACTGGAGCCATCTGGATCAATCCATTGCTGTGATGAGTCCCTTCCCTTCCTAACAAAAGCCATTGGCTTGATTATTGAGACTCCTGCTGCATACCCATGACATCTTTATAATAAGAAGTTGTCTTCAATGCATATTACGGCAGTCACATACCTGCCATGCAGTTTCCCTTCTATTCAAGTGCTATCTTTAAAAAAAAACACACAAACAAAATGACACACTTCACTAATTTTTCTATCAGAAAGCTTCCCTCCACCAAATCTCTTCTCCCACAGATAAGAGCACAATGTATATACTTTCAGTTATTACAATGTTTTTTGTTGTTTTTTTTTTTTTTTTTACTTTTTTCAGTTTATTTCCTCCAAACTCTTTACCCCCAAATTGCCCTTGCTGTAATGACCTATTGCTGTTTTCACTCATTACCAATGTAGTGAAATGTTCCAGGGCAGTTCTGGGACCAATCCAATGAAAGTCACCTTTGCCTGCTTACACTTGACTGCTGCTGCTGCTAAGTCGCTTCAGTCATGTCCGACTCTGTGTGACCCCATAGACGGCAGCCCACCAGGCTCCCTCATCCCTGGGATTCTCCGGGCAAGAACACTGGAGTGGGTTGCCATTGCCTTCTCCGTTATACCTGACTAGCTGGATTCAAAGGCTGCTTATAAAACCTGTCTTCCATGTAACAAAGTGCTGCTCTAGCACAACCTGAGAACTACCCTGGCCACATTCCACCTCAAAACAAACTTATGGGACTTTATTCTAGTACTGACATTGTACAGTTACACTTCACTTGAAAAAACTTTTTTAGAATAATATCAAATCTGAGTATAAATCATTGATTGCACTGAGAAATGCAAAACTTGTATGTGTATTATGAACGACAGGAACCACCACTTCATTCATTCTATGCTACAATTATGTTCTCATTTGAAAACACACTCTAGCAGGAGTCTACTAACCTATGTTATTAAGGTAGTCATACTATAACATTCCCAAAGCATGTTGCATTACAGTTAAGTGTTTCCAAGTAGTACAAATTCCCTGAGTTAAATGTGTTTAATTCTAAAGACTTGAGGTTGATCACAGGGGAAAAACAAGAAAAATGTATGACCATGATTTTAAGAAATCTACTCCAATCTTAATTTTAGTACATAACTCCAGACACCTATACTATCTGTGATAGGGAGTTATTTAGAGTATCTAAAAAGAACTTTTTTAACCACACTGACTGGTATAGCAAAGAAATTCATGAGTTGAAACTTAGTCAGAAATTCATTTGCAGATGCAGATCAAAAATATAAATCAAAACTGGAGACTAAAAAAAAGGATCTCTTCAAAAATTAATACTGTAACTTTCCTTCATAAAAAGAATGTTTGGCAAGTCCACAGATAAACATTAATCTCTGACATATAAACCAACATTAGGCCCAGAGCCCACCACAGGTCAAATCTTGAAACAGCAAATTTGGAGTCTGTCCAAATTTTCTGTTGGGTTGAATATTTTTGAAATATTTGGACCATCACTTAGGGCTTTAAAATGTGTCATATAGAAATTTGTTTTAACAGAATTTGACATATACACTGTTAAAGTGTTTGCAGTGTTACCTTAGTCCTCCCAGATATTCATGGTGTGTTGGAAGGGATAGTCAGTCTTCTTGGTGCTGGTATCTGAAGAGTTCTGATGAAATTTGGATCCCTTTCCTTTTGAAGAGAAGTTTTACAAAAAGCTTGCCCCAGAGCTTCAAGTCACAAACAGTCTGGGTCAGGTCTTACCTTCATATAAAATCACCTTTCAAAGCATTGAGTAATGCAAGGGTAATGTTCATTTATCTGATAACTCCGGTTGTAAGAAACATTCAGACACGGTTTAACTTCTACTGGTATTGCCAGTGACATCCCAACACCAGCTGGCACATGCCCAAGGCCCTGAACACTAGTTTGGAAGCCAGCAGGACACGTTGGTAGTGTGTAAGATGAGGTGTGTGTAGCAGATACAATCTGCTGACAGCTCGGTTGTTCCGATACAGGATGGTGATACTGCAGTGAGGTCTGATGAGTCTGATGGAGATACTGAGGTTGCTGAAAGTGAACTGCCCGAGAGGGCTGGGAGGCTGTCTGGAACACACTTAGTTGTGCTGGCTGAGGTCCTGCCTGTCCTCTCTGTTTGTTTGCTTCTTTCACATCATTATCATGAGCGCTGCAACATAGACAGGAAGGAAACTTGTTAATAATGTTACTTGAGAAAAATCTGCAAGAAAGTCACACATTACCCTCAACTCCTTAACAGCTGGCTCCTTGGACTGCCCCACTGCCCAGGTAGCAGTCACTGCAACCATAATTTCAACAACAGAACTCATTCTTAGCCTTCTGAAAGCTCCTTCCCTTGGTATAATCCTTGAGGACTGGCTGCTAGTGGCTTTGACGGCTCTTTTTAGCTTGGGAGCTATGTTCACAATAAGCACTTAAATATTACTGCCACTTTGAATTGTGAGGCCACCAGGATATCCCCAAAGATGTGGAAATGGGGACTGGAGCAAGATTTACCTGGATGATCTCACAGTTGTGGACTCACACAAGAGCAGCTCCTTTCCTTATTATGTACCCAGAATCATACGAGCAATGACAGCCTCCACCTGGATAACAGCCAAAAGAAACTTCCCTTTCACTCAGTACTGCACTGAGTACTGCTCACCAGGGGCTTGATTATGGCAGCAGGAAGCTGTCAGAGCAAGTATCCTAAAAGCTCTCGGCCTTTGAGAACTGGTTTCCAAGGCCCCTTTTACATGAAGAATGTTAATAAGAAATTATAAACAAAAGAACAGAGAGGCTTACATCAATAGCCGTTCAATGCACTGCACTAAGAAATCCCAGGAGTAAGCAGTAAGACGGTGCAGTCTTGGAGGCCACGTTGGAGAAAGACGAAGTATAATCCTTGAAGAAGCCACACATGCTGCAGCTACTAAAGAAGGTGCATAATTTAGAAAGGCATAATCTGTGGAGACATCAAAAATGAACTTAAGCAACAGAATACACAAGTCACAATCTCACAAGTCACTTACTGGCATCTACAACAACTCACCTTGCAAAGATACTTCCAGGAAGTAATCTGCATACTTGGCCATGTAGAGTTTAGTTTTTTCCAAGCAAATCATTGGCCAGCCATCATGAAGATCTGTTTCATGTACTGCTTCGGAGAGATAATACTCAATGAAATGGGCAGCTGTTGGAAGGCAAAGGTTCCACTGAAAGGTTTCTAATAATAATAGTTCCATATGTAGCAAATTTTGCTTTGTTAATACTAGATTCATATTAGTCATACAACCCAGGCTGTTGAGCTGCTCCAGCTTAGGCACACTATCTTCTTTTTCTTCAAATTTACCTTATAGGCAAAGGGAAATAAAAGCAAAAGAAAGAAAATATTAGGCCAAATGATCCAAGTTAAGTCTAGTTATTTAAATGGGATCTGCTATCTTATTGCAAAGATTTAGATCCAAAGACATTTTCTCCCTACTCTGGGTAGATACAACTGTGCCAGAACTCTATGGTTCTCAAATCTTCATGTTTTCTCTCCCAATGCCTCCATTCCACACCCTTTACCCTCTCCTTAAAAAAAAAAAAAAAAAAGAACATGTAAACATTTTGATCTATGTCCTATTGTGTAAGGAAAACAGTCCTATGGGCCACTGAAAAAATAACTTTCATCTCAACAGCTGAATCTTTTCAGGAAATTTCTTTAGGAGGGCAGATGATGGTAGGTAAAAAAACTATTTTAGGACAAAGTTTCAAGTATTTAATGTCATATAACTATCTGAAATAAAAACTAGCTAAGCTTCAAGAGTTTCATCTCAGCATATTTTCAGCAAAATCTCAGAGAGATATAAATAAAGGAAAAAAACAAACAGGTGAACATCTAACACAAACATTACCACTCTACAAAAACCCCCTAATCCTCCTCTTCTGAATTAAACCAAAAATCTAGCCAAGTCTGTTATTTAAAAAAGGGGAAGATACTTTATACCATTTTTATATCCCCTTACTCAAGGCAGAATAGGCATAAACACTGAACCTGGTTATCTGAAGGCATTAACTTCTTTTCATGAAACTCACCTATAAGTACAGCTGGGGAATAAAATGCCCCCTCTAACTCTGAATGATTTTTCTATTGATTACATATCATCTTGCACTTTAATTTCCCTCAAGTATTTTACTATATATAAATTATTCATTTTAGGTATCTCTAAAAGTCATGGCTGGAGAAAGTTCAAGTATCAAGCNAAAAAAAAAAAAAAAAAAGAACATGTAAACATTTTGATCTATGTCCTATTGTGTAAGGAAAACAGTCCTATGGGCCACTGAAAAAATAACTTTCATCTCAACAGCTGAATCTTTTCAGGAAATTTCTTTAGGAGGGCAGATGATGGTAGGTAAAAAAACTATTTTAGGACAAAGTTTCAAGTATTTAATGTCATATAACTATCTGAAATAAAAACTAGCTAAGCTTCAAGAGTTTCATCTCAGCATATTTTCAGCAAAATCTCAGAGAGATATAAATAAAGGAAAAAAACAAACAGGTGAACATCTAACACAAACATTACCACTCTACAAAAACCCCCTAATCCTCCTCTTCTGAATTAAACCAAAAATCTAGCCAAGTCTGTTATTTAAAAAAGGGGAAGATACTTTATACCATTTTTATATCCCCTTACTCAAGGCAGAATAGGCATAAACACTGAACCTGGTTATCTGAAGGCATTAACTTCTTTTCATGAAACTCACCTATAAGTACAGCTGGGGAATAAAATGCCCCCTCTAACTCTGAATGATTTTTCTATTGATTACATATCATCTTGCACTTTAATTTCCCTCAAGTATTTTACTATATATAAATTATTCATTTTAGGTATCTCTAAAAGTCATGGCTGGAGAAAGTTCAAGTATCAAGCACTAATATGATTTTTCAAATGCAGTAATAGAACCAAAAGAATATCTTAAAGTTTCTTTGGGTTTTTGTTCCATGACTGTCCAAAGAAGAAGGGAAACTAAAACTAAAAGCTTCCACCTCCTAGCCTTATGTTCTTTTTCATATTAAGGTATAAAATCATCATGTTATACTGCAATTATTATAATTTCTCACAATAGTTTTTACACTTGTTCATAATTATAGCTGTTAGAATGTTATATATTACTATATTAATTTTTTATTTTACTATTTTGATATTTATTTCAATATATTTGTTTACTTTGGAAATCTTACAATTTTATTTTATCCAGTTAAAAACATTTTTTGGAGAAGACCAGAAAGACTGCCAAACCAGAAGAAATCAAACCAGTTTCCCTGTGAAAACTGGGAATGGTTCTCTTTCAGAACCATACATTGAAATTCTGACAACAAATGGCAGTGGCCAGAACTACTCAGCCCAGATGCTCAATATACTGGAGTCAGAGGGGTCTGTTCAAATCCAGCAGCCTTAAGAGCTGGGAAAAAACACTGCTAACTACCCTGGTCTTTGCTTAGGGAGGGGGAACTAGGGTAGAAGGTTTGTCTCCTATGCCAGGAACTCTAAGCTCATGACTTTAAGAGTCTAGGTCCAAAGAGTTTAAAATTTCACTCCCACTCCAGAAATTTTGAACTTTGTTAGATTTAAACCACTCTTAATATTGCTGCAAGTATGAGTTAATCCAAAAAATTTACATAATTCAGACTTTTCAATAATCTAGATAATGCTTCCCAGTTCAAATCACATACAGATGAATTTTACAAGTTTTGCCAATGGCATTTATTAGCAGAGCTGAAACAACTACAGTGGTCTTAATGACAGTCATCCAGTATGATCACTGCATAAATATAGGAGAGGAACCCAGTGTTCTCTGTATAACAGAGTGGAATTCTTCAGAAGGAGAATGACTTAGGAATTTAGTTCAATCCCTCCGGATGAATCATTAAGGCTTTCAAAGTACTCTATTTGCGTAGCAGCAGCCATACTGGCATTGGACTTCAAAGGAATACTGTAAAAGTTAATGAGTTTAAAGCTCCTTTGGAGAAATTAATATACCACAATTCACTGTTTAATTCAAGGATTAAGAAAATTTTTCATATTATTTCCTTGAACCTTTCAACACAGAAAACAAAATTGTATATGACCAATTTCACAGCTCAAGAAACCAAGTTAGCAAGGTTGGCCAATTCATTTAAGGTCAATTAAGTTGAGTCAAACCAAAAATGGAAGATCTATGCTTGAATCCTAAATCTGCTTCCAGACCAAAGCTAAATGGGGACTCCTAGAATAGACAGGCTTCTATATTATTAAGGATCCACGGGATTTCTATATTTATAAAGTATTTGGCTATTAAAAGTATGAAGGTTTTTGCACCTTGATTTGGAAAGTTAAAAATAACCTGCATACTACATAAATAACCATACTTGATATTTAAATTGAGGTTTAGTTTTTTGGGGAAACTTTTCATTATATATAGTAATATACTCAGATGCATGGATGTTAAAGGAATTCAAAATGTGAGACAATGTCATGAGTACTTGCATTCATATACAGTTTTTATCGTACTGAATGCTATGTGCATGACTATTTTAAATCTATTTATCTGTAATACCACATACAGATCACAAAGATCAGTTTCTTCAATTGAAAGGAAATGCCAGAAGCCATGTGATTATATTGATAAAGGTCCCTAACAGGAAATAAGGGCACAGGAAATTCTCATCTGTTTCCCAGAAAATAAAGAATCAGGAACCCCAGAAACAAAACATCAGGTTGTCTTTCCTTTATAGGAAATGCTCAGATCTGCCATGGAAACCAGCACATATTCAAAGTCAGGAGGGAATGGCAGGTATGTGGTAGTAGGGCATGGATCAGATATCACTGTGATCTCTTCCAACCCACATTTTATCTTTTATTACTAAGGAGAAAAAAGTCATCCTTAATATTTACTAGGAATTCTCACAAATTTATAAGACTACCAGTCTAATAAGAAAACAATGGATAAGGAATGAGAAGACAGAATTCATAGAGGGGAAAAAAAAGGTTCTATTCTCACTAAAAATCGATATACATATAGAATCATCTGTGACATACAGTTTTTCACCTATCAAATAGTAAAAAGCTTTGTCAACCCAGTACTGGTGAGCAAGAAGAAACAAGCGCTTGTCACAAATTTTTGCTATTAAAAGCCTATAATCTCACTTTTGACTTCATCTTGACTTTAAGATCTTTTCTTAGTTACACAAAACCTTGAACAGGCTTCCTGGTGGCTCAGATGGTAAAGAATCCGCCTGCAGTGCAGGAGACCTGGGTTTGATCCCTGGGTTGGGAAGATCCTCTAGAGGAGGGCATGGCAACCCACTCCAGTATTCCTTCCTGGAGAACCCCCATGGACAGAGAAGCCAGGCATGCTGCAGTCCATGGGGTCACAAAGAGGCGGACATGACTGAGCAACTGAGCACACACAATACCTTGAGCAGATTATCAAAAGTCTCATGTTTAAGACCACTTCCATGCTCTCTACAAGTTCAATACTGATCACAGAAGCCAAGGGAGCCAGAAGTTAAGAGTGTCAAGGAGTTAAGAGTTTGAGAACTTCCCAGGACAAATCAGTCTTTTCGGGAATAAGTCAAAATCTTTGGGGCTAGGGAGCCAGACTAAAGATTATAGAACACTTATGGAGGAGTTAATGATTACAATGCTAACCTTTATGTTTCAATTTCATATGTGCTTTTAAACATACTACCCTACTTGATCCTTACAACAAGTTTGTAAGGTTAAGTGTCTTTATTTTCATTTTATAAAAAGTAACCTAAGAGTCAAGGGTTGTGAAATTCATTTTGCTGACAAGAAATTCAATTCTATATCCATAAAGATTTCCCATAATCCCTGCTGTAAAAATACTACATGCCATTCTCCAGTTTATAGGCCCTTTCTTCCTCAGTCATGTCTGACACTTTGCAACCCCATGGACTGTGGTCTACCAGGCTCCTCTGTCCATGGGATTTTCTAGGCAAGAATACTGGAGTGGGTCGCCATTTTCTTCTCCAGAGGATCTTCCTGACACAGGGATCGAACCCAGGTCTCCCACATTGTAGGCAGACGCTTTACTGCCTGAGCCACCAGGGAAGTCTAAACCTAAGACTCAAGGGTTGCTGAAACTCATATTGCTGACAAGAAATTCAATTCTATATCCATATGGATTTCCCATAATCCCTGCTGTCAAAATACTACATGCCACTCTCCAGTTGGTAGGCCCTTTCTTCCTACCTCTAATAGTGTACATCCAAGCAGCTGGATATGCATTAGTACCTGAAACTTACAAGCTGTGCTCCATTTTTAACCAAACTACCAAAGCCTTCCAACCTATTTAATAACTAAAAGACAGCTGTCGCTGAGTCCTGTCAGCTGTAAGTTGTTCTTCACTTTTATACAACAGGCTGCCCATCCCAAAGCAGGGAGCAGCTGGGGAAGGGGGATATTCAGAATTTAATCATTCTGAAACAAGAGAAGCATCGTCTGAGTCAAGTTTATGATAACTAACTGGAGACTTGACACTGGAATTCAAATATAAGAAGACATAGTATAAGAATGTAAGAAACAGTAGGAAGAACTCCACAAATTTAAAACATACGTCATATACTAAAAACAGACTGCTGGTTTATAAGCACCCTAAGCATTTCTGTTGGAGTAAAGTTAGACTTCACTAACTGGAAGAACAGATTTCAGTGGGCTACTAAGGGCCAGCCTCTTTGATTCCTGACCCCACTGAAGAGCTGATAGCTTGAATTCTGTTTGACCAGTGACTACCTGGGAGGAGCTGAGACCCTGAGGGGCACCTATCTCACATTTTCCCACTCTCCGGTGGATGAAGATGTATGTAAAAGCAATTCTCTCTCAGAGACAATAGGGTGGGGTCAGTAAAACAAAGCGAGGAGGTATCTGACTCTTTTAGTAATAGGTAGTAAACAATTCTCATCTGAACTCAGTAAACACAAATCCTAGAGCCTAGTTCTTAGAAAATGAGTCAAAAGTAACTATATACTATCATAGCTTAAGTCAAATAATCGTCAATAAAATAAAGTGATCACGACCTTAAACTGACAGTTACAGAAAATTTAGAAAGAAGAACTGAAAATGTCATTCCAATCAACCTAAGGTGGTGCATAAATAGAAGATCCTTTCCCCAAACTGTGGAAACTGAGGAGACCTGGCACTAAGGTCAAGCTCTGCATGGTGGCCAGAGTTCCTTTTAGATTATTCAGCTAGAGACCTTGGTGAACTCTGATAGTAATATGTACTTTATAAGTGTCTAGTTTATAATCCCCAGGTCATTTTGTAAGGTACTAGTAAATTGTAGTCACAAATATGTCAGTCTATGAACTGACTATCCATCATTCATAATTTCACAGTCCACAGGCACAGACCAGGTAGGGCTTGGTAGTGACTGAAGGACAGTGACGGCCAGAGCAAGCAAAAAATTTTTCATTACTGATCTCAAGATTTTAAAATAACCTAACTTGCATGTTTGATTTCCCGTGTCTCTCAGCTATAACTGATCCTATAATAAACTAATACTGTACAAGGTATCAGGAAGCCATTCTGTGTAGACTCTCACACATTTTTGACATGCCAAGTATGGGTTTTTCCAACCCTATGCAAACTACTACATCACAAATCATCATAGTGATGAAACACAGAACTGTACACATGACTGCTTATGAGGATAAGACCTTAATTAAAGGTTAAATTAAAGGTTAATTATAAATGTACAAACATTACCTCTGGCTTTCTGGATGGTGGCGAGAGGAGCAGGTGACACAAATAGATCTTAGAGGACAACAGATTAAAGGAGAAAGACAGATACTCAGGAAATATACCATTCTGGTAAGAATTTGACTCAAGTTACATGGGGACAGAGTTGAAAGAAAAGTCTAGTAAGATGGCTGGGTCCAGATGAACGGTTCTGAATATTACATTAAGGAGTTTCTACCTTAACCCACAGGTAGTGGAAAGTCATCACTGGGCTGTGTTTATATATATTCAATCTGGTCCACAAAAGATTTGAAATAGTTTACAAAAAGACCTTCCAGGAGATAAAATAGGGAGCTGAAGTCATCAGAGGGAAACTAAGGACAGGAAAAGAAAAGCAGAAAAGACTAGTATCATAAATGATACCACACAGGCCTGCATTTGGTTTTAGGTTTATTTGCAGTCAAATGCAAAGGTGTTTTAGAAAGAATTCTGGTGGTAGAGTAGACAAGGAATGTTTCTTAGATAGCAGTCACATTGGATCCTAAATCCTCAAGTGGGGGTTAGAGGTGAAGGCAGTCGGTATTTCTACATGTCACTTTAAGTGGGACTTAAATTTCCATTATAATGACATGAATAATTAAAAACAAAAAACACTACATAATGGATTCAATAACAAATACCATCTTTTCAGAATACTAAGAGAAGAAAAATTTCAGTTTCAATGCTTTTACTCACCCTCTCTCTCTTCAATCAAGACACTAATAAACAATGAAATATGTCACAGGAAGATGTTAAGAGGCACCAAAAGGCCCATTAACATATTCTACCCTACAGCTTACTATGCAGTTTTGCCTACTGTAAAAGCAAGTGTTTTCACATGTGTAGCTATTGCACGTGAACCTTCAGTTCATTAATCTAAATCACTACTTAGTCAGTAGAAGGTATTCTAACAACACAAGAGTATGATACCTATGAGTTTTTCAACCTAAGCTCCACTGACATTTTGGGCTAGATGATTCTTTGTTGTGTGGGCTGTCTTGTGCATTGCAGATGTTTAGCTTCCTGCCCGGTTGTAATGACAACCCAAACTGTCTCCACATATTGCCAAATATCCCCCAGTGGGACACAACTGCTCTTGGTTAAGAACCACTGCTTTAAAGCAATGGTTCCCAACTAGGAAGATACATGAGAATCACCTTTGAAATTTTTAAGAAGTTAAAAAATATCCAGGTCCCATGATGCAGATTCTGAGTCAGTAGATCTGGAATGACCTAGACATCTGTATCAGAATCTTCAGGATGTAAGACTCAGGTACACACGTTTTTGAAAGATTTCAGAGCCACTTTTTAATATGTCTGGTTAAGAACTACTATGCCAAAAAGCACTTTCAACATAAACTTTCCAATACTAGTAAACTGGAATGAAAGGAATCTGGTGGTATTTCACCGAGTTCTACATAAATTTATTTAATTATAAGCTAGAATTTTCCAGTCATGTAGATTGTATTCGTACTTACTTGCTAGAAGCAGACAGGAAAGTGCAACTAAATGCAGCTGCTGGATAGAGATGTCATAACGATCCATAAACAGGTCCAGCAAATAGACAGCAAGATGTCGGGCAGAAGGGCAGAGTGTGAAACGATTGCTCACAATTGCAATCAAGTCAGCAAAATATCTTCTGAGACTTAGTTGAGGGGACTGGCCTTTGTAGGAAGGCAACTTCAGCTCCTAAATCAAGAAGAACATAGTCTAATATAGGCTGTAGAAGAATTATCCCCCCAACGCAAAGATGACACTTTTCCCCCCAATATACTAGTGTTACCATTGCCTAAAATACTTTTCTTGAGTAAAACACAAAAATGAAAAAGCTAAGTGGAAGGATAATGAACGGTATTTCAAATTTAGAACTAAACATTTCTCCTTATTCTTAACCACATCTGACATTACCAGTTATAGGTATTTCTTACATTATGGAACAGATGTACTTTAGCAAGATTTTTAATAATGGAATCCTGTTTTCCCTACCATGTGTTTTCAGAAAAACATCATTACCAAAATACTAACCAAACCATACATACACATCCCCTAAAGATGCTCAAAGCTTTTAGTTAGAAGGTAATGAATAAATTGACATGCTTCTAGTATAATACATACTGTGTTATACTTGTAGGGATGTTGAAGATCCACTAGTATTTTCTAATCTGGTTTCTCATTTTTTAAAATTAAGAAAATTCCTATACTACTAAAGAATTTCCAGAAAGATGGAAGAGTTCTAAATTCATTTTATGAGCTCAGCATAATGCCACAGTAAACCCAACAGGTATTACAATGGAAGGAAGTAACATGGATATGATCCTAAAAGCACAGGCAAAAAATAAAAGTAAGACTTCATCCGAAAAAAAACTTTTATGCATCAAAGGACACTTTCATCAGAGTGAAAAAGCAACCCATGGAATGGGAGAAAATATTTGCAAATCATATATCTGGTAAAGTGTTAATATCCAGATCATAAAGAATTCTTTTACATACAACTCAACAAAATCCAGAAGGCAATGGCAACCCACTCCAGTACCCTGGCCTGGAAAATCCCATGGAGGGAGGAGCCTGGTAGGCGGCAGTTGATGGGGTCGCGAAGAGTCAGACACAACTGAGCGACTTCACTTTCCCTTTTCACTTTCATGCACTGGAGAAGGAAATGGCAACCCACTCCAGTGTTCTTGCCTGGAGAATCCCAGGGACCAGGGAGCCGGGTGGGCTACCGTCTATGGGGTCGCACAGAGCTGGACACAACTGAAGCGACTTAGCAGCAGCCCCAGCAAAATCCAAAACACCTCGAGTGAAAAATGAGCAAAGGACTTGACTAAACATTTCTCCAAAGAAGATGTACAAATGGCCAATAAGCACCTATAATGATGCTCAAAATCACTAATGATCAGGAAAATGCAAATCAAAACCATTATGAGATATCATTTCATACCAATTAGGACTGGTACTGTAAAAAAAAAAAAATCCCCCCAAAAGAAAATGGAGAAACAGAAACTAACAAGTACTGACAAAGATGTAGAGTAACTGGAACCCTTGTGTAGTGGCAGGAATATAAAGTTGTGTAGCCACTGTGAACAACAGTATTGCAATTTCCCCAAAAAATTACTGTAGAATTACCATGATCCAGCAATTTCACCTTTAGATATATATCCAAAAGAAGCTAAAGTGGGGACTCAAACAGATATTTGTACAACATTGTTGCACAAGAGCCAAAAGAGCATTATCCACAAGAGCCAAAAAGTGGAAACACACAACTCCAGTGTTCATCAACAGATGAACTGATAAACAAAATGTAGTATATACATATAATGGAATACTATTCAGCCTTAAAAAGAAATGCAATTCTGATATATGCTGCAACATGGATGATTAAATCATCTGGAGATGAGTTAAAATATACAAGAGGATGTGTGTAGGAAATATGCAATACATGCAAACACTACTACACTTTACACAGGGACTTGAGCATCCTCAAATTTCAGTATTTACAGGGATCCTAGAACCAATTCCTGCGGATACTGAGGGATTACTATATAGTTTTTTCAATTATCATTTTTTTATATTTCATTAATTTTCACTTATGTTATCAAGAGTGGATACAGAAACTCGTGTATTACTGGTCAGGTTGACAACTCATATAACCTTCTGAAGGGCAATTAGATAATATACATTTTTGAAAATGCAGACTGCAGATACCCTTTAACTTAGCAACACCAGGTCTAGGAATTTACCCTACATATAAGGAGGGCCTTTACAGCACTGTTTTTAGTAGCAAAAGGGTGGAATAAAAAAGCTTAATGTCAAAAACCTAGATGGATCTCCAGGAAATTATTCTGAGTGGGTAAAATGAATCCCCCCAATCATGTAGTACATAATTCCACTTATGTAACATTCCTGAAATGACAAAATTATTAAAAATAAAGAACAGATGAGTGGTTGCCAGAGGTTAAGAGAGAATGACGATGGGAGGAAAGAGGCTGTGCCTAAAAAAGGATAAGATGAAAGATCTTTGTGGTGATAAATATACAGAAAATGTTTTAGATCTTGACTGTATCAATGTCAACACTACCCTAGTTGTGGTAATGGTACCATAGTTTTGCCAGATGCACAGGGGAACATAGGTGGAAGACACTGGTGGACTTTAACTTGGCTAACTTGGCTAAAAGAAGACAAAACAAAAGCAAGAACTCTAAGGGCCACCACTAGGAGATTTTTAACAGTGTATCCAATACATTCTCTGTATATTATTGCAAATGGTAAAGGACATGGGTTTGTCATATGGCTGTCAGATTTAGTTCTTTGTCCATGCAATGCAGTTAAACACATGAGAAAATGACCTACGCTTCTTTCAGCTTATGAGTTTTTTCTAATATCTATTCCTGATTCCCTAGAATTGAACCCTCTTATTCCTGTCTGCTTCTCAGGATCCCATAGGACCAAAGCACAGAAAGATCTAAATATGTCATCTCCATCCCCAATCACAGGTCCTTGTTAGCTCACCACCCTAAATGCCATCCCATTCCCAGAATGAGTTAACTGTCCAGCCGGGATGAAAATTAAGGCATATAAGGAATATTCACAACTCTGTGGGATATTTTCTTGATGTTTCTCACAAAGTTAGCATCGTTTCTATCTGTCATAAAGGTTCCTAAAAATACTTCCCCAAGCATCCTAAGACACTAGTATACATAGCAAAACAATGAGAAGAGAAGACACAGGGTATTAGAAGACAGCTGCTTTGTTGAGGAAAAAGTGATTGTATTTAATGGAAACAGTATAGCTGGCATTTGGGGGTTGAAGAGGATTTTCATTTGCTATAATTTTTACTATTCCCTAGTAGATTCAATGCT
The DNA here is from genome assembly GCA_006410615.1 of Neotragus moschatus. Lineage (NCBI taxonomy): Eukaryota > Metazoa > Chordata > Mammalia > Artiodactyla > Bovidae > Neotragus > Neotragus moschatus. The sequence continues at coordinate 875,566 of SJYA01002991.1, forward strand.
GGTCACACCAATTATTCCTCCACAAACCTTGGGTCTAAACAGAACACCTTCCACTATGCCTAAATGGCAACTGTCCAATGAACTAAAGTCAGATGAAATTAGACTACTTAAAGGCAAGGATCATGTCTGTCTCATATTACCATTTTAATGCCTGACAGCACCTTGTACACTATAGGCATACAAATATGTTGAATAAATAAGCATATGACTACCCAACTAAATAACCTAATTAATAGCCTGGAATTGACATGTATTCTCTGTGAGAAAAGTTCATTTTAACTTTCCTTGACTTTAGTGTACTACAAAGAGTGGTCTCTCCAGTTCCACAGGTTCAAGTTTTACTGATTAACAAATTCTTTATAAAGGGTGGCCATTGTGTCAAATCACAAGAATGTGGCTTACACAATGCTTAAAGATAAAATAAAGACAAACCACAGTCGCAGGCGGCAGGTGGCCTAACACAACTTTCAGTGGCATTCTTTCAGGCCCTGTTCTAGCTCGTCCTCTGAAAGTTTGTACATAAGTTTAGTACAGGTTGTGTCTTATTCCTAGCATCCTCCCCAGAGACCAATAAACAAAAACATCAATAAATTTGCTGGAAAAAAAATGCACTTCCAACTTCAGCTAATAAAATTAATTCAGATAATCACTCAGAATTAAAATTACATATAAAATATAAGAATCAAAAACCATGGAAATCACCATGAAAAATCTTAAGTTTCATGTCATTAAAAAACATATGTATCATTAAACATCAGATATTTCCCCACATACCAGAGGAATAAAGAACTGACACTTAGAAAACAGGACCACTTAAAACTGAAAGATAATATCTAAATAAAAAACAACAACAACAAAAAAAAATCAAAAGTATTTCAACAATTTTCAAGGTGGAAAACCTGCAACTCTCTTAACATTCCAGAGAACCATTCCATACTTGAGACTTTTCTATGGTACAATTAGGGAGCTGAGGTGTAATTAGTGTGTCTAAGAGACTGAATGTCAGAATTAACAACCAGCATTTAGAAATCTCAAACTTTAGAAAAGGGTACAATTGTAATTGTTTAAGTCAGAATTAGGTTTTCTAATCTATTTAACCTGTTTTTCTTTAAAAAAAAAAAAAAATCAAGATACAAGTTCATTATCATCCCAGGACCTCTCAACTCCAACAGTCAGCAACCTTTTTATTAAAGATTCAGCTGTTTTGCTTCTTTTCCAATTTTCTATACAAAATAATGGTTCTTTCTATCCATAGTGAAATTAAGTCAAGTTAGAGTTAATTTTGGATCTGGGCTCTTTCTATTAAAGTTATAAAAGACTCAGAGGTGACATGTTAAACAGATGTGACAGCAACAATAAACAAATTTTGCATTGTGCCAGAAAGGTGTATTTTTCCCCCAATATCTTTTATTTATTTATTATTTTTTTTAAATACCCTAGGCCTACTCCTCCTGTTTGATATTAGCTGAAAGAGCAGCTAACGCCTATCTAAAGGTTTTCTGAACACCCCCCCACGTCTTGGGGTTTCAAGGGAAGAAAATAACAAAATTATCACTTTCTTAGTGCATACTATCTGCCAGTCACTGTTCTGAGCACGTCTGAAGTATGACCTCATTTTAATCTTCACAGTCGTTTCATAGAGCACGTTCTATTATTAATCATTTTACAGATAAGGAAATTGGGAATCAGAAATTTAAGTAACTTGTCCAAAGTTTCACAGTAAGTTAGAGGAAAGGCTGGGGGATTTACTTTTGTACAACTGTGACATAAAGACAGCTGCATTCAACAGCAGCTATAGAAGAAAGCAGGGCTGCTCTGCCCAATAAAAAGCCAGCACACATATCTTTTAAAATACAGTATCAAACCCATGTTCCACCTGGGAACAAGAACATCAGACTGTCCCTTCACATCTTCCCTCTCTCAACTACCACGCCCCACCCACCTCCTCATTCAAGTTTCAGGTTCTTCAGATACACTCCAGGGAAGAAGCCAAGAAGTTAATTAACCTCGAGCAAACAAGAAACTCGCCTTTTCTGATTTGGAAACTAGTGGTTAAAGACCCTGGCCAGGCTTTCCAGGGAGCCGAGATTCATACTAACTGGCATTGAGGCACCGAACGGAAAGGTCGGGCATAGCGGTTACCTTGTACCGAAGAGCTTGATGGATGTCGGCAGCCAGCTGTCCCCGCCACCACTGCGCCTCCAGCTCCATGGGACCCGGCGGCGTGCCTGGCCAGATGAGGCAACTTCAGTCTGTAAGACACACCCCAGACGCGGTCACTGCCAGCTCCCTCCACGCGCCCCTCCGCACCCCCCGCCCGAGGGGTGTGACCTCAGGCCACCCAGGGTGACTGTTCATCTTCACCTGACTCGTCCGAAAACCAGCACGGACCAAACCAACTCCCTGACGCCTCACGGAAGGCCCAAGCTACCGGGTCAGGAGGAGCCAGATTGATGAACTGCCGGACCGGGTGCCAGGCAAAGGGGACCAACTGGGGCCCGAGTTCCCCAGGCGCGAACTTGGGCGCGTACTCGGAAAAGCTAGACCGGAGGCCCGGCTTCGGGACTCCCCGCGCCCGGGTTCGAATTCTCCGGCCCCGAGAAGCGAGACTTGACAGCACTCACAGACCCCTTGAGGTAAAAACCTCCCGCCGAGAAGCCCGAAGACGAACGCCAGCCCGGCTTCGGGTGCCCGCTGCAGATGATCGGGCGCGCGCTCCTCCTCCGTAGCCTCCCCGCGGCCCGGCCGGGCCCAGCGCGCACCCAAGCCTCCGCCTCCTCATCCGGAGGAGCGCACGGGATCGCGCGGCCCCAGAAAGGCGAACAAAAGGCCGGGCCGGGCGGCTCCAGTGCCCCGCCACCAACCCAGGCCTGCCGGTTCCCACGGCGGCCTCCCTTACCCGGAACCGCGGCCCTCACAGGCCCAGCCCCGCCGACACGCGGGGAACGCCGGCCCCGCTCATGCTGCGGACAGTCGGCAGCAAAGCGCCGGCCTCAGCTCCGACCCAGCGCCAGGGCGCTCGCGCCGCCCATTGTTAAAGGACCGGCAGGCGGCTCCGCGTACAAAGCCAGCGCGGGGGCACATGCGGACCCGCCGCTGCCAATCTCGTCTCGCGATACAGCCGGGTCACCCGGAGTCGTCCAATCGGCGGCCAGGCCGGGCCCAGGTGCAGCGCCCGGCGGTGGCTTGGGGGCCCCAGCCGGACCGGGCAGCATCTCTGGCCGGCCTCGCGGTTCGCTTTACTGGAGATCCCCAACACCACCTACCGCGAAGCCGGCCTGCGCTGCGGGCAAAGGTCGGGAGAGCGCGCCGGAGAAATTATAATGCGGATCATCCATCCGTTGGCCAATCCGGTCATGCCTCTCACCTGCTGAGAACCTCCGCTTGCTCCCCGGGCTGAGGAGGAAAGTTCCGACGCCTCAGTTTGGCGTTTAAAACTCTCTCGGCAAGGACTGATTCAGCCTCATCTCACGTTTCAACAGACTCATACCTCTGAGGGGGTTGCTCAGTAGGCTTATCAGTCCCTCCATATGTGCTTTACCCGTTTCCGAAACCCCTAAAATGCTTTCTCTGTGAAATTCTGCCTCTTAGGTTCCACATCAAAACTTACTCCTTCTTCTAGAAACCCAAGAAATCTCTTCGTCCGCCTTATTTCCTTGGCTTTAGAAATTCCCAAAGCTTTAAATGAAAAGAGTTAAGATTGGTGGCTCAGTCCGTAAATAATCTGCCTGCAATGCGGGAGACCTGAGTTGGGAAGATCCCATGGAGGAAGGCATGGCCACCCACTCCACTATCGTTGCCTGGAGAATCCTCATGGACAGAGGAGCCTGGCAGGCTGCATGCAGTCCATGGGGTCGCAGAGTCGGACACCACTGAGCGACTCAGCCCGATTACCTTTAATAACCTGGCTTGTCGAGTCTGTAGTGGATGTAATTAACCATCGGTGATGGTAAATCAGGAAAACAACAAAACTATGAAAACACTCCAACATCAGGTAAAACGATATAAGCCCCGAAATGTGATTATTAAAAAATCTAGTCAATTGTGCTTTAATCTGTTTAGTGGAATATCAGACCAGAAGTAGATGGTCCGCCCAGGACAGTGATCCTCACTTCTGAACATGTTCACCAACCTCTTTAAATATTAAAAAATAGATCATGAAGCCTTAATTCTTTTACTTAGAATCCTTTGCCCCAGAAGATACATGATGAAGATCTACAATTAAGTGATGAATGTATGTTGCATGAATCTGAGTTGTAGCTATCACAATAACATCTTCAGAAACTTAAAGAACAGCTACAAATAGGTACAATATGTAAGCCATGTGACACAGGCTACAGGAACCAACGACAAGACAAGGAAAACTCAAGCAGAAGTTGGCAGAGCCCAGTCTAGTCCAGCATCATCCGAGGAGAGGCTGTTCTTGGCCCATCTTAGTCCCTAGAGAGGAGGTGGCCACATCAAGCTGAAAGCTCCATGCCATTTATGGTGGCACTTAAATAGTACCTACCTCCTCAGGCTCCAACTCATGTGCACTAAGCAACTTTATGACAATAATTTGGCTTCCCAATGACTTAAATGTCCAGAGCCTATTTAAGAACTCTTTCAGAAAAATGGGTCACAGACTGTAATCATCAGTTTAATAAGTAGGCTGTCTCTCATGGTTTCTCCTTTGAAGATGTTATTCATTGGGAGCTATTTATTCGGAAATCATTCTGTTGGATTCCTGGATATGATGAAAGGCCTGGTATGTGTATTGATTTTAGTGTTTGTGTGTGTGTGTTGGGGGGAGTGGGGGAGGAATATAACCTGCCCAGTGTGTCCCTAAAATCCTAAATCCAGGTTTATTATATTTCTCCATTAATTCATTTAGAGCAAGCTGGACACAATTTAGGTATTTGCTTAATTCCTAAATAAAAGTCTGCTCTCTGTATAGAATACATAGAGTTTATATTCCAATAGGGAAAGAAGAAATGAACAGCAACAAAGTCACATAGTGATAAGTGCTTGAAGATAAATGAACATAAAAAAAGACTAGGAAATGACAGTGGGTGGGCATTGTTTTATGACAAGTAGGGTATGCAAAGTCCTGAGGGAGGTGAGGGAGCATGCAGATTTCTGGAGGCTGTGTCCTAGGCAGGGGAAACAGTAAATGCAAAGGCTGTAAGAAGAAGTGTTTGGAGGGCAAGGGATACCTGGAATGAAGAGGAGATAAATCTCAAAAGCGGTGATCCGTAAGGGTATAAGAGGATGGAAGTTAAAATGGCAACACTTATGAAAATCTAAAAACGAGGGGATATATGGATACATATAGCTGATTCACTTCACTGTTAGCAGAAACTAACACAGCATTGTAGAGCGACTATAATTATATATATTTATTTAAACAATTCACTCATCATTCAAATGAATGCATGCAAAAGGTAATATATTCAAACAGCCTAAGACTGTATTCAGTGACTATCAGATCTCCCTCTCTGCCTTGATCCCAGTTCTTCATCAAGGCAACATTATTACTATTTGCTTTTGTTTCTTTCCAGGGATATCCAGATGTTTATAACCATGCATGTACGTAATCCCAATTACATAATCCAANAAAAGGTAATATATTCAAACAGCCTAAGACTGTATTCAGTGACTATCAGATCTCCCTCTCTGCCTTGATCCCAGTTCTTCATCAAGGCAACATTATTACTATTTGCTTTTGTTTCTTTCCAGGGATATCCAGATGTTTATAACCATGCATGTACGTAATCCCAATTACATAATCCAAATTGGTTCCAAATAGGGAAAGGAGTACATCAAGGCTGTATATTGTCACCCTGCTTATTTAACTTATATGCAGAGTACACCATGCGAAATGCTGGACTGAATAAAGCACAAGCTGAACTCAAGATTGTTGGGAGAAATATCAATAACCTCAGATATGCAGACGACAACACCCTTATTGGCAGAAAATGAAAAGGAGCTGAAGAGCCTCTTGGTGAAAGAAGAGTGAAAAAGCGGACTAAAAGCTCAACTTTCAGAAAACGAAGATCATGGTATCCAGTCCCATCACTTCATGGCAAACAGATGGGAAAACAATGGAAAGTGACAGACTTTATTTTTGGAGGCTCCAAAATCACTGCACATGGTGACTGCAGCCATGAAATTAAAAGACACTTGCTCCTTGGAAGAAAAGCTATGACCAACCTTGACAGCATATTATAAAGCAGAGACATTACTTTGCCAACAAAGGTCCGTTCAGTCAAAACTATGGTTTTTCCAGTAGTCATGTACAGATGTGAGAGTTGGACTATAAAGAAAGCTGAGCACTGAAGAACTGACGCTTTTGAACTGTGGTGTTGGAGAAGACTCTTGAGAGTCCCTTGGACTGCAAGGAGATCAAACCAGTCACTCCTAAAGGAAATCAGTCCTGAATATTCATTGGAAGGACTGACATTGAAGCTGAAACTCCAATACTTTGGCCACCTGATGTGAAGAACTGACTCATCTGAAAAGACCTGATGCTGGGAAAGATTGAAGATGGGAGGAGAAGGGGATGACAGAAGATGGGATGGTTGCATGGTACCACCGACTCAATGGACATGAATTTGAGCAAGCTCCGGGAGCTGGTGATGGACAGGGAAGCCTGGTATGCTGCAGTACATGGGGTTGCAAAGAGTCAGACAACTAAACGACTTTACTGAACTGATGCACATAATCTCCTTGCTCCATTTTGTCACAAATTGGAACACACTACACTCTGTTGTGTATCTAGTTTTTGTCATTCAACACATACTGGTGAACCTTCCATAATGGAACATTCAGAATTCCTTTCAGTGACTACATCCTATTCCATAAGATGCAAAGTCAGAAGCCCTGGGCTTTGGCTCTTGGCTGTTGATTAGTTACTTCTTAGTGGAGTGGCCTTAAGGCAGGGCAGTTCCTTCCTCCTCCAGAAAGTGAACTGAGTGATGACAGAGACTGCTTCTGACTTTACCGTTTTAGGTTGTTTGCTCTTGCCATACACATTTTACAGTTCAGTTCAGTTCAGTCACTCAGTCATGTCCGACTCTTTTCAACCCCATGGACTGCAGCACACCAGGCTTCCTTGTCCGTCACCAACTCCCAGAGCTTGCTCAAACTCATGTCCATCGAGTTGGTGATGGCATCCAACCATCTCATCCCCTGTCATCCCCTTCGCCTCCCACCCTCAAACTTTCCCAGCATCAGGGTCTTTTCCAATGAGTCAGCTCTTTGCATCAGGTGGTGAAAGTACTGGAGCTTCAGCTTCGGCATCAGTCCTTCCAATGAATATTCAGGACTGATCTCATTTAGGATGGACTGGTTGGATCTCCTTGCAGTCCAAGGGACTCTCAAGAGTCTTCTCCAACACCACACTTCAAAAGCGTCAATTCTTCAGGGCTCAGCTTTGTTTATGGTCCAACTCTCACATCCATACATGACTACTGGAAAAACCATAGCTTTGACTGGATGGACCTTTGTTGGCAAAGTAATGTCTCTGCTTTATAATATGCTGTCTAGGTTGGTCATAGCTTTTCTTCCAAGGAGTAAGTGTCTTTTAATTTCATGGCTGTAATCACCATGTGCAGTGATTTTGGAGCCTCCAAAAATAAAGTCTGACACCGTTTCCATCGTTTCCCCATCTGTTTGCCATGCAATGATGGGGCTGGATGCCATGATCTCAGTTTTCTGAATGTTGAGTTTTAAGGCAACTTTTTCACTCTCTTTCACTTTCATCAAGAGGCTCTTTATTTCTTTGCTTTCTGCTGTAAAGGTGGTGTCATCTGCATATCTAAGGTTATTGATATTTTTCCTGGCAATCTTGGTTCCGGCTTGTGCTCCATCCATCCAAGCACTTCGAGTGATGTACTCTGCATTTAAGTTAAATAATCAGGGTGACAATATACAGCCTTGAGGAACCCCTTTCCCTATTTGGAACTAGTCTGTTGTTCCATGTCGAGTTCTAACTGTTGCTTCTTGACCTGGATACAGATTTCTCAGGAGGCAGGTCAGGCAGTCTGGTATTCCCATCTCTTGAAGAATTTTCCAGTTTGTTGTAATCCACACAGTCAAAGGCTTTGGTATAGTCAATAAAGCAGATTTTTTTTTTGAAACTCTCTTGCTTTTTCTATTATCCAACAGATGTTGGCAATTTGATCCTCTGGTTCCTCTGGCTTTTCTAAATCCAGCTTGAACATCTGGAAGTTCATAGTTTATGTACTGTTGAAGCCTGGCTTGGAGAATTTTGAGCATTGCTTTGCTAGTGTGTGAGATGAGTGCAACTGTGTGGTAGTTTGAGCATTCTTTGGCATTGCCTTTCTTTGGGATTGGAATGAAAACTGACCTTTTCCAGTCCTGTGGCCACTGCTGAGTTTTCCAGATTTTCTGGCATATTGTGTGCAACACTTTCACAGCATCATTTTTTAAGATTTGAAATACCTCAACTGGAATTCTGTCACCTCCACTAGCTTTGTTCATAGTGTTATTTCCTAACTTGACTTTGCATTTCAGGATGTCTGGCTCTAGGTGAGTGATCACATCATTGTAGTTATCTGGGTCACTAAGATCTTTTTTGTATAGTTCTGTGTATTGTTGCCACCTTTTAATATTTTCTGCTTCGTTAGGTCCATACCATTTCTGTCCTTTATTGTGCCCATCTTTGCATGAAATGTTCCCTTGGTATCTCTAATTTTCTTGAAGAGATCTCTAGATTTCTGTTTTCCTTTATTTCTTTGCATTGCATTGATCACTGAGGAAGGGTTGCTTATCTCTCCTTGCTATTCTTTGGAATTCTGCATTCAAATGGGAATTTCTTTCCTTTTCTCCTTTGCCTTTAGCTTCTCTTCTTTTCTCAGCTATTTGTAAGGCCTCCTCAGACAACCGTTTTGCCTTTTTCCATTTATTTTTCTTGGGGATGGTTCTTGTACAACGTCACGAACCTCCGTCCATAGTTCTTCAGGTGCTCTACCAGATCTAATCCCTTGAATCTGTCTGTCACTTTCACTGTATAATCGTTAGGGATTTGATTTAGGTCATACCTGAATGGTCTAGTGGTTTTCCCTAGTTTCTTCAATTTAAGTCTGAATTTTGCATTACAGAGTTCATGGTCTGAGACACAGTCAGCTCCTGCTCTTGTTTTTGCTGATTGTATAGCGCTTCTTCATCTTTGGCTGCAAAGAATAGAATCAGTCTGATTTTGGTATTCACCATCTGGTGATGTCCATGTGTAGATCTTCTCTTGTGTTTGTTGCAAGAGAGTGTTTGCTATGACCAGTGTGTTCTCTTGGTAAAACTGTTAGCCTTTGCACTGCTTCATTTTGTACTCCAAGGCCAAATTTTCCTGTTACTCCAGGTATCTCTTGAGTCCCTACTTTTGCATTTCAGTCCCCTATAATGAAAAGGACATCTTTTTGGGGTGTTGGTTCTAGAAGGTCTTATAGGTCTTCATAGAACCATTCAACTTCAGCTTCTTCAGCATTACTGGTTGGGGCATAGACTTGGATTACTGTGATATTGAATGGCCTGCCTTGGAAACAAGCAGAGATCATTCTGTCATTTTTGAAACTGCATCCAAGTACTGCATTTCAGACTCTCTTGTTGACTATGAGGGCTACTCCATTTCTTCTAAGGGATTCTTGCCCACAGTTGTAGATATAATGGTCATCTGAGTTCAATTCAGCCATTCCAGTCCATTTTAATTCACTGATTCCTAAAATGTCCATGTTCACTCTAACCATCTCCTGTTTGACCACTTCCAATTTACCTTGATTCATGGACCTAACATTCTAGGTTCCTATGCAATACTGTTCTTTATAGCATCAGACTTTACTACCATCACCAGTCACATCCACAACTGGGTGGTGTTTCTGCTTTGGCTCCATCTAGTCATTCTTTCTGGAATTATTTCTCCACTGTTCTCCAGTAGCATATTGGGCAACTACTGATCTGGGAAGTTCATCTTTCAGTGTCCTTTTTGCCTTTTCATACTGTTCATGGGGTTCTCAAGGAAAGAATACTGAAGTGGTTTGCCATTCCCTTCTCCAGGGGACCATGTTTTGTCATAGCTCTCCACCATGACCATTCATCTTAGGTGTCCCTACACAGGCATGGCTAATCATGTCATTGAGTTAAATAAGGGTGTGGTCCATGTGATCAGTTTAATTAGTTTTCTGTGATTGTGGTTTTCATTCTGTCTGCCCTATGATGATAAGGATAAGAGGCTTATGGAAGCTTCCTAATGGGAGAGACTGACTGTGGGGAAAACTGAGTCTTGTTCTGATGGTTGGGGCCATTCTCAGTAAATCTTTAATCCAATTTTCTGTTGATGGGCAGGGCTGTGTCTCTACTTGTTGTTCGACTTGAGGCCAAACTGTAGTAGAGGTAATGAAGATAATGGCGACCTCCTTCAAAAGGTCCCATGCACACACTGCCGCACTCAGTCTCCCCAACCATGCAGCAGGCCACCGCTGACCCACGCCTCTGCTGGAGTCTCCTGGACATTCAGGGGCAGGTCTGGGTCAGTCTTTTGTGGGGTCACTGCTCCTTTCTCCTGGGTCCTGGTGTGAACAAGGTTTTGTTTGTGCCCTTGGAGAGTGTGTTTCCCTAGTCCTGTGTAAATTCTGGAAGCTCTGTGTTGGGGTTATTGGCAGCCTTCCTCATGAGGGCTTATGCCATACCCAGGTCTGCTGCACCCAGCACCCCTCCCGCTGCGGCAGGCCACTGTTACCTGACATTCTGCAAAGTCCTCTACAATGAAAGAGGCCCAACACTCATAAAACTCTGATCATTCAGTTCAATTCAGTTCACTCAGTTGTGTCCGACTCTTTGTGACCCCATGAACCACAGCACGCCAGGCCTCCCTGTCCATCACCAACTCCCAGAGTTTACCCAAACTCATGTCCACTGAGTCACCAATGCCATCTAACCATCTCATCCTCTGTCGTCCCCTTCGCCTCCTGCCTTCAATCTTTCCCAGCATCAGAGTCTTTTCAGATGAGTCAGCTCTTTGCATCAGGTGGCTGAAGTATTGGAGTTTCAGCTTCAGCATCAGCCCTTCCAATGAACACCCAGGACTGATCTCCTTTAGGACTGGTTGGATCTCCTTGCAGTCCAAGGGACTCTCAAGAGTCTTCTCCAACACCACAGTTC
>SJYA01002991.1:887765-959863 GCA_006410615.1 Neotragus moschatus
TGGTGTCATCTGCATATCTGAGATTATTGATATTTCTCTTGGCAATCTTGATTCCAGCTTGTGCTTCTTTCAACCTAGTGTTTCTCATGATGTACTCTGATCATTATCCAGGTGTAAATGTTTTAAGTTAAAAGCATATCAAGGTGGCCTGAAGTTAAGATGGTGTAATAGGACAACAAGCTCACCTCCCCTTATGTACACATTGAAAATACATTGACCTGTGGAGCAATCTCATTGAAAACACCTGAAGAGTGTCAGAAAGTCTCGTATACAATCAAGGCTGTAAAGAAGGGTCCCTACTAAGTTAGGTAAGAAGTGAAGAGAATCAGGACCTGTCCCTCTAGGAGGGGACACAGAAGAGGAGGGGATTACATGGGCTCAGAGAGAGAGAGCTTCCCTGTGAAGTAAACAGATTGAACCACATATTGGGCAACCCAGTCCTTGGGTCTGACACCAGGAAGAGTCCCCTTGGTGTTAAAACCAGTGGACTAACAGGAGGGCTTTAAGAAACCTAGACTCTGCTTGAGAAAAGTGCGCCCATGCTGTTTACTACTGGAAATGGCGAAGGAGGCAGACTGAAACTGTCCAGGACCCTGGTCAGTTTCTCATGACCACCCTAGCATGCCAAGCGCGCACTCTGTCACCTCTACCCCTAGTGCAGCTGCCCACTAGGGCGAAGGCTGCTGTACTAAGGCGAGTGGGCAGTTGTGGAAAACACAGCTGTGGAAAACAGAGCTGGGACCTGGCACTGCATCTGAACTGGGCTTATATTCTCAAATATAAAAAAGAAAAACTGCTACTTTATTCTGTTACTTGATTGGTTATTGCATTTTGAGTAAAATATGAACTCTTTACCATGACCTATGTGACCTGGTCCTTGTCTGCCTCTCCAGCCTTATGGGCTACTACTCCTTCTTCTCCATGTGAGTCTTTTTCTGGACTGGAGGGCTTTGTAAAAATAGGTCTCCTCTGCCTGAAATGCTTTTGCTGAAAGTCTTTGCATGATTGGCTTCTTCTTAACTATGGAAGCCACAAATGCCTAATCTAATAGCCATCCTCCCCTCTTCCTCACTAAGAGTACACTGATTCTATTGGGAGAGAAATGGGTCTATTTAAAATACTTGATCTCCAGCCTCTTTTGTGGCTAGGAGTGATGCAGTTTTGGCCAGTGGGATGTAAGTAGAAGTTAATGGGCACAGTCTCCTAGAAAACTTTAAAAGAGCTAAACCAGCTGCCTCTTCTACCTCCTCCCCTCCCTGTCTTCGTTTTCTTAATGAAAATGACTTTAAGGTTAGAGCCTCTGTGGTTCCTGGGTCAGCAGACTCAGTATCACCTGGGAACTTGTTACAAATGCAAATTCTCAGGCCCCACCCCAGATCTCAGGGAATCTGAGAAGGTCAGGCCCAGAGAAGTGTGTTTCAACAAACTCTTCAGGTGATTCTTCTGCATGCTGAAGCCACTGAGGAAGAAGACAGAAGGTTCCTTAGAAATGGTGACAAAGATGGATGAAGGCTAATGTACTTCTGACATCACAGAGCTATTGCACTAGAATTGGGCTGCTTCCTTTGCACTCGACGGTGCTGTAATCCCTATTTGATTATGTTACTGTGATTAGGTTTCTGTTCCTTGCAACTGAATGCAATTCTAATTGATAAATCATCTTTTAAATCTCAGCTCAAAACATTATCTCTGTGGAGATGCCTTCTCCCACTATTCTGCTTATAGCCTCCATCCCCATCAAAGTCCTTCTCCATTACAGCAACATTTTTGTTTACTTTATAGCACTCATTATACTCTGGAATTATCTCACCTACTTATTGAGAGGGATTGGGGGCAGGAGGAGAAGGGGACGACAAAGGATGAGATGGCTGGATGGCATCACAGACTCGATGGACGTGAGTCTGAGTGAACTCCAGGAGTTGGTGATGGACAGGGAGGCCTGGCTTGCTGAGATTCATGGGGTCGCAAAGACTGAACTTACTTTTTATTTGCTTATGATCTGTCTTCCTTGTAAGAATGTCTTCACACTGTCCTCTAGCACATACTGAAGTGTCTGGTACATAATGGATGCTTTGTAATTATTTGTGGATGAGGTTGCAAAGAGTCAGACACAACTGAGTGACTGAACAACAAAAAAATTTTAAAATTATACATCTAATATCATGTACTTTTAAAACAGTCAAATGAAAAAACATGGTTCATTACAATCATACAACTTTTAGGAAAAATTTTTAGTTGAGAAATACATACACCTATTTTAAAATGAATACAATACAGAATATAATGCACACTTGCCTATGAACATTTTCCACCTTACTCTTAAGTGGTCTATCAATTCTAAAACCACAAACAAAATTAACAAAATAGCTATGTAAACATTCAGCATGGCACAGAAATGGATTGCATGAGTTCAGCCTTTATTTGGCAAACTTGTCTTTCCATAGATATCATTTTGTGCTACCCCAATTGATGTGGGAAACTTGTTAACAACAAAACCTCCTACACAAACATTCAAATAAAAACAATTCTGATCATTTTTCTGATGCATGCCAGAAGACATACATGACAAAGTTTTAACCTTGCAGAAAAAAACATTCTCTTTACCTACATACCCTTTTTTTCTAGTAATCTTGAGTTTGGTCTGAGACTAACATCCTGCAAATAATGAGGTCTTCTCTAGCCTCTGTAGGTATATTGGGAGAGAGGATTTAGGCTGAGGGTTCCCTGAGGATGAATTTGGGGTTTTTGCTCTCTGCTTTTCTGGGAGTGATTCAAGGAGCCCCAGAGCTACTACAGTGGGAGAAGTGAATCTTCTTTTTCTTACTTTAACCTCATATAAAATTGCTCTCATAAACCTTTGGAAATCTATCCTTTGATTAAAAAATAAGTTGTTATGTAACATTTACATAAACTCTTTGAACACTTTTCTCAATGAAGTACAGAAAATCAAATACAATAAAGTACAGTGTTTTCTATTTAGATCCCTATCCACGCTTTCTTGAGGCCCTGGATGGGTCTCCTTGGGGCACCATTGTAACAGAAAAGCAGCAGAAAGTGCCAGAGGCAGAATGGGGAGCTACTTATTAAGATAAAGAAGACTCTGAGATTCGGGTAAGACCTTTATCTCCCTTTCTCACAGAATTAGGAAAGAATTTAAGTAGTGTTTCCTGAGAGTCCCTTCTAAATACTTGGAGGTGAAATGACTTTAGGTCAGTAGTATATAAAGAAAAAACTTTTAAGAAGCCCCCGGAAGCTGTCCTTAACCGAACATGGCATATTTTCTTCTTATTCTTAACCAGTGAAATAATCTTTTATCTCATGGGTTTCTATTTGAATAACTCCTGCCTGGAATTCCATCAGAACCATCATCAAAGTCATCAGGCTCACTTTAGTAATGACAGCATTCTGTGAGGCAGAGTTCTCAAACTGGTTAAGAGAATTGCCTAGGAAGCTTGTTTTAAATAATGTAGGTTCTGGAGCTTACTCTCAGAGATCCTGATTCAGTAGGTCCTGGATGGGATGTGCGAACTTGCATTTTCAATGGGGCTTTCCAAGTGATTTTGATGGAGATGGTGGGGCCCCCCAATTAGAGCAACACTGGCTTTAGAGAGAGGCCAGAATTGCTTCTTTCCCAGAATAAACCTACTGTGGACAGTGACCCCAGGCTCCAGACTTTCCGAAGGGTCCTCCTGATGCAGTCTCTGATGAGGAGGTCATTTATACTTGTCCCCAGGAACTCAGGCAGTGAGTCTTGTCCCCTACTCTATAAGTGAGCCAAAAATTGGGCTCACGCTTGTCTGGACTTGAGGATAAACAGAAAAATCCCAAGCACCAGAAAAGTCTGTCTTCTGGTTGGGGGCCCATGTACCATCTTCTTCTATCTTTTTCCTTTTCACTGATGTCGAGCTAATGAAACCAAATAGACCCACACAGATAATATGTTGTTTGGGTAGGGGTGAATGTACACAGCTAGAGCAAATTCTGTCTGTGGAAATTCAGAAGAATGAATTCCAGTTTGATATACAGCATCAATAACTGACTGTACATCAGTGTATGGCATCTGGATAGGAAATCCTGTGACCTGGACCAAAGACAATAATACATAAACCCACATTACAATCATATAGGTGGTTGGGAATTACTGTATGAAAAGAGATTACAGAAGCCTCAAAGAAATGGAAGTCATAAAATAATAATAGTAGTTATCATTTTGTGGGTGTTTACCAAGTTCTAGGGGACTTCCTGGTTGGCTCAGTGGTAAAGAATTTGCCTGTGATGCAGAAGACACAGGAGACACCACAGGTTCTATTCCTGGGCTGGGAAAGTCGCTTGGAGGAGGGCATGGCAACCCACTCCAGTGTTCTTGCCTTGGAGAATCCCATGCAGAGGAGCCTGGCAGGCTCCAGTTTATAGGGTCACACACAGTCGGACACAACTGAAGTGACTGAGCATGTACTATGTTCTAGGCACAGTACTAAATACTTCACATATATAATTAACCCTCAAACAACCCTTTGAGGCAGGTTTTGCTATAACCCCACTTTATAGAGAGAGCAGCGAGCCAGGTCTGTCTAATGCCAGAGCCTACACATTTAACATTCCACATTCTTGCACTTTTTCTGCAATGGCAAACTGCCAACAAGGAAGATTCTTGGTCATATAAATGATTTAAAAGAGCATTTTGGAAGAATTTATTTCACACTGATTTACTTTATATTTATTGATATCTATGACAGGATTGGGCTTTCCTGGTGCCTCAGCTGGTAAAGAATACTCCTGCAATGGAGGAGACCTGGGCTCACTTCCTGGGTTGGGAAGATCCCCTGGAGAAGGGAGCAGCTACCCAGTCCAGTATTCTGGCCTGGAGAATTCCCTGGACAGTATAGTCCATGGGGTGGCAAGGTGTTGGACATGACTGAGGGACTTTCACTTTCATTTCCTCTGATAACAGGATTAAAGGATATGGGACATGGGTCTCCTGTAAAATTATCTATGAAATAATTTACAAAGGACAATCATAAGCTGCTTTGAAGCCTCAGACTGCGTACTTTTCTGATCTTTAAATCTGTTCATGTGCTCTTCCCTTGTGACTGCATAGTACACTTTCCTTCCCTAGTTTACTTACTAAATTACACTGCGATTACATGTTTTCTGATCTAACAAGCCCAATGTCTCTGTGAATGCTCAAGATGTTACCTGTCTCATTTACTATCATAACCCCAAGTGAATGGCACAATGATTGCCACATGGAATACAAATAACAGTTCAAGAGGAGAACATAGGCAAAACACTCTCTGATATATATCAAAGCAGGATCCTCTATGATCCACCTCCCAGAATACTAGAAATAAAAGCAAAAATAAACAAATGGGATCTAATTAAAATTAAAAGCTTCTGCACAACAAAGGAAACCCTAAGCAAGGTGAAAAGATGGCNAGGGAACAGGAAATGGATTTACGAAAGATATTTCTCATGAGACAGATCTGCTGTTTGTTTATTCAAATAAGAACTTGGCTTACTTATTCATTCCATCAGACAATCTTTGGAAGCTATACTCGTCTCATCCGCTTATTAACTGTGACCTTGGAGAAATTATTTAACTGCTTTGAGTCTCAGTTACCACATCTTTTAAAGAGGATAAGAGCATCTACTTCCCTGGAGTCATGCGAAGATTTTAAAATAAAGTCATACATGTAAAGCCTGGCACATATCGCTCAACTAAGGCCAGATATTACTCTTCTAACGTGGTTTATCATCCTCCCCCCTTTGCTTCTTTGAGCAGGCAGGAGCCAGGCCTCCATGTTCACACGTGCACATGCGCACACATACAAGCATACACACAGCGTCCATTTCAGTCTCTGCTGTCTTCAAGTCTTTGCTTCAGGCACCCCAGCAACAGCAGAGAGCGAGGCTCTACTGTGTTTCCCCATGTTGCTCCGCTGAGCTGGATTTTCTGGGACAAGGAGCAGACTTCTCCAACCCCTCCCTCCTACCCAAACGCCCTGCAGGGCTCACGTAGACGAGAATGGAGGAGTGGGACTGGGTTTAGAGTCTTTACTTTGAATATTTATGAGCTGAGAAGTAGGGGCTCTGTAGAGGCAGGGACAGATGCTTCCCCCTCACGAGTGTAAGGGAGGAAACATTTGCTAGGACTCTAGGTGTCAGAAAACTTGAGGAGGCTTAGTCTACCATGTCCTGATCTAAGTCAGTGGCTCCCAAAATGTGATGCCCCCTCAGCAAAATGTTGCTGAGTCAGCAGCCTCAGACCTACTGGCTCAGAAACTATGAGGGTACAGCCGGGCACATTGCTTTTTAACCAGCCCTCCAGAGGGTTATGATGCCTTCCATGGTTGGAGAACCACTAGATTAGAGAATATGCTCGGACACAGTGAATTTGCCCAGAGTAGAACGTGGCAGAAGGTGAAATACTGGAGAAAGTAAAGTTTAAAACCCAGCGTCATCTTGCAGAGGTCACCAACTATTGCAGACAGGGCAGGTAAACCAAATCCCGACTGCTGTCCTCAATCACTGGCTGCCCCTCCAAAATACTGCCCTGTGCCCCTAACCTGGCAACTCCTGTGGATTAGTTAGACCACCTTCAGGCCTGAAAAAGAGGCCTGGGTTATGTTGACCCAATACGTTTATGGAGTGTTAGTCTATTTCCCATTTGGGCAAAGGCCCCTTTCAGGGAGTTCATAACCTTTAAAACTTGAAGAGGACTTCCCTGTAACTCCATTTCTCTCTCACACACACACGCAAATTTATGTTCTCAATTGTGATTAACAAGAAAAAAAAAAAAACATTCACTACAGATGGTGGTTTATTCTGTTATGTGTGTGACAAGGCAGAAGATCAAGGGCCATTGGCCCACAGGGAAGAAATCAGTAAAGATGAAACTCAAATGCAACTATGAGTTTTCTGTTTAATTACTCAACTTGACAAAAGGTTTAGTTTCCACTCTCAGTCAGAGTGGCTTTTAAAAACACAATTTTGATTACAGCAGCCCTTTTCTTGGTGATGCTGAATAAAGAATAAATGCCCAAATCCTGACCCGGACCTCAGCTCATCTCCACTCACCCTCTGGTAGCAGCCAAGCTGGCCTTTCAGCTCTGTGACAGACACTTGGCCCTGTAGGTCTTCATCTGCCTGCAATGCAGTAGACCTGAGTTCGATCCCTGGGTTAGGAAGATCCCCCAGACCAGGTTATGGCAACCCACTCCAGTATCCTTGCCTGGAGAATCCCATGGACAGAGGAGCCTGGCAGACTGCAGTCCATAGGGTTGCAGAGAGTCAGACATGGCTAAGTGACTAACACACGAACAGCAGGTCTTCAAGCCTGCTGTTTCTGCTTTGTGCTGGGATTACTCTCTTCACTAATCTTCATCTAGACCAGCTCCTGCTGCTCACCCCTCTCCACTGTGCTGCTGGTCATCACTTTTTTCCCCAGGAAGCCCCTGAAGCTCCCCTTCCCCTCATGTTTCCTGCTGTGTGCCCCCTAAAGCACATTCACTTCTTCTTAGTGGTATTTATCTCTCTCTACTCCAAGTGCTTGTTTCCTTCTGTTTCCTCCTCTAGAACACAAGCTCCAAGAACACGGTCGCTATTCAGTTGCTCAGCTGTGTCCAACTCTTTGCACCCCCGTGGACTGCAGCATGCCAGGCTTTCCTGTCCTTCATCATCTCCCAGAGTTTGCTCAAACTCATGTCCACTGGGTCAATGATGCCATCCAATCATCTCATCCTCTGTCGCCCCCTTCTCCTCTATCCCTCAATCTTTCCCAACATCAAACTCTTTTTCCTTGTGGTACCTATACCTAACACAGTGCTGACTCATTGCAGCACTCAATAAATGTTATCTGAATTTATAAGAGAATGATTAAAAGAAACAAAGCTTCTCATTTCTGAATATACTGTTCTCTCCCTAGGAGGCTGCAACCAAATGCTTTGGTCACAACTTTGGGATAGGCAAGCAAGGCACTGTGTTGCTGTCAATGTGGCTTGCTCAAGAGAGATAAGCACATTTCCCCTTACTTAAAATGACTTTACAGACGTATAAATGCTTGCATCTGCAAGGAAAATGTTTAGAAGGATACACAAGAAACTATTGACTGTGGTTATTTCTTAGAGAGTGGGGGAAAAGTGCTGAAGAGGGAAGAAACTCTTCATTTTATATACTTTGGTACTGTTTGATTTCTTTTCCCCCACAACCACCATTCCCTCTTTTCGATATTGTGAACTATGTCAAACATACAGACAAAGCACTGAGAATAATGTAATGAACATCCACCCAACATACATACCACCTAGCTATATCTAATCTTTGCATTCCTCCATATTTGTTTTAGATTTTTCAAAAAGATGTAGGAACTTCCTTGGTGATCCAGTGGCTAAGACTGCCCTCCCAACACAGGGAACCTGGGATTGATCCCTGGCCAGGGAACTAGATCCCATATGCACAGCCAAATAAATAAATACATTTTTAAAAAAAGATGTAAAACATTACTTATAGACTTAAAGTACTCTATATACTGCTCCCTGACCTCGTTCCCCTTTTTTCTCTCTCCAAAGGTAACCTTTACCCTAAATTTGATGTTTATTATTCTCATGCTAGCTTTTATACTATCACTATGTATCTATGGGCTTCCCTGATGGTTCAGATGGTATTCTGCCTGCCAAGCAGAAAACACTAGTTCGATATCTGGGTTGGAAAGACCACCTGGAATAGGAAATGGTAACCCATTCCAGTATTCTTGCCTGGAGAAATCCATGGACAGAGGAGCCTGCAGGGCTACAGTCCATTGGGTCACAAAGAGTTGGACATGACTGAGCAACTAGCAATTTCACTTATATATCTATATATAAACAAATTTTTCAAACTTCATTTCACATCTTCTTTACTTTGCTCAACATTACATTTTTTATATTCACTCATGTTGATACAACAGCTCTAGGTCAGTGGTTCTCAACTGTGGCTACATGTTGGAATCACTTGGGGAGCTTTAAGTTACACCAATGTGTGGGCTCTTCATTCAGAGATTCTGATGTTATGGATGTACAGTCAAGTTGAGAGCTGCAGTAAATTAGTTTCATATATTCTATTTTACTACTTTATAGAAGATTTTGGCTCAGACGGTTAAGCGTCTGTCTACAATGTGGGAGACCAGGGTTCAATCCCTGGGTCAGGAAGGTCCCTGGAGAAATAAATGGCAATCCACTCCAGCAATCCACTGGAAAATCCCATGGACAGAGGAGCCTAGTGGGCTACAGTCCATGGGGTCACAAAGAGTCGGACACAACTGAGTGATGATCTTCTTCAATAGAAGATTTTGGGTTTCCCTGGTGGCTTAGACAGTAAAAAATCTGCTTGCAATGCAGGAGACCTGGGTTTGATCCCTAGGTCAGGAAGAGCCCCTGGAGAAGGGAATGGCAACCCACCCCAGTATTCTTGCCTGGAGAATTCCATGGACAGAGGAGCCTGGTGGGCTATAGTGTATGGGGTCGCAAAGAGTCGGACACGACTGAGTGACTTACACATACACATATATAAGATTTCACAGTATGGGTTCTTGACAACTTATGTGCCCATTTTCTGGTTGATAAATTCTTTTTTTTTTTATTTCAAGCAATTCAGTAATGACCATTGTTGTGCTAGTCTCTCTGTGCTAGGGTACATCCTTAGAAGTTGAATTGGAGGATCAAAGGTTGAGCTTTTTCAACTTTACCAACCTTACCACATTGATTTTCAAAGAGTTTATAGCAATTTACACTCCCACTATTTCTCAGCCTGTTTGCCAATATTTGATATGATCACACTTAAAAAAATGTTTCCCAATCTTATACATGTGAAATCATGTTTTGTTTTAAATTATATTTCCCTCAGTACAAGTGAGGTTGAGCTCTGGAGTTTCTGCTTCTGTGAATTGTCTTCTTCCTATTTTTCCATTGTTCTTTTCTTTATCCCCCCTCTCTTTCTTCCTCTAGGGTCATAGCTCCCGGGTTTTGAATTTTGCAACTGCCTGCACATTGATATACCATGGCTGCCAATCCAGAAACAGCTGTTGAAATGGAATTTGGGTGTCTTCCCAAAATGATACTGAGCACACCACAGAGTCCCTGGCCAAGTCGTCTGGTGGATAGATTCATTCCTAATGCTCTGATCTGTACTTTGGTCTCTTACCTCCTGAGCTCCAGGTAATGGGTCTGCAGCTTACCTTTCTCATCTTCTCTCAAGAGGAGTAAAGTAGGGAAGCTCCATTACAGTCCTGGCTTTAAAAAGTGAGACTGGCTCTGGTTCCCTGGATTTCATGACTCACTTTTAGACTTTGCTCCCATCCTCTTTGGGCCCTGCTCACTGATGGTGTTTCTGTCTTATTTCTATTCCACGAGATACCCATCATGGTTCAGGGCCCAGATAAGCCTTTTGTTTTTCAATTTTTATACTTTATTATTGTCATGGATGTATAGTAGAAGTGCAAGGTCAAAGTAAGAACTTATTACACCATCTGGACGTTATATTTTCTGTTTCATGATGAACACTTAAAAAATTTTACTCTAAAACCTAAATTCACAATTAAGATGATGCCTTCTCCCAATTCTTCTTTTGCAAGTAGAGGAAAAGGACCAGCGTAGCCCAAAGTCAGGCTGGATGGCAGAGAAAACTGGATTTTATTGATATTGCTAACCCATTCAATAAGCAATCACCTATATAAATGTAACAAGAGCTGTCACAACTCTAAGGTCAGAACCAATGGTAACTTTCATAGAGACACACCTGGAAAAGTGTGATTTACCTGAATGCTTTGTGTATTTGTTCCTTGATAATTTTTTGGAAGCAACTGTTTCCAGAAACTTTCCTTTGAATAGTCAAAATATACAGCCATTGGTGAATTATTCTGCTGAAGATTAAACCAGACCTATTAAAACATTAACACAGAATCAACATAGGCCCACGGGAGTACAAAGCCCACAGTGGGTTAGTCTTTCTACCTAGTGAAGTGGCAGAAGCCAAGGACAGCTCTGAGGCAGGAGGTGCAGAGAATTCCAGGGGCATGTGAACACAAGACTGCTCATTGGTTCTCAGCCTCGGGGTGCTACAGAATCACCGCAGGAGCTCTGGGGATAGAAGATTCCCCTAGCCCCACACCCCGGGGATTCTAACTGACCATCTACGGTTTCTTCAGCGTTTCCACATGATTCTAATGTAGAGTCAGGGAAGAGAGCCACAAGTTTGACTCCTGAGGAGAGAACTCAAGATCTTCCCTCCTCACCCAATACACTTACGTTTTCACCATCAAACAAACAATCTACACCTTGTAACGGACAAAATGGGTCAAACTGCTTATGACACTGTCCAGTTAACGGATTCCAAAGCAAATATTCATCAGTTTCCTGAGTTAATACATACGCCACGGGCCCCTGTCCAAAGAAAGAGTTAAAATTATTTTGGTGGATGATCTATTTAACTCATTTTTGTATTGGAAATTGTAGTGTAAGTATATGCTATCTCTGACTTTTTACAGATAATATTATCAATCACCTTATAGATTCTTTATTCTATATGATCTATCTATTTATTGGCCTTGCTGCACGGCTTGAGGGATCTCTGTTTCCTGACCAGGGATTGAACTTGGGTCACAGCAGCGAAAGCCCAGAATCATAACCACTATGTCATCAGGAAACTCCCTAGTATCTCTGATCTTTTAAAAGCCTTTTTTAGAATATTTACAATTTTTTTGAAAAGGGAAAAACCAAAGCAATAGAAATCCACAGGTCCAAGCTATCATGAGGGTTCAAATGAGAGAACTTATGAGCCAGTGTTGCCACCCTCATAGCAATAAAACATGTTGTTCTGATGAAATCAGTATATGAAGAACATTTCCCAATAGTTAGTGCTAATGCATAGGGGTACTTCTGTATAACTCACACAAAAGTGCTATATGGATTAGCCCTGCTTTAAGCAGAATATATTTAGAGATCAAGGGTGAACACCATATAGAGTTATGGTGTTAAGTCCAAGTCTCTGAAAAGCTGCTACTGCTAAGTCACTTCAGTTGTGTCTGACTCTGTGTGACCCCATAGACGGCAGCCCACCAGGCTCCCCCGTCCCTGGGATTCTCCAGGCAGGAACACTGGAGTGGGTTGCCATTTCCTTCTCCAGCGCATGAAAGTGAAAAGTGAAAGTGAAGTTGCTCAGTCGTGTCCGACCCTTCCAGGCTCCTCTGTCCAGGGGTTTTCCAGGCAAGAGTACTGGAGTGGAGTGCCATTGCCTTCTCCGTCTGAAAAGCTAGGTGAAGTTAAAAAGCCATCAAATTAACTTTGAGAACAAAATCTAGAATTAGAGGCCAGAGAGAAATTAAACAAAAAACCATTTGAGGAATAAAAGTAGTCACTATGTTACTATTTTGCCCTGCACATACTTTTGAAGTGTAAATCTTTCTTATTTAGCAAAAAATAAAAATTTCAGGTAATGATAATAACTGCTTAACATTTATCATTTACGTACCTCAGGTTCTGTACTCAGTGCTCATGCTAATTTTACTTAATTTCTCACTTTAACTAATTCCAAATTCTGTGAGGTAGGTATGATTATCATGCCCACCTTTCACATGAAGAATAAGAGGTTAACAACATGTCTAGGGTAACAGTAAATAGCATTATTCCTTTGAGCAGGGGCTTCCCTTGTGGCTCAGCTGGTAAAGAGTCTGCCTGCAATGTGGGAGACCTGGGTTCAATCTCTGGGTTGGGAAGATCCCCTGGAGTAGGGAAAGGCTACCCACTCCAGTATTCTGGCCTGGAGAATTCCATGGAATGTATAGTCCATAGGGTTGCAAAGAGTCAGACACAACTGAGCGACTTTCACTTTCACTTTGAGGGGGGTAGATAAATGAGGCTCAGAGAAATAAATAAGGCTGAGATCATACAGTTAGTAAACATTATTAGTGAAGTGAAAGTTGCTCAGTCGTGTCTGACTCTTTGTGACCCTATGGACTGTATGTAGCCCACTATGCTCCTCTGTCCATGGGATTTCCCAGGTAAAGAGGCTTCACCTCACCCACACAGCCAAGGTGAACCGTGTAAGTAAGTGCTGCCACCCAGTGTTGACTCACAGGTACAAATACAAATGTTTGTTAAAATATTGTTCACTGTTTACTGCCATCTAGTGGTGCTCAAAACTATAGCAGAGCGATCACATGGGGAATTAGCCATAGGTTTTGGACGGAGAAGGCAATGGCACCCCACTCCAGTACTCTTGCCTGGAAACTCCCATGGGCGGAGGAGCCTAGTAGGCTTCAGTCCATGGGGTCGCTAAGAGCCGGACACGACTAAGCGACTTCACTTTCATCTTTCACTTTCATGCATTGGAGAAGGAAATGGCAACCCACTCAAGTGTTCTTGCCTGGAGAATCCCAGGGATGGCGGAGCCTGGTGGGCTGCCGTCTATGGGGTTGCACAGAGTCGGACACGACTAAAGTGACTTAGCAGCAGTTTGGACAGAGAGGCCTGGCATGCTGCAATTTATGGGGTCGCAAAGGGTCGGACATGACTGAGCGAGTGACTGAACTGAACTTTCAGCTAACAAACAGGACACAGAAATGATAAGTTTTGCAAAGGAAATACAGAGAAATAAATGATCGTGACCAAAAAAAAAATCTGGAAGTTTTAAACGTTTATCAATATGTTCATATTATTGAATAGAAATAGAGTCCTAATAAGGCAGCTTTCTGGAAGTTTGAATACAGGAGTATATAATTAAGCTGTACAAATTAGTGAATTTCTGGCCCATTTCTTGCACAATTAAAATTTGAGCAGTGAAAAATAGGGAGAGGAGCATCTTAATTATCTTAAAATATAATTCTAGGAACATATAAAGATGATGATGGTGATGATGGTTAACAACCACTACATAACTATTACTACATCACCTACCCTCATCACTTACTGAGCATTTTCCATAAACCAGGTGCTGCTCTCAGCGTCATATATTTACTACATAATTTGGTAATTCTAGTAACCCCATGACGTTCAGTTGTTAACACATGTCCAACTCTTTACGACTCCATGAGCTACATACAGCATGCCAGGTTCTTCTGTCCTCCACTATCTTCCAAAGTTTGCTCAAACTCATGTCCATGGTATCAGTGATGCTATCTAACCATCTCATTCTCTGCCACCCTCTTCTCCTTTTCCCCTCAATCTTTCCCAGCATCAGGGTCTTCTCCATGAGTCAGCTCGTCATATCAGGTTGCCAAAGTATGGGGGCTTCAGCTTTCACATCATTCCTTCCAGTTAATATTCAGGGTTGATTTCTCTTAAGATTGACTAGTTTGATATCCTTATAGTCCAAGGGACTCTCAAGAGTCTTCTTCAGCACTACAATTCAAAAGCAAGAATTCTTCAGCCCTCAGTATGCTTTATGGTCCAACTCTCACATCTGTACGTGACTACTAGAAAAAACCATAGCTTTGACTATACAGACCTTTGTCGGGAAAGCGATATCTCTGCTTTTTAATACACTGTCTAGGTCTGTCGTAGCTTTCCTTCCAAGANGTTGGGAAGATCCCCTGGAGTAGGGAAAGGCTACCCACTCCAGTATTCTGGCCTGGAGAATTCCATGGAATGTATAGTCCATAGGGTTGCAAAGAGTCAGACACAACTGAGCGACTTTCACTTTCACTTTGAGGGGGGTAGATAAATGAGGCTCAGAGAAATAAATAAGGCTGAGATCATACAGTTAGTAAACATTATTAGTGAAGTGAAAGTTGCTCAGTCGTGTCTGACTCTTTGTGACCCTATGGACTGTATGTAGCCCACTATGCTCCTCTGTCCATGGGATTTCCCAGGTAAAGAGGCTTCACCTCACCCACACAGCCAAGGTGAACCGTGTAAGTAAGTGCTGCCACCCAGTGTTGACTCACAGGTACAAATACAAATGTTTGTTAAAATATTGTTCACTGTTTACTGCCATCTAGTGGTGCTCAAAACTATAGCAGAGCGATCACATGGGGAATTAGCCATAGGTTTTGGACGGAGAAGGCAATGGCACCCCACTCCAGTACTCTTGCCTGGAAACTCCCATGGGCGGAGGAGCCTAGTAGGCTTCAGTCCATGGGGTCGCTAAGAGCCGGACACGACTAAGCGACTTCACTTTCATCTTTCACTTTCATGCATTGGAGAAGGAAATGGCAACCCACTCAAGTGTTCTTGCCTGGAGAATCCCAGGGNAGAGGCTTCACCTCACCCACACAGCCAAGGTGAACCGTGTAAGTAAGTGCTGCCACCCAGTGTTGACTCACAGGTACAAATACAAATGTTTGTTAAAATATTGTTCACTGTTTACTGCCATCTAGTGGTGCTCAAAACTATAGCAGAGCGATCACATGGGGAATTAGCCATAGGTTTTGGACGGAGAAGGCAATGGCACCCCACTCCAGTACTCTTGCCTGGAAACTCCCATGGGCGGAGGAGCCTAGTAGGCTTCAGTCCATGGGGTCGCTAAGAGCCGGACACGACTAAGCGACTTCACTTTCATCTTTCACTTTCATGCATTGGAGAAGGAAATGGCAACCCACTCAAGTGTTCTTGCCTGGAGAATCCCAGGGATGGCGGAGCCTGGTGGGCTGCCGTCTATGGGGTTGCACAGAGTCGGACACGACTAAAGTGACTTAGCAGCAGTTTGGACAGAGAGGCCTGGCATGCTGCAATTTATGGGGTCGCAAAGGGTCGGACATGACTGAGCGAGTGACTGAACTGAACTTTCAGCTAACAAACAGGACACAGAAATGATAAGTTTTGCAAAGGAAATACAGAGAAATAAATGATCGTGACCAAAAAAAAAATCTGGAAGTTTTAAACGTTTATCAATATGTTCATATTATTGAATAGAAATAGAGTCCTAATAAGGCAGCTTTCTGGAAGTTTGAATACAGGAGTATATAATTAAGCTGTACAAATTAGTGAATTTCTGGCCCATTTCTTGCACAATTAAAATTTGAGCAGTGAAAAATAGGGAGAGGAGCATCTTAATTATCTTAAAATATAATTCTAGGAACATATAAAGATGATGATGGTGATGATGGTTAACAACCACTACATAACTATTACTACATCACCTACCCTCATCACTTACTGAGCATTTTCCATAAACCAGGTGCTGCTCTCAGCGTCATATATTTACTACATAATTTGGTAATTCTAGTAACCCCATGACGTTCAGTTGTTAACACATGTCCAACTCTTTACGACTCCATGAGCTACATACAGCATGCCAGGTTCTTCTGTCCTCCACTATCTTCCAAAGTTTGCTCAAACTCATGTCCATGGTATCAGTGATGCTATCTAACCATCTCATTCTCTGCCACCCTCTTCTCCTTTTCCCCTCAATCTTTCCCAGCATCAGGGTCTTCTCCATGAGTCAGCTCGTCATATCAGGTTGCCAAAGTATGGGGGCTTCAGCTTTCACATCATTCCTTCCAGTTAATATTCAGGGTTGATTTCTCTTAAGATTGACTAGTTTGATATCCTTATAGTCCAAGGGACTCTCAAGAGTCTTCTTCAGCACTACAATTCAAAAGCAAGAATTCTTCAGCCCTCAGTATGCTTTATGGTCCAACTCTCACATCTGTACGTGACTACTGGAAAAAACCATAGCTTTGACTATACAGACCTTTGTCGGGAAAGCGATATCTCTGCTTTTTAATACACTGTCTAGGTCTGTCGTAGCTTTCCTTCCAAGAAGAAAGCATCTTTTAATTTCATGGCTGCAGTCACTGTCCACAATGATTTTGGAGTCCACGGAAGAAAGTCTGCCACTGCTTCCACTTTTCCCCATCTATTCACCATGAAGTAATGGGTCTGGATGCCATGATCTTAGTTTTTTAACACTGAGTTTCAGGTCAGCTTTTTCACTCTTCTCTTTCAGCATCATCAAGAGGCTCTTTAGTTCCTCCTCACTTTCTGCCATTAGAGTGGCATCATCTGCGTATCTGAGGTTGTTGATATTTCTCCCAGTAATCTTGAATCCAGCCTGTGATTCATCCAGTCCGGCATTTTGCACGATGTACTCACGCACCGAAGTTAAATAAGCAGGGGGACAATATACAGCCATGTCATATTTCTTTCCCAGTTATGACCAGTCAATTGTTCCATGTCCAGTTCTAATGCTGCTTCTTGACCCACATACAGGTTTCTCAGGAAACAGGTAAAGTGGTCTGGTATTCCCATCTCTTTCAGAATTTTCCATAGTTTGTTGTGATCCACACAGGCAAAGGCTTTCGCATAGTCAATGAAGCAAAGTAGCTGTTTTCCTGGAACTCTCTTGCTTTCTCCATGATCCAACAGATGTTGGCAATTTGATCTCTGGGTCCTCTGCCTCTTTGAAACCCAGCTTGTACATTTGGAAGTTCTCAATTCACATAATGCTGAAGCAAAGCTTGAAGGATTTTGAGCATAACCTTGCTAGCATGTGAAATGAGCACAATTTTACAGTAGTTTGAACATTTTTGGCATTGTCCCTCTTTGAGATTGGAATGAAAACAGACCTTTTCCAGTCCTGTGGACATTGCTGAGTTTTCCAAATTTGCTGTCATGAAGTAGCACTATTATTTGTACTACTTCACAAAGAAGAAAAACAAAAGGAAGTCATTCTTTACATTGTGGAAATTTTGATGAAGCAACATTATTCTCCTAAGTAAATATTCGTTTGCCTATGAACTTTCCTAATTAATTTGTGAAAAAATGGAAACTTGGAGTTGAAGTCTTTAGAACTTGCAACTGAAAGCTAATTAATTTTGTTTACACTATTTAAATATTAAGTCCAATACTTACTTCCAACACTGAGGTTCCTAGAAGGACCAAAGCTTTCTTTCCAAAATACAGGAAGAAATTACAGAGAAGTATGGCATGCTCCTCCTTATTTCCAGTAGCTAAACTGATGCAGCGCTAAGGTGAAACAAAAGCAACAAGGACAGAAAAAAAAAAAAAAGGAAGGGAGGGGAGGAGAGAGAGTTGAGTAGTGCAAGCATCCAAGAGATTCAGGGCCCCTCCACACCCTCATTTACATATTTTTGCCAGGTCACTAAGATGACTACAAAGCCTAAAACTCGGACACACTTTTCCTGTTAAAACATTAGGGCATTAGAAAGAGAGAACATTAACCTGGAACATAAGGGTCACCTTTATTATGAGACAATTAATGTGCATACTTTGTGACCCAATAATTTTATCATCCAAAATGAGGCAGCTTTTTAGGGGGACAAATACCTTGGGAAAACAGGGCTGAGCACCAAAGAAGAAATGGTTTTGAACTGTGGTGCTGGAGAAGACTCTTGAGAGTCCCTGAGACAGCAAAGAGATCAAACCAGTAAATCCTAAAGGAAATCAATCCTGAATATTCTTTGGAAGGACTGATTCTGAAGAGAAGCTCCAATATTTTGGCCATCTGATGTGAAGAGCTGACTCACTGGAAGAGACCCTGATGCTGGGAAAGACTGAGGTCAGGAGGAGAAGGGGACAAAAGAGGATGAGATGGTTGGATGGCATCACTGACTCCATGGACGTGAGTTTAAGCAAACTCTAGCAGATGGTGATGGACAGGGAAGTCTGGCATGCAGTCTGTGGGGCTACAAAGAGTTGAACATGACTCAGTGACTGAATAACAAAATTGGCTAATATTTTAAGGAACTTCATCTGATAGGAAATCACCTGTTTTTGGAGGAAAGGATCTTTTGGTCAATGGAGTCACTCTCTGCCCTGTACCAATATAATGCTCTCAACTTAGAAGAAGAGATCTGAGTTGGAGCCCAATTAGGAAAAGTGATGGAAACTTCCTTAACTGAAAGACCTGAACAGGAGGGGTAGGTGTAATCAAATGCGGAGTGCCTAGTAAGGCAGTTGTAGCAGGAGAGATGGAGAAGACGATAGCACCCCACTCCAGTACTCTTGCCTGGAAGATCCCATGGACAGAGGAGCCTGGTGGGCTGCAGTCCATGGGGTCGCGAAGAGTCAGACACGACTGAGTGACTTGACTTTCACTTTTCACTTTCATGCACTGGAGAAGGAAATGACAACCCACTCCAGTGTTCCTGCCTGGAGAATCCCAGGGATGGGGGAGCCTGGTGGGCTGCCGTCTATGGGTCACACAGAGTTGGACACGACTGAAGCAACTTAGCAGCAGCAGCAGGAGAGAAAAAGCACAGCAGAGGTGGCAGACCAGTGGCCTATGATTTAGCTCCAGTCTACAGGTGTATTTTGCTTGGCCCCAAAATGCTTTTAAAAATTGGGAGATCACACATACAACTCTGAATTTCTGGATTCTCTTGAAGAATCAAAAGATCTAACAAAATATATGGGCCCAAATGTTCATACGGCAATAATGTGTTGCTGCTTAGTAGCGGCTGTAACATGCAGACTCGGCTGCACCATTCAGACTGGACACGTGCTTCCGTTTCATTAGCTAAGTCACTTCAGTCGTGTCCGACTCTGTGTGGGTCCATAGACAGCAGCCCACCAGGCTCCCCCATCCCTGGGATTCTCCAGGCAAGAACACTGGAGTGGGTTGCCATTTCCTTCTCCAATGCATGAAAGTGAAAAGTGAAAGTCAACTCGCTCAGTCATGTCTGACTTCTAGAGACCCCATGGACTGCAGCCTACCAGCCTCCTCTGCCCATGGGATTTTCCAGGCAAGAGTACTGGAGTGGGGTGCCATTGCCTTCTCCGTTTCATTAGTCCCAGAGAAAGGGCTGTGGTGGCCAGGGAGCTTGGGGAGGGGGAGCTCAGGAGCTCTCAGAGTGACATTTACCAGTCAGTCGGGCAGCGTTTCAGTGGTTTAACAATAGATGTGGCCACATCAGTACACACTGGCTGGATGTGATGGTGAGGGAGAGAGGTTAGGAAGAATGGTAACATGGCTCTTCTGAAAGATACATGTGATGAACAGGAGAATGAAGAGCAGGACATGAGTGGTCTTCAATGTCAGGCTAAGGAGGTTCCACTGACTGCATCTCATAAGAGGAGGGAATGAATGAGAGCAGGCAACTAACACTGGAAAAGACTTTGAAGCTGGGAAAGATGGAAGGCAAAAAGAGAAGACAGCAGCAGAGGATGAGGTAGTTAGCCAGCATGATAGCATCACCAGCTCAAAAGACATGAATCTGAGCAAACTCAGGAGATAGTGAAGGAAAGAGAAACCTGGTTGCTGCAGTCCAGGGGTTTGCAAAGAACTGGACACGACTTAGCGACTGAACAGCAACAACAAGGTAACTAACATACTGTGTTCTAGCTGCCTATTCTTTCAAAATCCCCGTATGACACAGATGAGGAAAGTGAGGTCTAATGAAGCTGAACAACTTAAGTCACAAAGGTATCAGGTGGTTGAAGCAGGATTTGAACCAAGGTTTGTTCAAAGACTGTATGTTGGATAGAGGAAATAACTCCTGTGACCATTTCATTAGTCATTCCCTCAGGGACCTTCCAAGTCCAGAGTTCATGGCAATGGGAAGACACCAGCCAAAAGGAAGCCTGTGCTGGTGGTGACCTGTTGATTATGAGTACTGTTTGGCTTGGGGGGCACTTGGAAGCACTAGTATTTGCCAGAATGGTTATTTTTATAGTTATTTTTAGCTACTTTAGAGGCTATCTTTCCGTGTTCTGCAGGATTGTAACACATTCTGATTAGTTTGAAGAGTCTCAGAAGAGTCTAGAGTTAATAGACACTGTAAGGTCGGACCCCGGGGGCCATGATGGGCCGCCCCCTCCCTCCCCCGACGGCGGGGGAAGTCCCTAGGGAGGGAGCCTCCCAGATCCCGGGGACCAGTAGCAGCACAGTCCGCCAGCTAAAGCCGCCCCACCCCAGCCACGTAGAAGGACCTATCAGCTCGCGACACCTCTGCCGGCAGCCTATCCAAACCCCCATTCATCATCCCGCCCATCCCTTGCAACTTGCATATATAAACAAACTTCTAACTCGTCTGGCAGCGGACTTCCTCGACCTGCCCGCTTCGGGTCTGGGAACCCCGCCCGGGAGCGCTTCACCATTAAAGCCTGTTAGACGCTTTTTTTGGGTCCTGGTCGTCTTTTACCTAACAGACACCTCTTTGAGTTTTACCAGATTTGAATCACTGTCCTGAAACAAACCACATGCTTGTGTCTCTCTTATTCTTATTTAGCAGAAGGCAGGGTAACTGGCCTATTAAATTAGTCCTGTGCTCTCTAAATCCATTTCAGCTCAAATCCAGCCTCTAAACATTCTAGTTAAGTGCAAATTTGCCTTTTCATTCAAGGAGATTAAACTTGGGATGTATATGTATAGTGTGTGGGTATAGGGCCAGTGTATAATCAACTAAGTATAATTTAAGGTGAAATGGAAAAGGTGTTCTAATTAGGATCGCCAGATTTTGGGGGGAGGGATGCGATGCCTAAAGCAATTTAAATTTCAAATAAATAGTTTTTAGTTTAAATATGTCCCAAATATTGCATGGCAACCAATCTAAATACAATTTTAATCCAAGTGCCAAGGAAGCTCTTCATTCAGATACGGGAAAACTGGGGAAAGCTTCTGGGAAGTGGTGGTGTTTCCCCTAGACTTCAGGATCTAACCACTTCTATAGTGAACAAGGCATATTTCATATTTCTCTCTGGAGAATGTCATAATATTGTACTCCTGGAATTCCTGCTGAATCTGAATATTCTGAGCTACTTAAAGAGTTGAACAAGATTTTTGGTCTTTAAGAATTATTTCTATGGGTTGTTATAGAGCTGAATGAAAACAGTGCATTAAATTATCAAATGTCTTCAAATTGCATAAAAAAAGCTACTACATAAGTGCATAATATTTTTGAAATGTTTCTTTAAAAGAAAAGCAAACATTATATATTTAAATGGTAAATTGTAATTGGTTACCTCTGATGTCATCCATATATCAAAACCATCATTTTCATCCAGTGCATCAGGCATAATAGGAATCAGAGATACAAAGTGAGCAACAAGGTCCTAAAATAATATTAACTAAGATTTATTAAGAGCATACTATATGCCCATCACCAAGCACAGTGCTTTACATGCATTATCACCAAATTTAGTATATCCTACAAGCCTTTGAAATGCATACTATTACTAATTTTACTTTACAAAAGAAGAAACAAGCTTAGAGTGCTAAGATAACCTGCCCACACTAACACCCACACTAACACACTAACATAAAATATGAGTCACACACTAACACAACATATGGGTCTCTGAGAATAAGCCCAAGTTAGCATGACTCCAGACCATGTATATTAATCATTACATTTCACTATAATAAATTAAAATTTTTAATGTGATATATTGCATGTATACTTTAAAATACAACTGTTTGAGAAAAGTGAAAAAAAGTATAGAAGAATAGCAAAAGTTTGATTTTCTTTTAGGTTCAAAATCCATCAGAATTATTTTTATTAATAAAATCCAGTTATAAGTTGCTGAAGCAAGAAGATATTGGTGCAGCCTATTTTTACAAACAACAGAACTTCTGTTGTGGACTCCTACCCCTATAGGGCTGAAGATAAGGACTCAGAGTTAACACAGAAAGTTCACCAACATTTTCACTGATTCACAGTAGCTACCATATATGCACTACTATGACCTCCTACACTAATCATGTTTCTGACTCCATGCGATTAATTAAACATGGCTTACAACTCCTGATAAGCAAAAGAGCTAGGATTTATACTACTTTTTTTTTAAAAGACAAAGACTGTCTTTAAAAGAAATCTGAGAGCATTATTATCTCCTTGGACTTTTGGTATCAGGAAACAGGAAAGAAGAAATCCAAAAGCAGAGTGTAGTAAAATGTGATCTAAATTAGGACTTTTGATTTTGGCTTAACGAATTCAGCTGAGAGCTTCATCCTGGAAGAATAATATAAATATTCTAAGGAGAGTCAGTTGAGTCAATCAGGCCTGGATAAATAAAAGGTATAAATGATTTTTCATAGATGTCCGTTAATCAAAGCTTTTTTCTTCCTTAAAGGGGAGACTAGATTTCTGATTTCACATTTCCCTTTCTCAAAGAGAAAGAAGCTATCTCTTCTGAGTTCATAATGAACACCTGTACATGTCTCTTTTGTCAGCTGGTAAATGACAGATATGCATAAAGCCATATAAGGTGAGAAGTGTTATGTGGCAGTTTACAGAGCAAAAGATATCACAGCCTCTTTATAACAAAAAGCGATCCTTAGAAGGACACAATCTCTTTAGAAATACAACTTTCAATTCTGCCTGAAAATCAAAGGCATTTTTCTGCACCATTTTTCAAAGTCTGACAGAAAGATTATGAAGCTGGTATGGTCGCATGAAGTGATGTGGCAACAGTGACCTTCAGTACAAGTGGGCAGAGTGAAGGGCAACAGGAGGAAATGTTTTCTTCCACCACGCACCCGGGAGCACACATTGCAACACAGAGGGTACCTCTCTCAGGAAACTGTCTCCAAAGATAAAGCAATTTTAAGAAGAAAGTTTTACTCAAAGTTAATATTAAAAAATAGACCAATTAAAATAAATATAAATTTAGAGTGATCAAAATGTTCTAAAATTTACTGTGGCGATGGCTGCACGACTTGGTGTATATATTAAAAACCACTGAATTACGTACTTTAGAAAGGCAAATCATGGGGTTTGTGAATATCTCAATAAAGTTACTAACACAAACATGACTTACAAGTCTTGCATTAGAATCATGAAGAAACATATCCAGGAGTTGTTGAGGTGGATTCAATGCCTTGATGTATCTTATCACTAAGATCTGTATCCCTTCATCATTAAAAACAGTAGTGGTGATTCTTCGTTTCGGAAATAACGCCTTACAATTTTTTGTAAAAATCCGTGCTCTCTCCAAAACGTCTATTTGATCTGAAAACTAGAATCAAGTTCAAAATATTTCAACTTGCTACCATCCTGTTCCCACCAACAAACTGAACCAACATTCATTTTTGTCATCTTTGAAATTAACACTCCTTTGATAGTATATCTGAAAATAATTCAGTGGAAAGCCTACCTTGTCTAGTTCTGGACTATCGATGGCATATGATATTTGAGGTTCAATAGTAGCAAAAATATTTAAGAAGGTACATTCTTTTAAATTCTGTCCATTATAATCTTCTTTAGGAGACACGTAAGTCTTACTCCAAGTATACCCAAGCAAAACAGGTGGAATATTTACTTGAAATGTCCCACTAATCTGAAAGAGTATATGAACAGCATGGATTCCGCATGATGAAAATAAACATCAGTCAAAGATAGCTCAGTTCAGTCTTCTCCATTGCAGGGAATAGGCTTGCACGGGTTCCTGCTGATTCAATTAATAGGGACTTGCAAAGAATGGTAACGTTTTCCATGGTGGTCTGCTCACAAGCGACCTTGACACCCTGGGTCCCTCTGTAATATGTAGTATGTGGAAAAGGCAGAAGTCAGAAAGGTATGAAATGAGGAAGCAAGTTAACATTCCAGAGTGACAGAAACTCTCAGAGCATCAAATTTAAGCTCAGAGAAAAATGCTACAAGACCGTGTTACATTTTGCACTGGGTCTGGAAAGAGAAAAAAAAATGGAACAGAAGGAGAGATGACCCAAAGTCCACTGGAGGAGGGGCTGTGTGTGTATGTGTGTGTGTGAGGAGATAATTTAAAATAATAACTACTACTAATAATAACACAACTAATATTAATAGTTATTAACAGTATTAAGCACCTACTATGTATAAGGCATTCTTCCAAGTGCTTGATATAGATCACATTATTGAATGAGGTAGACACCCCTAATCTCCATTTCATAGATAAGGAAATGAGTTCAGAGCATGTAAGGAATTTGTGACAGGTCACACAACCAATGAGTAGTAGAGTCAGGATTACAATGCAGACAAGTCTACCTTTGAAGCTCACGCTCCTAACTACTTCTCTATCCTAGCATCTGGCCTGAGGCTGAGAAGTATCTGCAGGGATTATAACAGGCAGCCCTATACCTCCAACCGGAGAAGGCAATGGCACCCCACTCCAGTACTCTTGCCTGGAAAATCCCATGGGTGGAGAAGCCTGGTGGGCTGTAGGCCACGGGGTCGCTAAGAGTCAGACACGACTGAGCGACTTCTCTTTCACTTCTCACTTTCATGCATTGGAGAAGGAAACGGCAACCCACTCCAGTGTTCTTGCCTGGAGAATCCCAGGGACGGGGGAGCCTGGTGGGCTACCGTCTATGGGGTCGCACAGAGTCGGACACGACTGAAGCGACTCAGCAGCAGCAGCAGCAGCATACCTCCAACAATTTAAAATCTCCATTGCTCTTTATCTGCAGCACCTGTATTTGTAACGTGTTCCCTCGTGACATGCTGTGATTGCACAGAATCATGGAACCCATGGTTACGAAGTAATGTCATTATTCAGAAAATATATGAATCTTGAATTATGTAACTATTATAAACAAATATGAATGTTGCTTTAAGACCTATGGTTATCTGTCCTTTTCTTCATCAATGAACACTAAAAATATGTGAAATAAATTTGTGGATATCTCCTAGAGATGGCTAAAATCTTCAAATACTCCAGCACCTAAAAGGCACTTGCATACAGGATCATGTCAATTGACTTACCAACCTGCCAATCAAAATATGACTCAAAGAAAACAGTAAGTGTTTCTATTAGCCAGAGACAAAAATTTAGAGTTAGCAAAGAATCATTTTATGTTACCTCAGATTGTTGTAGGAGAGCAGAGAAAGGGAAGACAATGGATCCAAGCCAATTCTTTCTTATATATGAATGAGCACTGCAGCTCTTGAAACAGCGATCCTATTAAAATAAATAAGTTTTCTATTACTATCCTATATCATGTGATGAATAACTAACTTCACACAAACTTGCAGGTAAGTATAATAAATTCTCTTTCATTTTAAAAAGAAACCAAAGAGTAAATAGAAAAGTTTTTTCTTACTTTCAAAAATTTCTTTAAAAGATAATTGACTATTTAAAGCAATAATAATGACCTGTTGCAGAGTTTATGACATATGTAAAAGCAAAATATATGATAAAGTAATACTAACACAAAGCATAGGAGTAGAAATGGAAGTGTAATAATATCCTGTTCTTACACTATATGTGGAGTGGCATAATATTATAGACTATGATAAGTGCAATAATATATAATAAAACCTAGAGCAACAATTAAGAAATAAAAAAGTACAGCTAGTAAGCCAATAGTGAAAATAAAGTAGAATAATAAAAGTACTATATTAATCCAAAAAAGGGAAGAAAAAAAGAACAAAAAACAGATGGGACAAGCAAACAGGAAGATGGAACCCAGCCAAGTCAGTAATTACACAAAACATAAATACCCAGTCATTAAAAACTAGAGGTTGTTAACTGGATAAAAAAGGAAGACCCAAGACTATACACTATCTAAAGTAAACTCATTTCACATATAAAGACACAGGTTAAAAGAAAAAATAAAAAAAGAAAGAAAAAGATACACCATACATACAAACACCAATGAAAAGAAAGCCAAAATGACTATATTTATAACATACAAAGTAGATTTAAGAATTAAGAAATGTAACCAGGGATAAAGAGGAATATTTCATAATAATAGAGCAATCAATTCATGAGGAAGGAATATAATCTTAACTGTGTGTGTGTGCTAAGTTGCTTCATTTGTGTCTGACTCTGTGTGACCCAATGGACTGTAGCCCTCCTGGCTCCTGTGTCCATGAGGATTCTCCAGGCAAGAATAGTGCAGTGGGTTGCTATGCCCTCCTCCAGGGGATCTTCCCTACCAAGGGATGGAACTTGAGTCTCATGTCTCCTGTATTAGCAGGCAGGTTCTTTACCCCTAGTGCCACCTGGGAAGCCCTGTAACTCTAATAAAGAGTTATAAATCAGAGCTAAAAAACATGACACCAAGAGGAATTCATTAAAAAATGCTCAACATCATTGTGTGTTGTTAGTTGCCCAGTCATGTCTGACTGCGACTCGCCAGGCTCCTTTGTCTATGGAATTTTCCAGGCAAGAATACTAGAATGGGTTCCCATCCCTTCTTCAGGGGATTTTCCCAACCCAGGGATCAAACTCAGGTCTCCTGCATTGCAGGCAGAGTCTTTACTATCTGAACCACAAGGGAAGCCCTCCAACATCATTAGTCATTCACTTCAGGTCAGTTCAGGCGCTCAGTCGTGTCTGACTCTTTGCGACCCCATGAATCGCAGCATGCCAGGCCTCCCTGTCCATCACCAACTCCCGGAGTTCACTCAAACTCACGTCTATTGAGTCCGTGATGCCATCCAGCCCTCTCATCCTCTGCCGTCCCCTTCTCCTCCTGCCCCCAATCCCTCCCAGCATCACAGTCTTTTCCAGTGAGTCAACTCTTCTCATGAGGTGGCCAAAGTACTGGAGTTTCAGCTTTAGCATCATTTCTTCCAAAGAAATCCCAGGGTTGATCTTCAGAATGGACTGGTTGGATCTCCTTGCAGTCCAAGGAACTCTCAAGAGTCTTCTCCAACACCACAGTTCAAAAGCATCAATTCTTCGGCACAGCCTTCTTCACAGTTCAACTCTCACATTCATACATGACCACTGGAAAAACCATAGCCTTGACTAGACGGACCTTTGTGGCAAAGTAATGTCTCTGCTTTTTAATATGCTGTCTAGGTTGGTCATAACTTTTCTTCCAAGGAGTAAGCGTCTTTTAATTTCATGGCTGCAATCATCATCTGCAGTGATTTTGGAGCCCCCCAAAATAAAGTCTGGCATTGTTTCCACTGTTTCCCCATCTATTTCCCATGAAGTGATGGGACCAGATGCCATGTTCTTCGTTTTCTGAATGTTGAGCTTTAAGCCAACTTTTTCACTCACTTCTTTCACTTTCACCAAGAGGCTTTTTAGTTCCTCTTCATTAGTCATTAGGAAATGCAAATTAAAACTATAATGAGATACAACCACAGGCTTGTTAGAATGGCTAAAATTTTGAAGTCTGACTACATGCTTGTTAAGAATGTGAAAGAACTAGAAGTCTCATACAGTGCTGGTGGAAATAAAAAATGGTACAATCACTTTGAAAAAACAGTTTGTTTCTTAAATATCCACTTACTATATGATCCAGTCATTTCATTCCTATGTATTTACTGCCCTCAAAATTAAAGCAGTTGTATATAAGACTTCTATACAAATCCACATGGTAGTTTTATTTATAATAGCTCTCCCACCCCAACCATAGAAAACCCACTTGTCCACCAACAGGTGAATATTTAAACATACAATACAATGTGTGTTTTCAACAGACTACCACTATACAATAAAAAGTAATCAACTATTTGATAAATAACACAACATAGACAAATCTAAAAATAATTTTTTTTCCCTGAATGAAAACTGCTAGGCCAAGGAAAAAAGAGTGAAAAGTGTATGATATCATTTCTATAAAATTCCAGAAAATATAAAATATAGTTCCTGAAAGCAGATGAATCGTTTCCTGGGGTGGGAGGAAGGAAGGGGAGGATGGAGGTATTCTAACAGGACAGAGGAAAACCTTTGAGAGTGATGTATATATTCATTGCCTTGACTCTGATGATGGTTTCATGTATATATATACATATACGTCAAAATCTGTCAAAATACACACTCTATGTGCAGCTTACTATATGCCAGCTACTCCTCAATAATGCTATTTTTAAAAATTAGAGACCGTGTAGTGGGGTATTGGGCAAAAAAAGGTTTGGCATTTACCACCAACACCACTAACCCCACTGGCATTTACTCTGTAATTCACTTCACTTTTAGCCATTTACATTTTTCATTTCATCCGCCAAAGTGCTGAAATAGGGGGAATATGGGAAAGGTGTTAGAGAATAGTTCTTGGGATAGGCATGTTGCTTGTTTGAGTTAAGACTGGCATAGGCAACAAACCTCTCCATAGTACTAGTACATACTTATATCCACTAATTTTTACTTGTAATTAGGGAAGATGAGAGCAGCTGGGTTGAGTTTAGGACTCAAGAAGAAGAGAAAGGACAATGAAGATACGAAAAGGGCTGGTGCACATGGAACCCCACTAGGTCCCTTGTCCTTGGTTTGGCCCCTGATGCTTAGGGTCAGTGGCTGGAGAAGCTCTTATATTGTGATTTTGTGTACAAACACTATTGCTTTGAAGTCTCGATACACAATATGTGGTATGGATTCAGAGAAAATAGGCCCCTTCTGCCCATGTTTATACAGAATCCAGTGCCTCTTGAGTATTCAGAAGTTTGATAGCTTTGGGCTCAAGGATAACTGGAGGGATAACACCCTTGGCATAGATGGTGGCACCATAATCAGGGGCAAGGTCAACAGTGCTGGTGGTGAGATTCCTTTAGGTGGCTTTGAGAGCTTTGGGGGCTGAGTCAAAAGAACACACATACTGACGACTATAGCTAACAGTCATGTCTAAGCACATATATGAGGACTCCTTGGAGCCTTCCAGAAAATTTTGCAAGGGACTGGTGGAGGTTTTGTGAGTAGAAGGTAGAATAAGACCTTAAATTATTTGTTAATGTGATTTCTTTTAAGTCCATAAACTCAAATTTTCTGTTAATATTAAAGTTATACACTATTAACCTGGGCTAAAGTAAGGAGCTAGGAAAAAAGAAGGGAGATAAAAAGGACAATTCATTGTAGTTTTTCCCATATACTGTCTTGCTTTCTGCTTCATTTTGTGCTTTTCCATCAACCACCTTTCCCTTGCTGTCATAATTATCGATCATGATGGCTTACTGCCAAGAAATAATGGCATCAGTTAGATAGCATCACCAGCTCAGTGGACATGAATCTGAACAAACTCTGGGAGATAGCGAAGGACAGGGGAACCTGGTGTCCTGGAGTCCATGGGGTCACAAAGAGTCAGATACAAGTTACTGACTGAACAGCCACCACAACAAAGGTTAACATGGACCATTTCTTGACTAAGAAAATTCATTGAACAGTCCTCTTGCAGACAGTCCAGTTTAGAAATGTAAAAATCTTGCAAAAGAAAATGCAGTATATTCTGGCTCCCATTTTAATCTGATCTCTCTTTTCTTCTAAGAAGAACAAATGCCAGGGAGTTCAGGGTCATAATAGACAATATTGAGATTCTAGTGATTACATGCCAGGTAGGAAGCCATGGTATTCAGTTTCTAAGCCCTGGGTGTGTTGCTGCCGTTTACTTGAATCTGGGGAAGTGCTGAAGTTTGAAAAAAGCTACCAGTACACCTGATTCCTGTCTTCAGTTCATAGCCACTGCTTTTGAGATTTACCTACATCTCAGTAAACAATGTAAAGTACCTTAATGTACATACTTTTACGTAGTATATACATTAAGTATATATCATAGCAAATATGCTTAGTGCAGCAAACCTTGAAAATATGCTAAAGCTTGGCTACCAGTAAGTTCACACGTAGATATAATGTTCAATTGCAGAAACCTAGTTTCCCCAAATTCTTGGTATATTTATCCCTCCTCTTCCTATGTGTGGTTTATGATCTCTGTTATTTTTGAATTGACTTATCACATGTCTGATTTTATTTCATGTTGCTCCATATCCCTTTTAGAAAATGTTGTAAATAGACACTGCATCTAAAAGCAAATTAAGAAATACATTCACAGACTTCATTCAGTCTGAACCTAGAATTATTTCAACATTAATTATTATAATTTTTCTACTTTACCTCATGTTTTTCAATAATCATTTCATCAAAAATGTTGATATATATATTATCTTTTATTTTAGATAAACTTGAGAAGTTACAATCATGTCCTGGTAAGCTGTAAATAAGAAAACATATTCAGATGCTTAATTGATTTTATAAAATCATTATTCATAAAGGACTATAAAATTACCTGTGTTATTTTCTTTTATAAAGTGTAAGCTAAGAAAAGCTATGTGTTTTCAAGATGACTGTTATCTTTCATTAGATTCAATATCAAAAAATCTACAGACAATAAATCCTGGAAAGGATGTAGAGAAAAAAGAACCCTCCTACACTGTTGGTGGGAATGTAAATTGGTACAGCCACTATGGAGAACAGTATGGAGGTTCCTTAAAAATCTAAAAATAGATTTGCCATATGACCCAGCAATCCCACTTATGGGCACATACCCAAGTGTGCGCACTTGCTAAGTTTCTTCAGTCATGTCCAACTCTTTGTGACACTATGGAATGTAACCCACCAGGCTTCTCTGTTCATGAGATTCTCCAGACAAGAATACTGGAGTGAGTATCAGTTCAGTTCAGTTCTTCAGTCATGTCCAACTCTTTGCAACCCCATGGACTCAAGCACGCCGGGCCTTCCTGTCCATCACCAACTCCTGGAGTTTACTCAAACTCATGTCTATTGACGTTGGTGATGCCATCCAACCATCTCATCCTCTGTCGTCCCCTTCTCCTCCTGCCTTCAGTCTTTCCCAGCATCAGGGTCTTTTCCAATGAGTCAGTTCTTCGCACCAGGTGGCCAAAGTATTGGAGCTTCAGCTTCATCATCAGTCTTTCCAGTGAATATTCAGCATTGATTTCCTTTAGGATGGACTTGTTGGATCTCGTTGCAGTCCAAGGGACTCTCAAGAGTCTTCTCCAACACCATGGTTCAAATGCATCAATTCTTCAGTGATCAACTTTCTTTACAGTCCAACTCTCACATCCATACATGACTACTGGAAAAACCAGAGCCTTGACTAGATGGACCTTTGTTGGCAAAGTAATGTCTCTGCTTTTTAATATGCTGTCTGGGTTGGTCATAATGTTCATTCCAAGGAGCAAGCGTCTTTTAATTTCATGGCTGCAGTCACCATCTGCAGTGATTGTGGAGCCCCCCCAAATAAAGTCTCTCACCATTTCCATTGTTTTCCCATCTATTTGCCATGAAGTGATGGGACTGGATGCCATGATCTTATATTTTCTGAATGTTGAGTTTTAAGCCAATTTGTTCACTCTCCTCTTTCACTTTCATCAAGGGGCTCTTTAGTTCTTCTTTGTTTCCTGCCATAAGGGTGGTGTCTGCATTTCTGAGGTTATTAGTATTTCTCCCAGAAATCTTGATTTCAACTTGTGCTTCATCCAGCCTGACATTTTGCTTTATGTACTCTGCATATAAGTTAAATAAGCAGAGTGGCAATATACAGACTTGATGGACTCCTTTCCCTATTTGGAACCAGTCTGTTGTTCCATGTCCAGTTCTAATTGTTGCTTCTTAACCTGCATACAGATTTCTCAGGAGGTAGGTAAGGTGGTCTGATATTCCCATCTCTTGAAGAATTTTCCAGTTTGTTGTAATCCACGCAGTCAAAGGCTTTGGCATAGTCAATAAAGCAAAAGTAGATGTTTTTCTGGAACTCTTGCTTTTTCGATGATCCAGCGGATGCTGGCAGTTTGATCTCTGGTTCCTATGCCTTTTTTAAAATCCATTTTGAACATCTAGAAGTTCATGGTTCATGTACAGTTGAAGCCTAGCTTGGAGAATTTTGAGCATTACTTTGCTAATGTGTGAGATGAGTGCAATTGTGTGGTAGTTTGAGCATTCTTTGGCATTGCCTTTCTTTGGGACTGGAATAAAAACTGACCTTTTCCAGTCCTGTGGCCAATGCTGAGTTTTCCAGATTTGCTGGCGTATTGAGTGCAGCACTTTCACAGCATCATGTTTTAGGATCTGAAGTAGCTCAACTGGAATTTCATCACCCCCACTAACTTTGTTCGTAGTGATGCTTTCTAAGGCCCACTTGACTTTGCATTCCAGGATGTGTGGCTTTGGTGAGTGATCACACCATCATGGTTATCTGGGTCATGAAGATCTTTTTTGTATAGTTCTTCATGTATTGTTGCCACCTCTTGTTAATATCTTCTGCTTCTGTTAGGTCCATACCATTTCTGTCCTTTATGGGGCTCATCTTTGCATGAAATGTTCCCTTAGTATCTCTAATTTTCTTGAAGAGATCTCTAGTCTTCCCCATTCTATTGTTTTCCTCTATTTCTTTGCACTGATTGCTGAGGGAGGTTTTCCTATCTCTCCTTGCTATTCTTGACAAAACCCATAGAACATATAAGGCTTCCCAGGTGGCACTAGTGGTAAAAAATCTACCTGTATTGCAGGAGATGTGGGAGATGCAGGTTTGACTCTTGGGTCAGGAAGATCACCTGAAGGAGGGCATGGCAACTCACTCCAGTATTCTTGTC
This sequence comes from Neotragus moschatus, assembly GCA_006410615.1. Taxonomy (NCBI): domain Eukaryota; kingdom Metazoa; phylum Chordata; class Mammalia; order Artiodactyla; family Bovidae; genus Neotragus; species Neotragus moschatus. The sequence goes on from SJYA01002991.1 coordinate 920,953, forward strand.
TGGAGAAATCCCATGGACAGAGGAGCCTGGTGGGCTATAGTCCTTAGGGTCACAAACTGGACATGACTGAAGCAACTGAGTACACAAGCATAGAACGTACAACACAAAGATTGAATTCTAATGTAAATTGTGGACTTTGTCTCATGATATGGTCTGTTTCATAAGAAATGTACCACACTGACACTTAGGGAAGCTGCGTGTGTGTGTGTGTGTGTGTGTGTGTGTGTGTGTGTGTGTGTGTTGAAAGGAGAGGATATGTAAGAATTCTGCTTTCTGCTCAATTTTACTAGGAACCTATACTCTCTAAAAATGATAAAGTCTATCAGTTTGTTTGAAATGGAAGAAAAAGAAACTCAATCTCATTAGAAATCCAGGAATGTAAATTAAATCACAGTAAGAATATCACTTTAGATCCACCATATCAGAAAAATTAATTTAAAAAATATTAAATATTATTGAATATGTGGCACAATAGGAACTTATATACTGAGAGTGTATATTGGCACAATCACTTTGGGGAAAAAATTGACATTACATAGTAAAGTTGAAGCAATTCCACTCCTGGATATGGATCCTGAAGCAGAGGGTTTCAAAGTGTCTCCTGACTAGTAGCATCAGTAACACCTGGAACTTGTTAGAAATGGAATTATTTATCAGCCCTACTTTAGAGCTATTGAATTAGAAACTGTGGAGTTGGACCCAACAATTTGTTTAAAGAAGTCATACAGTGCACAAAATAGCTTGAGAACTACTGTCTTAAAAAGAAACTCTTAGATGTGTGTTCCAGATAATGAGTACAAGAATGTTCAGAGCAACACTATTCATAATAGCAAAATATCAACAGGATAAAGAATAAATAAATTATGGCATTTTAACACAGTGGAATACTAAAATGAAGTGAAAGGAAGAAATAGTTAAGAATATGGATAAATCTCTCAAAATAATGAAGAGTAAAGAAAAAAGTTGTGAAAGATAATTCAATTTATATACAGTTGAAAGGCATCCATAAATAAATAAAACATAGCTAAGAATGAATATCTATGATTTAAAGTCATAAAGAAAGAGAAGGAAGGATAAACACAAGGGTAATATGGTTGTTATTTCTGGGGAGAGAGGAAAGGGATACAGTTAGGTATTGGCACAGTGGAGCCTTCAAAGTTACTGGTAACACTCCATTTTTAAAGCTAAATGGTAGATACACAAATAGTCATTTTCCCTCAGAACTTATATTTACATATACATTATATAGGGGCTTCCCTGCTGACTCAGTAGTCAAGAATCCACCTGCAATGCAGGAGCCACAGGAGATGTGAGTTCAACTCTTGAGTCGGGAAGAGCCCCTGGAGGAGGGCAGGGCAACCCATTCCAGTATTCCTGCCTAGAGAATCCCACGGAGAGAGGAGCCTCGTGGGCTACAGTTCACAGGGTCGCAAAGAGTCAGACATGACTGAAGCGACTTAGCACATACGCAAACATTATCTATGTAAACACACTTCATAACTTAAAAACCTAAAAATTAAGCCTGTATCAATCATTATTTTAAATAAATGGCTCAAGAAAATAATTCCGTTATTGGTTTATTTTAGAAGTCAAGGAAAAATGGACTCCAACTTACATAAAATCTACTTTAATTTCTTCATTCCAGCATGGATGAGACCCACTGGCAATGCTGGTTTGATATACAGTGTGCTGAAAAGAAACTTCCACAAAGGGGTGTATAATATCCTGAAACACATGATAAACACTGACTAGGTTTTTGTAATATTTTATATAGTTGATAAAAGGTAGAAATTTGTTACTGGCTGATAACTACATGATTTGGTTTTTCTCGTTTTTCAAACAACCATTGTGTATTCATTCATTCATTCAATTAGGATTTCATTCTATTTAATATCAGGTACGATTTTGCTAGGATTCAAAAATACATGGATATCGTTAAAGATTCTTAAGTCTGTCTGGAGAAAACAAACAGTTAAGCAAATAATGGCAATGAAACATAAGAAATATATTCAGGATATAATAGTTACTCAGGAGAGAGAATGATTAAACTTTTGGGGGTGAGGACAAAGAGAACTTCACAGAGAACACATTGCGTGGGCTTAAGCTTTGAAACATTAAATAGTAGTTTATTGGTCAGTAACACATGAACATAAAGTATGGTGGCCATTCCAGGCAAAGGAAAGGGCAAGAATGGAGGACTTCTAGAACATAGTAGTGTGATATGATACTGCTGTGGGGTGGAGGGAAATGTGGCTGACTGATTAGTAGATAAGAACCAGGTAAATACAGATTTTGGCAGACTTTCTAAGGAGCTTACATTTTATTCTATAGACCTTGAGGGCAGGGTAGTAGAGAATGAAATGGTTAGAATTACATTTTGTAAACAGCACCATCACTATGTTATGAAGAGTAAACTAGAAGCCCAAGAAAGTAGCGATGGATAGTCCAGTTAGGGGCCAGTTGCAATTCAGGGAAAACATGATCAAAACTGCGCTTTAGAGAAGTGTTAAATATTTACCTCATTTAAGAGTTCATCTGAGGTTAATGATTTGATTGTTCCTTTATGTCTGAGGTGAGACATGGATGATATCAAATAAGTAGGCATATCCAAGGACCTTCAGGAAAAACAATATAGAAACACACATTTTAATTAATTTCAGTATTTATTTTGGTGTAAGTAGGTGTGTTTTTGCTTATGCTTCTGTGCTATGTTGTTGGTCTTCTGCTTATGCTTATAGAGACAGATAAGTCCGTTACCTTGGATCTTACAGTTTGCTTTGGGTCTTCATATCATAGGTGGTTAGAGATAAATATGTGACAATCACTACTCTGAAAGGGTAGCTCCTCAGTGCTGAGCTATGGATGGGAACCAGTCTGTGGTAAAGTCTTCACTGATCCTCAGCAAAAAGGGAAAAATAAGGTAGGTAATACTTGGAGCTATATTATTTCTATTTTTGGTGTTATAGTATTCTTTCCTCTACAGATTAATTATTGCAGAAAGTGAAAGTTGCTCAGTCATGTCCGACTCTTTGCAACACCATGGACTATACAGTCCATGGAATTCTCCAGGCCAGAATACTGGAGTGGGTAGCCTTTCCCTTCTCCAGGGAATCTTCTCAACTCAGGAATTGAACCCAGGTCTCCCCCACTGTAGGTGTATTCTTTACTAGCTGAGCCACAAGGGAAGCCCAATAAGCCCAATTATTGCAGAAAATGGTAGTAATTTTAAAATGTCCTTATTTCACAAAACAGCCTTGAAATGTGCATTTGTTTTGAGAATATCCAGTATATTATAAATAAAATCATATTTATAAAACACAGGCAAAACCTTTAAGAAGTTTTAACTGTAGATTAGTAGCTAGTAAGCAAAATGTTTCTCATAGGTAGAATTCATGAGATAAACATAAAATAAGCAAGTAGAACACACCTGTGGTAAATGTAGATAGAGAGGGATACTCAGTATCCCTTAGGTAACTGGGTATGAAATATTTACAATATATAAATTATATGAGATTAAATATATGACACTTGATATTGAGGATATACTAAATATTCAGGATGACTTCATTTGACCATTCTGAACCCACATATCCTCTGCCCAAGAAACACTGATAAAACACATCATTCTGAGTGTCTGCAAAAGAGATGGTAAGATCTGATTTTTATAGAAGTCACCTAAAATGACAAGTCCAAAATGGAGCCTATTCTCTCCCATATTCTACTATTCTACTTCCAACACTGTGAGTGGACAGTGTAATTGGCAATAGCTGCTTATGTTTTCAAAATAAGGAATATAGACAGAAGGCATTTATTTAATATAGCACCCCAAAATATACATGTTAAAGATACTTCAGGCCTCTCAAACTTCTGCAAATTTTTACTATATAGCAGTGACAGTTAAGTTTGACTATTCAAATGAAGATTTAAACTCTCATTCAGCTTTTGTATGTAGAGCATCAATAAAGTGCAAAATTTTATTAAAAAGACAGTTTAGAAATTTACATTCAAGGCTTTTTGTGCAACTCCAAAAATTGGTGCAATTGCCTTACCTGTTAACTGTTGTTTTCCTTGTAGGAATATTATAAGCTCTCAGTATTCTGATAAGAATCTTAATATCTCTATCACAGACAGTCTGTGCTGCCACTTTTTTCCTTTCTTTCCTCTGAGGCTTTAACTTTCTTCGTTGCTCAAGAAGTTTACAAACTGCATATGTCAACTGGCTAAAAAGTGGTCAATCAGATTGATATAAAATAACTTAAGATTTCAAAGATAACGATTTTAAAAATTTATTATAAATAAGGTCATTATTCTGAACCATGTTCTCTTTACTGTGTAGGGGAGACAGAGTTGTCTTAGACTCAAGAAAATAATCTTTTTCTAAGCACTGAAGGGATTCTATGTTTTAAGAGAGCATCTGATTGCTCCATGTTCTTTGGATATATGGTCCAAGAAGAGATAGGGCATGGAGAGGTAATCCCATGAAACATGATGTTATTTCAAAAGATTATTCATTTTTTAGGAATCATTCTCTTGATCATTTTCTACATAGTTCTGAGTAGGAGTTAGGTATAAGTTGCTGCAACTCCTGGCAACACAAATTTTATGGAACCTAAATGGAAACACAAAGTTATATGGAATTATAACTTAATGGTCACACTTGTTTTCCTCTAAAGACTGAAAATAAAAACTTCAGACTACCCTACAAAGTTACAGTCATCAAAACAGCATGGGACACAAAAAAAGCATAGTATTGGCACACAAATAGAAATGCAGATCAATGAAACAGGACAGAAAGCCCAGAAATAAACGCATGTACTTATGGTCAATTAATCTAAGGAGGCAAGACTATATACAATGAAGGAAAGACAGTCTCTTCAATAAACGGTGCGGGGAAAACAGGACAGCTACACGCAAAAAATGATATTAGAACATTCTTTGACATTGTACACAAAAATAAATTCAAAATGGATTAAAGACCTAAATGTAAGACTGTACACTATAAAACTCAGAGGAAAACATAGGCAGAACACTCTCTGATATAAATTGTAGCAACATCTTTTTCAATCCCTCTCTCAGAGTAATGGAGATGGAAAAGCAAAAATAAACAAATGAGACCTAATTAAACTCAAAAGTTTTTGCACAGCAGAGGAAACAATAAACTAAATGAAAAGACAGTTCACAGATTGGGGAAAATATCTGCAAATGATGTGACCAAGGGATTAGTCTCCAAAATTTATAAACAGCTCATGATGCTTAACATCATCAAAAGAAACAACTCTGTCAAAAAAGAGGCAGAAGACTTAAACAGACATTTTCACCAAAGAATACATATAGATGGTCAAGAGGCACATGAAAAGATGTTCAACATTGCTAATTATTAGAGAAATGCAAATCAAAACTGCAAGAAGATATCACCTTACACCAGTCAAAATGGCTATCATCAAAAAAACCCACAAACTATAAACATTGGAGAGGGTAGAAAGAGAAGAGAACCCTCCTACACTGTTGGTAGGAATGTAAATTTGTGAAGCCACTATGGAGAACAGTATGGAGGTTCCTTAAGAAACTAAAAACAGAGCTACCATATCATCCTGTAACCTCACTCCTGGGCATGTATCCAGAGAAATACATGGTCTGAAAGGGAACACGCACCCCAGTATTCATTGCAGTGTGTTTACAATAGCCAAGACATGGAAGCAGTCTAAATGTCCATATACAGGAGAATGGATTAAGAAGATGTGGCATATATATATATGTGTGTGATGGACAGAGAGGCCTGGCGTGCTGCAATTCATGGGGTCGCAAAGAGTCGGACACGACTGAGCGACTGAACTGAACTGAACTAATCCATACATATATATATGTTTCTTTATATATATATATATATAATGGAATATTACTCAGCTATTGAAAAGAATGAAATAAGGCCATTTATAGCAACATGGATGGACTTAGAGACTGTCATACTGAGGAAAGTAAGTCAGAGAAAGAAATGTTGTGTAAATGGAATCCAGAAAAAGATACAAATGAACTTATTTACAAAACAGAAACAGACTCATAGACTTAGAGAACAAACACGGTTACCAGCCAGGAAGGGTTTGAGGGGGACAGTTAGGGAGTTTGGGGTTGACATGTACACACTCTTATATTTAAAATGGATAAACAACAAGGACCTACTGTACAGCAAAGGGAACTCTTCTCAGTATTCTGTAGCAACCTAATTAGGAAGAGAATTCGAAAAAGAATAGAGACATGTGTGTGTCTAACTGAATCACTTTGTTGTACGCCTGAAACTAACACAGCATTGTTAATCATCTGTACTCCAATGTAAAATGAAAAGTTAGAAAGTAAGTTATTTCATCATTGACACACACACATCACTGTCAGTTTGGTTCAGTCGCTCAGTCATGCCTGACTCTTTGCAGTCCCCATGGACTGCAGCATGCCAGGCTTCCCGGTCCATCACCACACACACCACTATATATGACTACTAAATATGGTACAGGGAACTCTACTAAATACTCTGTAATGGCCTATATGGGAAAAGAATCTAAAAAAGAGTGGATATATGTATATGTATAACAGAGTCACTCTGCTGTAGAGCAGAAACTAGAACAATATTGTAAATCAACTATACCCCAATAAAAATTTTTTTAAATAAGTTTTCATTTAAAAAACACTTGCTCATAGAAGAAATACTTCAAGGTATATTTTAGAATAGAAACCCCTCCCCCAAAATATATCTCAGCATCCTAAACCAATTAAAACCTTCCTGTTAATACTAAGAATCTGTAAGTGGCCTCAGAGTGGTTTCCCAGATATGGAGCAGCCCTAATTCCTGTTCCTACCCTTCAGTCTCACAGATAGGACAGTATGAGAATTGAGTTCCCTCAGCAAAAGGCTCCCCCGCAGCTGCTTGTGGATCACAGAGTCCTTGTATCAGTCCTTGCTGAGGAGTCAGTTTTGAAAGGGGGAGATTATAGACTTAGTGCATGGTGCTANAGGTGGTAGGAGAATGAGGAAAACAGAATTCCTAAGAATTACTCTGCTCTGTGTGTGTGTGTGTGTGTGTGTGTGTTACTCTCTTTGTGACCCCATGGGCTGTAGCTCACCAGGCTCCTCTGTCTATGGAACTTCCGAGGCAAGAAGACTGGAGTAGTTTGCCATTCCCTTCTCCAGGGGATCTTCCCAACCCAGGGAATGAACACAGGTCTCCTCCATTGCAGGCAGGTTCTTTCCCGTCTGAGCCACCAGGGAAGCCTGTATGGGCAACAAACTGCTTGCCTTGAAGGTGAACCACATCCCTCTCCCCTCTGGCCTCATTATTGTGCTTGAGCCCTCCCTCCCTTTCCTTCTTTCTTTCCCTTCTCCCACCCCTTCTCTCATTCTCTCTCTCTCCTTTGCTCCACTGGCAGCATGCAGTGAGCTCCTTGCTGTTCCTGCCACAGGCTATGCACATTCCTTTCTCAGTTTTCACATGTGGTTCCATCAGCCTGCGATGTTCTTCTCCCATGAAAACTCTAACTTTTGGGAGCTCCAACTCCAGCTCCCTCAGCTTTCAGGTATTCTGTTAGTGTTACCTTCTTGGGGGCTTTCCTTGATTATCTTATTGAAAATTGTCCCCCACATCCCAACACACACACACATACACACACACACATCTGTGCTCTTTTCTGACTTTACTTGTTAGAGCACATATCACAATCTAATACACTAATACTTGGTTCATTATCTGACTTCTCCCACTAGAATGCGTAGGAGGTCAAGGATGTTAGCCTCTTTTGTTTACTGCTGTAATTCCAATCTCTAGTATAATGCTTGATTAACAGCAGATGCTCAGTGAGTATTTATTGAGTAAATTAATGGAAGGGACAGATTGAGGAGAGATACAGGCCTCTTAGATACAAATATTTCAGCAAAACTTTGTCTAGCAATCCATGAGACTGCTGGGACTTTACTGCTCGAACCCTAGTCTCAGGTACCACTGACTCCAGTTACACAGCAGGGAGAACCCACATAACTCACAATCAGATTTAAACACCCATGGCTCTAGGAGGCCTCCAATGTCAAACCAGGTTCCATCACCTATAATTAGAGTCAGTATCCTTCAACTTGTAGTGTGAAACTATCTCCGGATAACAAGTCTTCACAAGGAGCTGAAACACAATCACAAAATGTTCTTGACACTCCTTTGCAGGATCCTGCATGAAGTTCCAGAATCCTCAGACACTGGCGCTCTTACCACCTTCCTGATCCTCTGCTACCCTCCCTCCTGGGCTTCCTTATCCATCAAAAAGAAGAGAAGGGATGAGTAAGGTATGTGTTCCCTTTACTTATAAGCACACCTCTTTATTTCCTAAGACATAAATCTCATTATTACATCACCTCTCAACTCTTTTTAAAAGAAATATGGAGCTAGTAGGGCTTTCCAGGTGGCGCTAATGGTAAAGAACCCAACCAGCCAGTGCAGGAGACATAAGAGAGGCGGGTTCAATTCCTAGGTCAGGAAGATCCCCTAGAGGAGAGCATGGCAACCCACTAGAGTATTCTTGCCTAGAGTCCCATGGACAGAGGAGCCTGGTGGGCTACACCCCACAGGGTCACAGAGTCAGACACAACTGAAGTGACTTGGCACACACACACGGAATTAACAAAGAAGGTGTAGGAGGGGCAAGGGTGAGGGGGAAAAAATACCTGCCAATGATAAATAGGAAGTACTGAAACAGACTATGATAGCTACAGTGGTCTGCATTTCCACCATGCTCTCAGAGGAACAGAGTACAAACTAGCACAGCACCCACAGTTTTATCATTTTACTTCAGAAGAAAAGCAAGGCGGGCATTCTGATTGTCTGTTTTTATAAAACAATAAAGCAGGACTCAGTGCATAGATAACCTGCCCAAAGACAAATGGGGTGGTCAGAAGAGGTCTGCACATACCTGCCTAGGGCTCATCTAGTCACACAAGGTCACTGCTCTCCTGTCTTTACGAGGTATTTGTGTGTATCTCTTAGATCTTTCCATGGCTCTCTGCTTTCAAGTCATCTTGAAAGGCTTCTCTGGTGCTCTATATAGCCATTCTATCAATTCTACTCTTGCAGAAGTCTTAGAAGTCTCCTCAGCCTTGTGGTTTTATTCCTAACCTCATTAACTACTCGAACGTGTCTCAACATCTCCTGAGTGAAGAGCACAGTGCTGGGCGTCATGGATCTACAGTTACAGTCCCTGTGCTCTGGAAGCTTAGGGTGGAAGGATGAGGGGTCAGTGGAAAGAAGTCAGGAGTGAATTTGATTGAGGGATTCCACCTCAAACCTCGTTTAGGCTTTGGCAGGGTGTTCTGTAAATATCTGAAGCAGGTCTTTCTCTACTATTTTCTGGTTCCTAGCAGGTCCTCCATCCATTGTCTGCTGAACTGCTGTGGTGTGTGGCATTGTGAGCTGTTAATAAAACTAGGGAATCCATGAGGTGGATGAAACTGGAGCCGATTATACAGAGTGAAGTAAGCCAGAAAGAAAAACACCAATACAGTATACTAACACATATATATGGAATTTAGAAAGATGGTAATGATAACCCGGTATGTGAGATTGCAAAAGAGACACAGATGTATGGAACGGACTTTTGGACCCTGTGGGAGAGGGAGAGGGTGGGATGATTTGGGAGAATGGCATTGGAACATGTATACTATCATGTAAGAAACAAATTGCCAGTTTATGATCGATGCAGGATACAGGATACTTGGGGCTGGTGCAAGGGGAAGATACAGAGAGATGACATGGGGAGGGAGGTGGGAGGGGGGTTCAGGATTGGGAACTCATGTACAACCGTGGCGGATTCATGTCAGTGTATGGCAAAACCAATACAGTATTGTAAAGCAAAATAAAGTAAAAATTAAAATTAAAAAAAAAAAAAAACTAGGGAATCCAGCAAAATGCTGGTGTACTTCTCAACGTGAATTTTCAGGGTCAAGAAGAGATGGGTGTAAACAGAAAAAGTTGGAATATTCTCTAATAATGAGTTTGCTGTCAACTGAAGTAACTGGTGCATCAATAATACATGTCAACTGTGTACATTTATAGATGGTCAATAACTAACTCTGAAAAAGAAGTCTGAACAGAACAGAAAACCCCTTAGTGATCAGAACGAGGTGAGGAGCAGCCAGGTCTGCCCGTCTGACTCTCTGGGAAGAGTATAGTACTATGCTATGCATCCAGCAGACTAGTTTTCACAAAACTAAATTCAAACACACTGACAATATTATTTTGTTCTTGTTACCTTTTTCAGAAAATTGGCGGAATTAATCCTTTGTGCAGTAATAGAATTCACATCTGAAGTGGACATATCCTTTTCTATCTGACTTTCATATTCCTGTAAGTGGAGAAATTAAATTACTTTCACTTTTTTTTTTTTTTGGCCATGTCATGCAGCATGTAGGATCTTAGTTCCCCAAACAAGGATCGAAGCTGTGCCCCCTGCCCAGGAAGTGCAGAATCTGAAACCACTGGACCACCAGGGTAATATCCTAGTTTCACTTCTTGAATGTAACAAAGTTTAGATATGATATGCTGCAATGAAATATTAACTACTCGTTTCAGTTTATCTGTAAGAGATATTGGCAACACAATGGAATTGGGAGGAGAGAATGTTTAAGAGTCTTCCCTCTGAGAATTAGCAAAGAACTGTTATTTTTTGTTTTATTCTAGGAGGAGTTTCATTCGTCTTTTAAAACTAATGATTGAGAAAAAAACTGCAATTGAGAAAATGGTAAGAAGATGTAAAGACAACTGAGAACTAGTCTTCATGTGTCCATTTACTTGGTATCATTAGAAACAAAAGAAATGGGGAATATTAACATTAGAGTATAATGTTCACGTTGGTGGGCTTTGGAGGTCACAGTCCTGGATTCAAGTTGGCCCTGCCATTTACTAACTGTGTGGTTTGGGGAAAAGTTGATTAACTACTTTGGTAATAATATTACTACTATTAACTATGTCACAGGATTGCTGTGAGATTTAACTAAAACAATATTTATAATGTGCGTGGCATGTAGTAAGTAATCAAAATATGTTGACCATAATCAATACATATACATATTTACATATAGTAGTTGGTATGATTATTTGTCAGGATGCCTCATTTATATAATTAAAATAAATCAGCATCGATTACATCTGCATTTCTGGTATATGTTCCTAAAGCACACAAAAATCATTTTATATTATAGAGAACATTAAAGACAACACAAAAATTATGAAGTATCCTTAAAGTAGACAAATTATTTGAAAGTAATCTGCTTTTCTAATTATCCATAAGAAACCTTGAAATCAATTCTGTTGGCAAGTAACCACTTTTACCTAAGGATATATTATATTATATATATGGATGTGAGAGTTGGACCATAAAGAGGGTTGAGCATTGAAAAATTGATACTTTTGAACTGTGGTGTTGGAGACTCTTGAGAGTCCCTTGCACAGTAAGGAGATCAAACTGGTCAATCCTAAAGGAAATCAATCCTGATTATTCATTGGAAGGACTGATGCTGAAACTAAAGCTCCAACACTTAGGCCACCTGATGCAAAGAGTTGACTCATTAGAAAAAATCCTGACGCTGGGAAAAATTGAAGGTAGGAGGAGAAAGGGAAGGGACAACAGAGGATGAGATGGTTGGATGGCATCACCGACTCAGTGGATATGAGTTTGAGCAGACTCCGGGAGATGGTAAAGGAGAGGGAGGCCTGGCGTGCTGCAGTCCACGGGGCTGCAAAGAGTCAAACACGACTGAGTGAATGAACAACATTATATTATTTTCCATTATATTGTTTCCCAGGTGGCTCCATGGTAAAGAATTCGCCTGCCAATGTAGGAGATGTGGGTTCCACCCCTGGGTCAGGAAGATACCCTGGAGAAAGAAACAGCAACCTACTCCAGTATTCTTGCCTGGGAAATCCCATGGACAGAGGAGCCAGGCAGGCTATAGTCCATGGCGTCACAAAAGAGTCAGACATGACTGAGCGACTAAACAAACAACATATTATATTACTATTTCATGTCATTTTATTTTCTTTAAAAAGTATTAAATTATAAGATTTACTTAAATACTCTGGATGTTAATTTTTATTAACTAATATGTAACTTACAAATCCCTTTTCCTAATTTGTGGGGTTTAAATTTTAATATTATCAAGTTAATTATTCTACTTCTTTATAATTTATACCTTTTGTGCTTTAAGAGATACTTTCCTGTCCAAGATTAGGAGAGACACAGATGTGTAGAACAGCCTTTTGGACTCTATGGGAGAGGGAGAGGGTGGCAGGATTTGGGAATATGGCATTGTAACATGTATGATATCATAAGGGAAACGGATTGCCGGTCTAGGTTCGATGCAGAAGGCTTGGGACTGATGGGCGGGTATGATCCGGAGGGATGGTGTGGGGAGGGAGGGGGAGGAGGGGGTCCGGATTGGGAACTCAGGTACACTTACGGCTGATTTATGTCAATGTATGGCAAAATGAGTACAGTATTGTAAAGCAAAACAAACTAAAAAATAAAAATTAAAAAAGAAAAAGAAGTTATGCATTTCAAAGCAGAAGTAGAGACACAGATGTAGAGAGCAAATGTATGGATACCAAGGAGGGAAGTGGGGTGGGGGGAGGAATTGGGAGATTGGGACTGACATATCTATGCTATGGATGCTGTGTATAAAATAGATAACTAATGAGACTCTGCACAGGGAACTCTGCTTGATGCTCTGCTGTCATCTGAATGGGAAGGAAATCCCCCATAGAGGGGATAAGTGTATACATATAGCTGATTCACTTTGCTGTACAGTAGAAACACAATCCTGCAAAGCAACTATACTCCAATAAAAATTCATTTAAAGAATAGAGTTTTGCATTTCATGGGTAATCTCATTACACATGGTATTTCTTTTGTGAAGTCTGAATCTAATTTTACATCATTCAAAATGTTCTACAATTCTCTCCATTAAGTTTTGTACATGTTTTATTAAAGATATTCCTGTGTATTTAAGAGTTTTTATTGCTACTAAAAGGTGTATCTTTGCTAAGTTACATTTTTAGTGGGTTTTTATTGCTATATAGAATGCTATTTATTTTTGTCTCTAATTTTTCCTCAAGTTTTTCAAACATACAGAAAATGAGAAAGACTGTTAAAATCTATGTACTTATTCTCTAGGTTAAGTAACTAACATTTTGCCACATTTGTTTAATCTATTTCTTTTCTTTTTTTGGCTAAAATGTCTCAGTGTAAATCAGAGCACCATGACACTTCACTCTTAAATAAATACTTCAGCATGAATCTCCAAATACTATGGACACATTCACAATGCCATAATCATAGACAACAAAATTAACAACTTCCCAATATATCTATAATTCAATTATCAATACACTTAATATTCTAATATCCAAATTTTACCAACTGCTGCTGTTTTTCCACCAAACACTGTTCACATTTTTCCCCATTTTTTCCCATTATAAGCTTTGACAAGATATGGATAAAGTTCCCTGTGTTATATAGTAGGAAACTGTTGTTTATTGATTTTCAATATAGTAGCTTGTATCTGCTAATCTCAAATGCCTGATTTATTCCTCCTCCATTCCCTTTCCCTTTTGGTATTGGTAAATTTGTTTTCTATGTCCATGAGTCTTCTTTCTGTTTTTAAAATAAGTTCATTTCTATCTTTTTTTCAGACTCCACATGTAAGTGGTATCATATATATTTTTTTCATCTTATTTTACTGAGAACAAGTTTTACATAAGATGGCCAAATGATAGCTTTACACAATTCTAGAAAACTGCTACTGATTACAGCCTGGAAATTCCTAGCAAATCAAGGGCTGTACGTGTATGAGCACATAAATGCAGAGCTCTCTTTTTTAAGACTTTGAAATGCATTTCCTAAATTGAAGATGGTATCATTTGTCTTTTTCCTTCTGACTTACGACACGATTATCATGTAGTGTGATAATTTCTTGGTCCATCTATGTTGCCGCAAATGGAATTACTTCATTATTTTTTATGGCCAAGTGTATATATACACTACCACACCTTCTTTATCTATTAGATGCATACTTAGGTTCCTTCCATGCCTTGCTGTTATAAATACTGCTGCTATGAACATTGGGACACATGTATCTTTTTGAATTAAGAGTTTTCTCTGGACATATGCCAAGCAGTGTGATTGTTCGGTCATATGGTAACACTATTTTTAGTTTTCTTAAGGAATTTCCATACTGATCTTCATAGTGACTACACCAATTTACTTTCCCACCAACAGTGTAGGAAGGTTCCCTTTTCTCCACACACTCTCCAGCATTTTCTATTTGTAGATTTGTTAATGATGGCTACTCTGACTGGAGTGAGGTGATACTTCATAGTGGTTTTGATTTGCATTTCTCTAACATATAACAGCCATGAAATTAAAAGACGCCTACTACTTGAGAGGAAAGTTATGACCAACCTAGATAGCATATTAAAAAGCAGAGATATTACTTTGCTGACTAAGGTCCATCTAGTCAAGGCTATGGTTTTTCCAGTGGTCATGTATGGATGTGAGAGTTGGACTGTGAAGAAAGCTGAGCGCCAAAGAATTGATGCTTTTGAACTGTGGTGTTGGAGAAGACTCTTGAGAGTCCCTTGGACTGCAAGGAGATCCAACCAATCCATCCTAAAGGAGATCAGCCCTGGGATTTCTTTGGAAGGAATGATGCGAAAGCTGAAACTCCAGTACTTTGGCCACCTCATGAGAAGAGTTGACTCATTGGAAAAGACTCTGATCCTGGGAGGGATTGGGGGCAGGAGGAGAAAGGGATGGCAGAGGATGAGAGGGCTGGGTAGCATCACGGACTCGATAGACATGAGTCTGAGTGAACTCTGGGAATTGGTGATGGACAGGGAGGCCTGGCGTGCTGTGATTCATGGGGTCACAAAGAGTCAGACACGATTGAGTGACTGAACTGAACTGAACATATAACAATATTGAGCATCTGTCTCTTCACGTACTTGTTGGCCACTTGTATGTCTTCTTTGGAGAAATGTCTATTTAAGTCTAAAAATGATGGCTTTTTAAAGAGATCAAAATGTAACAGAAAAACAGTTGNGCCTGGCGTGCTGTGATTCATGGGGTCACAAAGAGTCAGACACGATTGAGTGACTGAACTGAACT
This sequence comes from Neotragus moschatus, assembly GCA_006410615.1. Taxonomy (NCBI): domain Eukaryota; kingdom Metazoa; phylum Chordata; class Mammalia; order Artiodactyla; family Bovidae; genus Neotragus; species Neotragus moschatus. Next base: position 936,138 of record SJYA01002991.1, read on the forward strand.
GAACATATAACAATATTGAGCATCTGTCTCTTCACGTACTTGTTGGCCACTTGTATGTCTTCTTTGGAGAAATGTCTATTTAAGTCTAAAAATGATGGCTTTTTAAAGAGATCAAAATGTAACAGAAAAACAGTTGCACTTCCTAGCCAGTAGTCCCACATTTCATATTTGTCTGACTGGTTCTTGTGGTGCCATTTAACTTGTTTCTCTATTCCTCATATTTCTCGTAAAAAAACCAAAGTCTTAATTTGATTCAGGTAATACATTTTTGACAAGGGTATTGCAAACACGTAGTGCTGTGTATTTCATGTTGTATCACATTAGGAGGCAATAATATCTGCCTGTCCTTTATCAGTGTTTTAGTTTCCTGTTGCTGCTGGCACAAATTATCATAGATTTAGTGGCTCCAGACAACACAAATTTATTATCTCAGAGTTTTGTAGGTTAGAAGCCTAGATTGTCTCATGATACAAATGGACTTATTTACAGTGGTGTTAGCTATTTATCAGAGAAGGCAATGGCACCCCACTCCAGTACTCTTGCCTGGAAAATCCCATGGGCAGAGGCGCCTGGTAGGCTGCCGTCTATGGGGTCGCTAAGAGTTGGACATGACTGAACGACTTCATTTTAACTTCTCACTTTCATGCATTGGAGAAGGAAACGGCAACCCACTTGGGGAGCCTGGTGGGACACAACTGAAGCGACTTAGCAGTAGCTATTTATTCCAGGTTTCACAAGGCTAATACCATTTAGGCCAGCTGGGTTCTCACCAGTAGACTCTGAGAAGAATCTGTTTCTATGCTCATCTAGATGATTGGCAGAATCTAATATCTCATAGTTACAGAACTGAGGTGTTGTTTCCTCACTGGCTGTCAGTTCGGGCCCAGTCTTAGCATTTAGAGATCATTCTCCAGTCTTCACAGGTGGACCACTAAATCACAGAGCCAGCAACTACATGCTGAGTCCCTCTCATGATTGGAATTCCTCTGATTTCTCCTGCTATTGCAAAAGCGACCTTTCTTTTGCTCTTAGTTGGAAAGTTTTCTCTGCTTGTAAAGGCTCGTACAATTAAATTAGGTCCACCCAGATAATCAACCATAATCTCCCTATTTTAAGCAAGGTACATTACATTTTCATAGGTTCTGGGCATTAGGGAGTAGACAGCTTTAGGGAGCCATTATTCTGCTTACCACACTTAATAAGATTAAGCTGGATCACTAAGTCAGGGTGGTAACAACTAGATTTCTCTATTATAGAGGTACAATTTTCCTTTTAAAATAAAAAAGTAGCTATTTATTCTTAAAAGTGGATATTATCTTCAGCAAATTTATTACGTGCGCAGGTGGCACTAGCGGTAAAGAACCTGCCTGCCAATACAGGAGACACAAGAGACATGGGTTCAGTCCCTGGGCTGGGAAGATCTCCTGGAGGAGGGCATGGCAACGCACTCCAGTATTCTTGTCTGGAAACCTATGGTCCATAAGAGTGCAAAGAGTTGAACACGACTGAAGCTACTTAGCATGGTCAGCATGCAGTTAGCTGTAGATTCTCTTATGTTTTCCACATAGACAAATGAATTTTCTGCAAACATGGACAGCTTGTCTCTTCTATTCCAATTCTAAATTTCTTCTTTCCTTTCTTCTTTCTGGCTTAATGCATTGGCTCTTACTGGTAGAGATGATAGCGGGCATTTTCAAGTGGTTGAGATTAATGGGAAAACTGATGTTTAGCTACTAAGTACAATGTTTGTGTAGGAGTCTATGAGGAAACTGATTTCTGATAGAGATCATTATACCAAACAGTTTCAGAGCCACACAGATAATCAGGCACTGAATCAAATCAAGGGATAGTTTATAAGGAACCGGTTTTCCAGAAAGTTGGAGAGCTAGAGACAGAGAATTTGCTCAGGGACACCTAGGCACTGGCTCTGTTTCTTCTCTTGAAGGATGATATAGCCTTATTGACCTTGAATTGGGTTCAAGAACTAGAGGAGTCCAACATTTGTAAACATTCCCTTAAATGGAAGTGCATTTACCATGAACATATTAATTTTTCTGGGGTGGTAATGTAAACCTTGCCTATTTTGTACAGGTTTTTTGGTTTGGTTTGTTTTTTATTTTGTTCTTAGCTCTTGCAAAACCCTACTCTATGCAGACATGTCACAAGAAGTTTAATATTCCCAAACCCCCACCATAGTACCAGAGTCCAGGAAAAACCAACACAAAATTTGCTGCACTGTCCTGCCCTGTGCTCTGCGACTTCTGTATATTTCTGCATTCTGGGCTAATTAATTCTGAAACTCCCTCTAATTATCCAGTGGGTGTGTAGGTGTCCTTTCTTATCTCTTCTCCCATTCCCGCAATTCTACAATTGACCTGAAACACTTCTTTCCAAAGCAGTTTGCATCAGCAGAAAAATTCAAAATACTGAATATTTTTAATCAGTTTAAAGAATTTCTCTTCTAATTCTAAGATGCAAAAAGCTTTCATCATGAATGAGCACTGAAACTATTAAGTGCCTTTTGGGCATTTATTAAGAGGAGCATATTTTTTCCTTCCTTAATTCTGTTAATGTGATAAATTATATTAATAGATTCCTTAATCAGATTAGCTCTGTTACCTAGAAATAAACCCTATGAGATTATGATGTGCAATTATATATTCATATATATTTATATATGAATATATATATTTATATATGAATATATAATATATATTTATATATATATATTTATATATGTATATATATATATTGCTTTTTTGATTTATTGAAATTTTATTGGGGGGTAACAGAGGGATAAAAAATTAAGAGGCACAAACTATTATATATGAAATGAACTACAAGGATATGTTGTACAACCCAGGGAATATAGTCAGTATTTTATGATAACTATGAGTAAGTGATAGTCACTCAGTCGTATCCAAGTCTTTGCGACCCAATGGACTGTAGCCTACGAGGCTCCTTTGTCCATGGAATTCTCCAGGCAAGAGTACTGGTGTGCTGTGATGTGCAGTGGGTTACCATTTCCTTTTCAACCCACTCCAGTATTCTTGCCTGGAGAATAACTATAAATGGAACATAACCTTTACAAGTTGTAAATCACTATACACCTGTAAATCTTTTATAAATATTGTACATCAAATATACTTCAAGTAAAAAATAATTTTAAGAAGGGGAAAATTTTTGTCTACAGATAAGTTTAAAAAAAATTAAGAGATTTAGAGCAGCAAAACATTAACTTATCACAGAAAAAGCAATATTCAAATAGAAACCAAGTACCTGGAAGACTAAATCTGGAATCTCTGTATCATAAAGGGGCATTTGCTGCAGAAGGAAAACATCTAATTGACCAGCATTTCTAAGTTGCAATAGCTGGAAACGTTTACTCTTTTTCATTTCCTCTTCAGAAGCAAAGTCAAATTCATCTTGCAACTGTTCAAGACGAAAATACTTTGGGATATCCTGTCCTTTATGTTTCATGTACTGTAAAACACAAATAATGTAAAGTCTTTACTTAAAATAGTTTTTTAAAAATTCAAGACCTCAAAACAGTTGAAATTGTGAGATATGAAAATTGCAATATAAATAGGAAATGGAACAACTGAATCTGTAATAGAAAATCTGAAAAAAAAATGCAGAATCTAGCCTACATAGATTCTCAACCTTTTCCTGGTCATGATTTATACAGAAAATGAAAACATGTTACTGTACAATGGGTTAAAAGATGATGCTTTTTATATCCGGTTGCTGTATGAGCTGAGAGAAGTTCAATAGTTCTATGTACAAGTAATCAATTCAGCATGTCAGTTGGGAAGCTATGATCTGAGGAAACTTAATTGCAATAATCTATGCACTGCTTTAGTCAATAAATGCAAACATGATTACACAGTACATGAGAGGCAAATTGCTAGTGTCATAAGAGAGACAAAGATTTACTAGCTGTAGTTCCACAGGGAAAGATAAAGCACATGGGCAAATGACTACAGTAAAGGCAGAATGATAGATCCATTTGCGTCGTTCAGTCGTGTTTGACTCTTTTCGATCCCATGGACTGCAGCATGCCAGGCTTCCCTGTCTTTCACCATCTCTGGGAGCTTGCTCAAACTCTATTTTATAAATAGATCCATAAGAGTTATTTAAAAAAAAAAAAGAAGAACAGGAGGGCAAGAAAAGAAAAGCCCATATCTAACTGAAGTTGTTGTAGGGAGAAGTCAATTTTGACTCCATGCTGAAACTGTTTCTTTGACTTGCTTTCCATTGATATTGTTATTATAATCACACATAATGGCCTGCCTCAAAGAACCCTGCCCCTTTGCCCGATTTAAGCTAAACTGCCTTTGTTCATAACCCTGTCCTTTCTTCCTGGCTGGCAGGAAGAAAGAAATGAACACATCCCCCTGCCTGAGGCTTGCTATTCCAGGAGATTTGCAAGATTAAATGGCCTTTTTACTTTGTTTCCTTATGTCCACCCCCCATCTCTGATCCGTAAAAGAAACTGGCATCCAGATGCTGACAAGATGGTAATTTGAGATGTTAGTCTGCCATCTTCTCCCTCAGCTGGCTTTCCAAATAAAGCCATATTCCTTGCCTCAACACCTTATCTCCCAGATTCACTGGCTTATCCTGTGGGGGAGCAGAGGGAGCTTGGACTGGGTAACAAGGTGGCCAAGGAAGTGTTTACCAGACTTGCAGGGTGGGTAAGATAGCTGATATAGGTGCCCTTCTAAGCAGAGGGAATGGCACGGATAAAAGTATGAAGAAAGCATTTTTGGAGCACACGGAGCAGTTCAGTTGGCTATGAGCAGGAGCAGGAGAAGTGAAAGAGTCTTTGAGGGAAGGAGGATGTCTTTGAATCATCTTTAAGTCCTCAGCAATTAATAATATGGCTGGTACTCAGTAGATGTACAACTGATGTCAACCTGGAGATTATTCTGCTGGATGTAACAAGCAAGGGCTGCTAAATAGTGGCAGAGTACCAATCATTTTCTCAGTTGTTGAATTTCTAACTGCCTCATAATACTGTAAACTGGCTGAAAACTCTGTCCTTTTTCACTTTTAATGACTCTCAGTGCCTAGTAAAATACACTGCAAACTGTAGAGAAGCATAAGAGTATAGAGCTTAATAAATATATTTACAGTACAGATATTTTGCTACAACTTACCATAATAAATTCCATTAAATCAGAACATTCTGGGTTATTTGGGTCAATTCTGACCTCATTGGCCCATTCGAAAAGCTTCTGTGCATTAATAAGCCATGGAATTTCAGGAACACTTCTTGCATCTACATTCCTTAACACACTAACATAAGGAAAAATATGTTGTGAATTAGTATGTAACATACAGGTGATACATATGTTATATGGGGTAAAACTGACCCATTACAGGTATTTGAAGATTAAGCTTATCCATCCTCTGCATTTAAGGATAAAACAGAAGGCTCAGATGTGCTATCTTCTCTGGTTCTTCTCACATTCTAACTGTATGATAGTTTAAATTTCTACCCCTCCCTTAAGAGACAAGGGTCTTAAGGGTAAAGCCCATAAATATTCCTCTTTGCTATCTAAAATACACAATATAAAAATAATCTTTAGGCTAATTCTTTATAGTTGAAACACAATATAGAGTATGTAATACAATTAACTGGGAAGTACGAGTCAGAAGTATATCTTTGTTTGGTCCTATGAGGCCGTATCTTTAGAAGTTGGAGAGCTATGAAAGACAGGCTAGAATGTATTCTTTTAAATGCATTCTTAAGTCGATTCAGTCATGTCCGACTCTGTGCAACCCTATGGACTACAGCCTGCCAAGCTCCTCTGTCCATGGGATTCTCCAGGCAAGAACACTGGAATGGGTTGCCATGCCTTCCTCCAGGAGATCTTCCTGATTGACGTCTCTTATGTCTACCTGCACTGGCAGGCGGATTCTTTACCACTAGCACACCTGGGAGTGCAATCTTAGTGACCTCAACTACAGGCAAAGTGCAGAGGAAATTCAACCCTAAACAGAAAGAGTTTCTTTTCAGCCATCAATTATCCCAGTTACTTAATCTCTCTCTTCATGGGTAATTCATTTCAGCTTGTGGAATTAGAACGCTTCAGACTGAAAGATTTCTAAGATCCTTTCTATGTAGTATTCAGGGAAAATTCCAATCTATAAACTAGGATTTCAATAATACAGTCTGACTCAGATTCCACAATGTCAGCCCAAACATGGACACACATTTTACACTGTCCACTTTCCATCAGTATCTATTCATATTTTTTATTATGAATCTGAGAGAGTCAATTCTTAGGTTGATAAGAAGTCTAGGGTCCCCAAGGAGGACATAGGGGTCTGGGATTCTCAAAGGGGAGAAAAGAACAAACTTTTTTTCTACATTCCTTAGTCTTAGGCACATAAAACTTATCCCATTACAGCCCCCCCCCCTTTTTTTTTCCTTTAAGCCCAGAGCTGATGATAACACAACAAAACAACTCATCTTAAACTCTGTACTAAGCATTATATCTTGGAGCCCCAAAAATAAAGTCTGACACTGTTTCCACTGTTTCCCCATCTATTTTCCATGAAGTGATGGGACCAGATGCCATGATCTTAGTTTTCTGAATGTTGAGCTTTAAGCCAGCNATGGGAAATAGATGGGGAAACAGTGGACACAGTGTCAGACTTTATTTTTGGGGCTCCAAAATCACTGCAGATGGTGACTGCAGCCATGAAATTAATAGACGCTTACTCCTTGGAAGAAAAATTATGACCCAACTCTTTTTAATGTTCCCTTAATCCATGTATTCCTTTTCTCTCTCTCTTTGACATAAGCATATTATTCTTTTCTAAAGACTCAATTCTTATTCAACTGGACATTTTCAGTGGATAATGACAGCAATGCCCCATGACAGCAATAGCTGTGAAAAGATATAAAGCATTTAATTTCCTTTTGCCCTGACTTCCTCTAAGTTTTAGCTTAGCCTTTCCAGCATAAATATCTTTTTCCTTCTTTTTCTCCTCTTTATTTCCATTTTATGGCTGTTCTCTTATCCTTATTTAGATGGTCCTTTTGTGGGCATCTTATACAAGAAATTATCTTGGGCCCATTTTTGGAAGTAGGTGTAGATCAAATAAAAACTGCTTCACTGCCCTACCTCTCTAGTCAGAAAGAAGGTAATGATAATTTTGCCTTTGTGTTTGCCACTCTTTATGTTCATTTAAAAGTTTAAGCACTTATTCATTCATTTAATGAACATGAATATTTATTGGACACCCAGTATCTTCCAACACCACACTAAATACTGCACATTCACAGCACTCAAAGATGAACTGTTACCAAATGTTTCATGGGACAGAGGCTGGAAAGTTGCACCTAGTTCAGTGCTCTAAGTTGCTACATCCTCTTTAAGGGAGATGAGATCCAAAGGCTTAGAGATGGGAGAAATGGGGATTGGCATGATGTCTGTTATGCACGGATTTCCTAGGAGTAGAAAGAAAACCTTAAGGGTCAAGGAAGAAGTCACAAGTGGGAAAGAAAGAAGCTTGTATTGTCCAAGTAGAAAAATTTTCCAGAGGGTCCTTTCTAATCAGAACATTTTCTATGAAAGCCAGGAGATCCTTTAACAAGCAAGGATGACCATTTAATCCTATCTTTCACAGTGGGTTTATAACCCACCTATTTATACCTGAACAAAAATTACTACCATACCAAAACAGGAACCAATCATCACACCAAACTGGTTTATGTCCCACCTCAGTCATAAACTAGAAGCTCAACACCCATCTCTAAAATAAGGATAATATCATAGAACTATGGTAGCAATTAAAAGTGCAAGTTTATTTTTTAAACTTAGCAATCAGGAAATCTAACATTATTAAAGAAACAATACAGTAACTAGATAACATACAATGAAGAAAAATAATCTGAAAATGCTTAAAATAATTTTGAAAATGCTTACAGTGAACATCTAGATAAGTTTGTTAATTCTGCTGTGAAAGAAAGTTGTGGTATCATGGTAATTGGATTTACTATTTCAATATCTGTTTCTTCAAATTCTGAAGCTAAATATGAGAAGCTCTAGAAACAGAAAAAGAAGTAATTTATAATGTAAGTTCAGTGTTTAGGACAATTATTCTTAAAATTAAACTTTTTTATTTGTCATTTTGTTGGGTAACTATTACAAATATCAAGATTTCCTATTCTATCAAACAAATATTATAACCAGTTAGGATGAGTTGAATGTTATTTTGCAGTGTAAATACCTCCTGTTTCTTCCTTTTCTTAAATGCTTTTCCTTCAGTTTTCTTCTCAGTCCCAAACATTTTTGACAATTCTTGTTTTTGTTCATCACCTTTATTCATTTTCAACCTAATTAATAAAAAATAGAATTTAAAGCATAAATAATGGGATTATTTGAGTTGTTAGAGATCTTGCCAACACACTACACACATACATCACAATCTCTTACATTAAATAATTTTATATCCCAAGGAATTTATCAGTATGATACACATACATATATATGCATATAAAATTTCATAACCTTGTCCTGTTTTCACAGATTTCTCTCTACTTAGTAAACACTACCAGGGAAGCCCAGTTAATTTACTGTTAGTATTTTTATGCCCTTTCTAAGGATATTAAGAAACCTCTCTGATGAGAATAATGAACCAATGGCGATGGAAGATATAAATTTAAGGGCATAACCCATGCTTCCTCTCTCTCTCTCTTTTTTTTTTTAAATTTTTGGCCATAACAGGTAGCATGTAGGATCTTAGTTCCTTGACCAGGGATTGAACTCACACTACTTGCATGGTTAAGCGTGAAGTCTTAACCCCTGGACCACCAAGCAAGTGGTAGTCCAAGTGGACCAAGCAAGTCCCTCTCATATTTCTTAAGCTGTGAACATGAGCATGTGTAAGGGCAAGACACTATAGAACAGTAGTGGTAAATCAGTTATACTCCTTGGGGTTTATGTATAAACAGTAAGGATTTCATGACATTACCACCAATACAGTGACTGCCGCCACCACCACCACCAACAACAACGACTACCACTGTACTACTATTATTTCTACAACCATTACCACCACCATCACCTGGAACACTTTCAGATGGGAGGCGTTTACACTTTTCAGTACAGAGTTTAGTCTTTAAATTTTAATCTTTTAAAAAGGAGATTCTTTGATACCATTTCTGTTGGGACTAGAAAATGGTGCAGTTGCTCTGGAAAACAGTTGTCTTAAAGCTGTAACTACTGTTTATATATTCAAGATACAAATTCTTTGTTGACTACATCAAGCAGTTGACTAACTTCTGGATTTTTTCCCAGTTTCTGTTAATTCCCAGTGATTAGTGGGCAGCTCCTCAGGAGACCTATAAGAAACAGAGCAACCACTCACCTCTGAAACTGTAACTTTACTGAAGTGCTTGTAAACCCTTGTCGTTGTCGAAGGGATTTGATCTGTTTCCAAGTCTGTAATATACTGTGTAGTAGGGAAAAGTCCTTTTCCTTTTCTAACTCATAGAGTTGTTTTGTATCACTACAACAATAATGTTAGATTAAAAATACGTTAGTGAACTGGGCATATACCCAGAGAAAACTAGAATTCAAACAGACACATGCACCCCAATGTTCACTGCGGTACTATTTACCATAGCCAGGACATGGAAACAGCCTAAATCTATCAGCAGAGGAATGGATAAAGCAGATGGAGCACATATATACAGTGGAGTATTACTGTCACAAAAAGTGAAATTGGGTCATTTGTAGAGACAAGGATGGATTGAGAGACAGAACAAATATCACATATGAACACATATATTAATATATGGAATTTGAAAAAAATGGTATAGGCAATCTATTTACAAACCAGAAATAGAGATACAGGTGTACAGAACAAACATGGATACCAAAGGGGAAAGGAGGGTAGGTGGGAAGAACTAGGATATAGGAATTGACATACACACACTACTGATGCTGTGTATAAAAAAGATAATGAGAAACTACTGTATAGCACGGGAAAACCTACTCAGTGCTCTGCAGTGGAGGAAATCCAAGAGAGGGGAGATATATATACATATGATTCACTTTGCTGTACAGTAGAAACTAACACAACATTGTAAAGCAACCAGACTCCAATAAAAATGAAAAAAAAAAAAAAACCATGTTAGTGGATTAGAGCTACAAGTCATTACAAATGCCTTCAAACAATTTATTGCACTAACTCTTCTGGGCTCCCCACCTCATTTTTTTTTCATTGTACTCACATCTTCATATAGAGAATGAAATTCTATTTATAGATTTATGCATCTTTAAGATTTTTCACTATTCAAAAGTACTCACTAAAATCCATATATTTCCAGGTTTTCTTGACATTCTGTAGTATATTTATCATATTTTTCCAGATTAACAATCAGAACTACTGTTTCAAATTTAGAAGTACTTTCCCTGATGGGATAGTGAGTATACTACTTGAATACCAAAGTAACATAATCCAGTCTATATAAAATTGGATTGCTTAACCCATTTAGATATATTTAGGTTCAATGTCATCATTTTCTTTTGTGCTTTCTCCTTGTCTTGTGTTTCTCTGTTCTGTTTTTTTTTCTTCTTTTTTTTTTTTTTGGCTTCTTTTGGATTGGTTGAGTATTTTTTATTATCTCATTTTCCTCTTGATTTGGAAATGATATCTTTTTATTCTCTTCCTTTAGAGGTTATAAGTTAAAATTTAAGTCCTTGATTTACTAAAGTCTTAATTGCCAATGCAAATACCTTTAATTACTCTTACCCTTCTCCATTCTTTACTCCATTCTAAAAATTTTCTATTTTAAATTTTTTTAATTGAAGTATAGTTGATTTATAATATTGTGCCAACCTCTGCTGTACTGCAAAATGACTCAGTTTTACACGTATATACATTTTTTAAAAAATATTCTTTCCCATTATGGTTTATCCCAAGAAATTGTATTCAGTTCCCTGTACTATGAAGTAAGAGCTTATTGTTTATCCATTCTAAATGCAGTGGTTTGCATCTACCAACCCCAAATTCCCAGCCCCTTCCTCTCCTTCCCTACTTGGAAACCACAAGTCTGATCACTATGTCTGTGAGTTTGCTTGTTTTGTAGATAGGTTCACTTTAGACTCCACATAGAAGTGATATCATATGGTATTTGTTTTTCTCTTTCTGACTAACTTAACTCAGTATCACAATCTAGTTTCATCCATGAAACTGCAAATGACATCATTTTTAATGGCTGAGTAGTATTTCATTGTATATATGTACCACATCCTTCCTTATCCATCCTTCCTTGTCCATCAGTCAATGGACATTTATTACAGGTTATTTCCATGTTTTGGCTATTGTGAATAGTTCTACTATGAACATATGGGTACACGCATCTTTTCGAATCATAGCTTTACCCAGATATATGCCCAGAAGTGGGAGTGCTGGATCAAGTGGTAATTCTATTTTTAGTTTTCTGAGGAACCTCCATCCTGTTTTCCATAGTGGCTACACCAATATACATTTCCACCAACAGGGTAGGAGGATTCCCTTTTTCCACACTCTCTCCAGCATTTGTTACTTGTAGACTTTCTAATGATGGCCACTTAGACTGGTATGAGGTAGTACCTCATTGCAGCTTCAATTCTCATTTCTCTAATAATTAGTGATGAGTATTTTTCAGGGGCCTACAGGCCATCTTTATACCTTCTTTGGATAAATTTCTATTTAGGTCTTCTGCCCATTTTTCAATTGGGTTGTTTGGTTTTTTGTTATTGAATTGTACAGGCTATTTATATGTTTTGGAGATTAAGCCCTTGTCAGTCACATCATTGGCAAATACTTTCCTTAAGTTGTCTTTTTGGGTTTTTTTTTTTTGGTTTTGTTTTTGTCTGTTTTCTTTGCTGTACAAAAGTCTGTAGTTTGATTAGGGCCTATTTGTTTACTTTTGTTTTTTATCTCTATTTGCCTTGGGCGACAGACCTAAGAAAACACTGGTACAATTTATGTCAGAGAATGTTTCGTCTATGCTCTCTTCTAGGAGTTTTATAGTATTATGTCTTACCTTTAGGTCTAAGCCATTTTGTGAACTCTCTAATTTTACGCCCTGTAAAACATCATTACATGACTGCTCACTGAGACTTAGCCACGTATTTACCACTCTTTTTGCTTCTTAGTCTTTCCTTACTTCCTCAGTGTTCTTTATGTCAATGAGTGTTTTTGGCTTTAAGTTTTAGTTAACCTTATAAACAACAGTAATTTACTGTTTTGTATATACTGATGGTTTCTATTCATTCATTCATTCATTCAACTACTATTTACAGAGATAATTCACTATATGCCAGTAATTGTACAAGGCATATGTCAGCTTCCTCAAGTAACAATGTTTATACTGAACTAGGCCAAAGCCTTTGACTGTGTGGATCACAATAAACTGTGGAAAATTCTGAGAGAGATGGGAATACCAGACCACCTGACCTGCCTCTTGAGAAATCTGTATGCAGGTCAGGAAGCAACAGTTAGAAGTGGACATGGAACAACAGACTGGTTCCAAATAGGAAAAGGAGTACGTCAAGGCTGTATATTGTCACCCTGCTTATTTAACTTCTATGCAGAGTACATCATGAGAAACGCTGAACTGGAAGAAACACAAGCTGGACTCAAGATTGCTGGGAGAAATATCAATAACCTCAGATATGCAGATGACACCACCCTTACAGCAGAAAGTGAAGAGGAACTAAAAAGCCTCTTGATGAAAGTGAAAGAGGAGAGTGAAAAAGTTGGCTTAAAGCTCAACATTCAGAAAACAAAGATCATGGCATCCAGTCCCATCACTTCATGGGAAATAGATGGGGAAACGGTGGAAACGGCGTCAGTCTTTATTTTTCTGGGCTCCAAAATCACTGAAGATGGTGACTGCAGTGATGAAATTAAAAGACGCTTACTCCTTGGAAGAAAAGTTATGACCAACCTAGACAGTATATTCAAAAGCAGAGACATTACTTTGCCAACTAAGGTCCGTCTAGTCAAGGCTATGGTTTTTCTTGTGGTCATATATGGATGTGAGAGTTNAAAATCACTGCAGATGGTAACTGCAGCCATGAAATTAAAAGATGCTTACTCTTTGGAAGAAAAGTTATGTAGGCCATTAGGGAAACGGAAAAGACCCACAGAAAGGACAGAACATTGGCAGAAATACCATGAATGAGAACAAAACTCCTCCCAGCCCTACCCAATGAGCTCTAAGAACTGGGGAGAACCCAGTAAGAGAGAAAAATTGGTGGGGTCTGGCACAAGAGCACCAGGTCTGAAGGGACTCTGTAGGCATGAAAAGAAACAGACTCCACAGACCACCCATTGTCCACTCACATGACCCTATGTATCACCTCTGCCTGGGGCTACACTAGTTACATTGTTCTTTGGCTTCCAGTGAGAATGTCTTGCTGATTGTTTAGCAGGAATAACAATGGACTATGCCCCCAATGGCTGTCTGGGGAGGCCTTACGAATAGCCATGAAAAGAAGAGAGGCAAAAAGCAAAGGAGAAAAGGAAAGATATAAGCATCTGAATGCAGAGTTCCAAANACTGACTCGATGGGCGTGAGTCTGAGTGAACTCCGGGAGTTGGTGCTGGACAGGGAGGCCTGGCGTGCTGCGATTCATGGGGTCACAAAGAGTCGGACACGACTGAGTGACTAAACTGAGGCTATTCTTGGAGAAGGCAGTGGCATCCCACACCAGTACTCTTGCCTGGAAAATCCCACGGACGGAGGAGCCTGGTAGGCTGCGGTTTGTGGGCACGACTGGGCGACTTCACTTTCACTTTTCACTTTCATGCACTAGAGAAGGAAATGGCAACCCACTCCAACATTCTTGCCTGGAGAATTTCAGGGATGGGGGAGCTTGGTGGGCTGCCATCTATGGGGTCGCACAGTCAGACACGACTGAAGTGACTTAGCAGCAGCAGTAGCAGCCTATTCTAGGAAACCCAATTATTTAAAACAACTTGCCTCCAGTGGTTAAGAATTTGTAGAGCCATTTTAGGTCAATGGGCAGGGAGTCAGAGAAATTCTTTAACTATCAAATCACTCAGAGTTGTCATATATCTTTGTGAAAGTTTAACTTTCTGCCCACAATAAGTACCTCCCAGAGAGTCTTCCTGCATTTGGAGATTCCTAGATACATAATCATGTATTGTCTTTATTTTTCCAATTATTTTATACTTTCCTAATTTCTCTTCCTAACTAGTCTATTAGCTAATGATTCCCAAATTGTAGACCATTTTAAAAAATAAGGGTCCTTAACTCTACATACTCATTGAGTATTGCTTTTAGATTAAATTAGTAATATATCTTGCACATGTGTATGCAGACTAGTTCTCAAACATACAAACACTTGAGATAAACATGATTCAAGTCAATTGAAAAGTATCAGTAAATCTTTAATAGTTTTTAATCAAAATATATTTTTTAAATAAATAGATCATATTAATAAAACTACAACTACTTTCATGTGATACTTCTATTAAATATTTTTACACAAAAATGTTACAAAAAATTGGAACCATTTATTTAACTGCCTAAAGACTAGGGATCTTCAGCAGTCTCACTCCTGGGTATATACCAGAAAACAGGAAATCTCTAATTGGAAAAGATATGTGCACCCCGATGTTCATAGCAGCAGTACATACAACAGCCAGAAGATGGAAACAAGGCCCAAGGGTCCATCAACAGATAATTGCTTTAAGATGTATATATCCCCTCACACACACAAATATGGAATATTACTCAGCCATAAAAAAGAATGAAATATTATAATTTGCAACAACATATGGACCTACAGGGGCCTCCCAGGTGGCACTAGTGGTAAAGAACCTGCCTGCCAATGCAGGGGGATCTAAGAAATGCGGGTTTGATCTCTGGGTCAGGAAGATTTCCTTCGAGAAGGGCATAACAACCCACTCTAGTATTCTTGCCTAGAGAATCCCATGGACAGGGGAGCCTAGCGTCTAGAGTCCACAGGGTGGCAAAAAATCAGACATGACTGAAGCGACTTAGCATGCACACATGCATGGACCTAGAGAGTATTTTACTTAGTGAAGCAAGTCAAAAGAGTAAACAAATACTATATAACATCACTTATATGTGGAATCTAAAAAATAATACAAATGAATCTGTATACAGAACAGAGAAAAACTCAGAGACATAGAAAAGAAACTTAAGGTTACTGAAGGGGAAAAGGAGGAAGGGAGGAACAAATTAGAAGTGTTGGATTAACCCAAAGTATTACACATAAAATAGATAAGCAACAAAGAGTTACTGCTTAGCACAGGGAATTATATTTGATAAATCTTATAATGGCAAATATTTGATAAAACTTATAATGGAATATAATCAGAAAATTACAACTGAATCACTTTGCTGTGTACCTGAAACTAACAAAATATTGTAAATCAGCTATATTTCAATTTTAAAAATAGTAAGGATAGTGTTAGTTTCTCATTTTACATCTTCCACAGCATAGTACAATACTTTGTTTAAGTGAGCTCCTTAATAAATGCTTGATGAATACAAGAATGTCCTAAAACCTACCTTATCTGCCAATAATAATCCTGCAAAGATTTTCTGGTCAGCTGGCTTATTTCTGAATTTTCATTTGCTAATTTGGTAGCATCCGTCAGTGCTTTAAGCTAAAACAAAAGAGCTTTTTTGGTACACTTCATCCACCTGTTACTATCACTCCAATTCACCTGTAGGTCTAAGTATGTGCATCAGAAACACAAGTGTATACTGTTTTGTATTACTGTCTTGTTTCCCAAAATATATTTCATAAAAGTACCTTGGGGCAGAACTGAAGAAGAGCCTCAATATTTGTCTAAGAAAGAAACCTTATATCAGGCTTAAAGTTTAAGGCAACTTCTAAGTAGTCATTTTATCAATTAATATAAAGAAATGTCAGTCAACCAAGATAGAAGACTGAACACAGGAATCTATTTTATCTTCTACCTAATATTCCATGGTTACAGAAAAGATATCTATCTGTCTTTATCCATATCCACTGCCATCATCACAACCATATCTATATAAGTAGTTTATAATTATATCTATATATATCTCTATAAAAGAATAAATATATAGCAATATAGGAAAAGAAATCAAATAAAATCAACAAAATGTACTGAAGAAACTATAAAACAAAGAGAAATATCCACAGAGAATATTGACAAAGAAATAAAACCAGGGAAACTGTTCTCTATAACAGGGATAGGCAGAAAAAGCCTAGCACAGTTAGGGACAGTTTGTGGGAACTCCAAGACTGCAGTCAATGGATATAAACTTCTGCTAGACACAAGGGAAGACCTCCACAACTGTGAAGACCTACTGCATGCCTGGACGAGGAAACCCAATGTTTTAAAGATAAAATTTCTTTCATAATTAATATAATAACCAGTGGTTCAGATGGTAAAGAATCTGCCTGCAATGCAAGAGACCCCGGTTCGGTCCCTGGGTCAGAAGATCTCCTGGAGAGGGGAATGGCTACGTACTCCACTATTCTTGCCTGGAGAATTCTACAGACAGAGAGCCTGGTGGGCTACGGTCCATGGGATTGCAGAGTCGGACGTGACTGAGAGACTAACACTTTCATTTTCAAAGCAGCTGCAGTAAAAATGGTAGGAGAATCTTTAAAATAGAAGTTGACAAGCTAATTCTAATGTTCATATGGAAGATCAATTCTATAAGAATATGCAAATTTTATTCTAGGAAAAAAACCAATGAGGAGATACTTGTCCTTAGAAAAGTCAGGGTTGTTCATACTGTTGAGCCATCAAATTAACCAACTACAGAACTGCCCTAACTTAGAACTTTTGATATAGAAAGTCATACCTTTTCCCTATGGTTTAAAGCAACTGAGAGAGCTCTCTGTGAATTGTAACCAAAGATATGCTAAGTAACCAAAGATATGCTAACTGATAAAAAATCTAGGAAATTTAATAAATGAACAACAAAACCTAAAGTCCCCAAAGAAAACAACTGACAGATTTGACCTCAAAAAATTTTAAATATTTCCAAAAGATAGGAAAAATGAAGTCAAAAGGCAAGTAACAGAATGGGATAAAAATATTTAAAACATATTCAAAAGATATACATTTTGTACACGTAATGTGTGTGTATGTACATGTGTAAATAGTTATATGTGTATATATATTTGTACATATATATATATATATATATGAAAACTCTTATAAAGATGAACAAAGCTATCCAGAAAACTCGGCAAGTAATATCAACTATTGGTTAGGACTCTGGGAAGTAAGAGTCTGTCCTGTACTATCAGTGGAAATTCAAACTGAAAAACTTTCTTGGAAAGGCAATTCATTACTCTCTGATAAAAATTTAAACTTCATGCATCCTTACTCTTGACCAAGAACTTTCACTTCTACAAATCTAGCCTACAGAAGTTTTCACACATGTGCTCAAATACACAGATACACGGATGTTCACTGCTTTATTACTTGTAATCATAAGAAGATGGAGATGACCTAAGAAGTCATTTATGAAGTAATTCATGACCTTAAGAAGTGTCAAGAATGAGGAGTGATTGAACATATTAAAATACATGTATATTACGGGTCTATATAAAGTGATATAGGACAAGCTCCAAGACTTGTAATTTTAAAGTAATTAAATTACTTTAAAAAAGAAGTAATTTTAAAAAGCCAAGTTGCCAAATAATACATACCAGAAAATCCAATTTATCTTAAAATCTATCATGGAATATGTATATATAGAGAAACATGGAAAAGAGATCTTTAAAGCTGTAGTTTAAACCACGAGGTGAAGATTGAAGTGGGACTTTCACAGTATGAAACGTCTACACTGAATCTCTTACAGTGGGAATGAACTCCTGTGTTATTTGTGCAATTTCCCTCTTGTGTAAACTAGAGGAAACAACAGCAGAACTCTGCAAAACTGAGGATCCATTCTACTCTAATATACTGTCTACAACACTTCTCTGTGTTCTCTAAGTGGAATGCACATTCACATAACAGGACATTTTGCAGTTTAAGAAATCCTTGGATGGCACTGAGTCTCCCACTACTTTGAACTTGGTTTGAACGCCCTGAGAACGAGTAGAGCCACATATTTCACACCAAGGGACTAAAAGGATGAAGTGAAGTGAAGTCACTCAGTCGTGTCCGACTCTTTGCGACCCCATGGACTGTAGCCTATGAGGCTCCTCTCTCCATGGGATTTTCCAGGCAAGAGTACTGGAGTGGGTTGCCATTTCCTTCTCCAGGGGATTGAACCCGGGTCTCCCGCATTCCAGGCAGACGCGTTAACTTCTGAACCACCAGGGAAGCACCAACTAAAAGGATGCAAAAATTATAAATCAGTATTTTGGTAGAAGACCAATGGTCACACCCTGCAACCCTTGGCCTTTTTCCCTCCCTCCTACAGTTCTCTTTCATTTTAGAAGGGCATACACATGCCCTATCAAATTTCTCTTTTTANTGAACCCGGGTCTCCCGCATTCCAGGCAGACGCGTTAACTTCTGAACCACCAGGGAAGCACCAACTAAAAGGATGCAAAAATTATAAATCAGTATTTTGGTAGAAGACCAATGGTCACACCCTGCAACCCTTGGCCTTTTTCCCTCCCTCCTACAGTTCTCTTTCATTTTAGAAGGGCATACACATGCCCTATCAAATTTCTCTTTTTACAATTTACCAGGAAACTGGAGAAAATGTTTATGTGCATGTTTTAAATAAATAAATAAATGTGCACTTTTTATGTGGACATTTAAAATAAAGTGAAGAAAAGTAAAAAGCAGCTAAGAAATTACTTTTGGCTCCTAAGAATCATTAATATAATAAAAATGTTGCAGATAATGATTCCTCAGTATCATTTTACACAGAAAGCCATGCTACATGAAAAACAAATGAGTTTTTATGTACAGCAACAAGTAGTATTCTAGTGAAACAAAATTGCTATTGCTAGATCAGGATTCAAAGATTACACAACAGTGTTGGAAAACTACTAAATAGACAAATCATATTTTCAATGACCTATATCTTAGTTTCAGAGTTGGTTCTTTCATTCAAAAAAACGATGGTCATATTAAACTAAAAGTTAGAATATTCAACTTTTGTTTTAGGAAATATTCTGAACTTATTAACTCATAGGCTTCATTTAGGAAGTACTCCCACACATTTGCTACATGAAAACTCAATCAAATGGACTAAGTCCTGTTGTTTTTGCACTTGTACTTTAAAAAGCAAATATATTAAGGTATAATTCATTTCTAGCATATTGAAATGTCTTGGTGACCCTACTAGGCTTGATTATTTAACTAAATACCTCACTAAATATTTAAGTGTATTAATTATCTGAATGAGACCTATCAGAATATCTTTTCAGAGAGAACACTAGTTAACAAAATATTCACCTATCAAAAACTCAGCATACAGTCTAAACAAGAGGTACAAATCTATAAAAGTAGCCAGTGGGTATGTTTATTTGATTTCTCCTCAGATTTTATGTACCCTTTATGATGTCATTTGGAGAAGGAAATGGCAACCCACTCCAGTACTCTCGCCTGGAGAACTCCATGGACAGAGGAGCCTGGTAGGCTACACACAGTCCATGGGGTCACAAAGAGTCGGACACGACTGAGTGACTTCACCTCACTTCACTTATGATGTCATCGGGCTTCCATAAAGAACCTGCCTGCCAAGCAGGAGACATATGCGGGTTTGATCCTGGAGTCTGGAAGATCCCCTCAAGTAACCTACTCCAATAGTCTTGCCTGGAGAATCCCATGGACTGAGGAGCCTGGTGAGTCAATAGGGCTGCAAAGAGTCAGATGCGGCTGAAGCTACTTAACATGCATGCGTGCAAGAATTCCACGGACAGAGGAACCTGGCAGGCTACAGTCCACGAGGTCACAAAGAGTTGGACATGACTGAGTGCATGCGCCACACACACAAACACACACACACACACACGCATGTGTGCACACACATGCATGTCATTAGACGACTAGTTGGCTAAATCATTCTCATACTAAACTCTGTAGAAGGTTCAGGATCATTAATATTTTTATCGAAAATACTTTCTTACAAGACTTTAAATAGTCATTTGGTTCTTTTAAATAGTAATCATTTCAAATATTCTTCTTGAGTCATAAGATCAAGAAATACCATTGATTAGCAAACTATTTATAAATGCTAAACAGCCTGAAGGATATGTTTGAGTCTGTCTCCCTGGCCAGTTAATTCCTACAATTTCTTTTCAGCAAAACTGAAATCAAGCTTTCTTTTATTTGGTTAAATAGTTGAAGTGCTAAGGAAATATTCCACCATAACTTGCTCTGTACTAAATCTTTTTTTCTTTCAATATTAAAGGTTCAGCTCTGTAAATGTAATGAAAATCATGCTTACCTTCTCATAAAGCAGCTGTGGTAAATTCTGTTGCTGCCTGTCCTGAAAACACTCATAAAGTTGGAGCAGCCTAGCACATAATACTTGTTCTTGATTGAAGAGAGGATGATGACTGAATTGCAAACCCACTATATTGAGATCTAATTGGTACATTCCCCTTTGACCTTCCATTTTGATCCTAATAGAGCTTTCTAGATCAGATTTCACTGCCTTTTAAAGAAAAGTATTTACACAATGTTAATTCAATTCTATTTTTTTAATTACAAGTAACTCCTTATAAAAGTAACATGCTACCTGTAAGAAAATGAAGACAAAGAAAAGCAAAAAAAAAAAACAATTATTTGCTCCTTCTTTCTTAAAACTGATTATAGCCTTTGATTTCATATATTTATATTGGAGCATTTAAATCACCTTACTATAAATGGTCATCTACTTTACTGTGCTGGCAGAGGCTGAACTTTCAAGTTACAAGCCCCCAAGTAATTTCCTAAAGGATCATGATTAAAAAAAATGGTGTTTAGAATTGGTGGGTCAATAGTTCCTTAATGTGATGATCTAATAATCATCTGGAGCTAGACTTAAACCGCAACTATTAACTCTGCTTCAGTGCCCCTTACAGCGTTGAGATTTTTATTTCCCAGTGAGAAACCCCAAATGAACCTTGCCTTCATAGCTGGCTGTGCATAATAAAAACTGTAGAGAAGACAGAAGGGAAAGGCAGGCAGAGGTATTTGTCTGACACTAATTCCAGAATATTATCTGCGAAGGATGGTGCGACAGAATGAATTTAATACTCAAGTTTACATGCTTGGTGAAGTGACATTTATATTTATTCCAACTCTCAGAGTCCATGAAACACTGAAATTAGCTTGAATGAAGTTAGAAAAGAGCAGAAAGCTCCGATGACAGTTATTAATAGCATTTTTAGCAATAAAATGTTTTTTAATTCAGATATGTACACTGGGTTTTTTAGACATAATGCTATTGAATAGTTAATAAACTACAGATTAGTGTAGACATAACTTTTACATAACTTTTACTTTTGATATTTTTCAAAACCAAAAAATTCCTTTGACTCCCTTTACTGTGGTGGTCTAGAAGTGAACCAGGAATATCTCAGAGATATGCCTATATTCCCAAATATCCATATAAAACAAGCAAAATAACTAGATAGTAAGACCAAAAATCCAGGGACAAGATTTTAAACAAAATTGCATCTGAAAACATCTCCACTGAATTCAAAATACAAGTGGGTAAAGAAAAACCACTAACAGCAAGATCTGCATAGTATTGGTGACTGTATAAAAGTCGAAAGAAGCAATGAAACATCTGACCATCCTGTTAAGAGAACCTGAAAAAACCAACAGATACTCACCAGAAAGTAAAACAAGCCAATTTAAAAACAGAAGGTAAAACTGTTACGGGTTTTGTCTACTCCAAGTATGGGTAACAGCAAGGAATTCTGGTAAAAACATCAACACTCATTCATGACAAAAAAATCTTCTATTTGTCTTAATTTTAAAAGTAGGACATGTCCATCAACAGATGAATGGATAAGAAAGCTGTGGTACCTATACACAATGGAGTATTACTCAGCCATTAAAAAGAATATATTTGAATCAGTTCTAATGAGATGGATGAAACTGGAGCCAATTATACAGAGTGAAGTAAGCCAGAAAGAAAAGCACCAATACAGTATANCCTGACCTCGGAAGTGGGGTGGCTCCTCTCAGCCGTTCCTGCGCCGTCACAGCCCGGGACTCTCGGCCGTTGCCTCTTCGACGCGGGGTGGCTCCTCCTGGCTGCCGCCCCTGTCCTCGGACGCGGGGTGGTTCCTCTCGGCCGCACTTAGTGAGCCAGCTCCGCAGCCGCCTTAACTTCACATTCTGAGCTCTCCCCCAGATCATTAAATATTTCTTGATAACATAATTTTAATGGCTATTTAATACTTCATCATAGTTTTGCCTTTACTAGACTTACTAATATCCTCAAAAGGTGAATTAACAAAATAAGTATACAAGTAAATATACAAGTTATAATTTATGTTACAAGAATTCTAAACATAATCACAAATAAACTGTTAGTTACCTTTCTATACATGGTCTTCAGTGCTGGATTTAAAGGTTCCTTGCTTATGTTTAGTCTGAAATTCCATGACTGTCTAATAGGTGAAGGTAATGACATTATTTCTCCACTTTCTTCAAACCAACACTTTCCCTATTAAAAATATTTAAGAATATAGTAATTAAATATTACACTAAAAACAAATGTCACATACTGCCAGTGAGTGACTTAGTTATCAGGTAGTGAACTTGCCTCTTCTAGTTTAAGCAGACGATTTTCCATTTTGTTGCAGGTCTTTTTATATATTTCTGGCTTTTTCTGAATATAGAATCCTTCTTCTTCTAAAATGCGTGGCATCATACCTTCTGGCAGTTTAAGCTGGTTGATCACTTAATAACAAAACCTAGATGTTACTTTCAAGTCCAAAACAGTAAACTGGGATTGACCAAACAAACGAGGACTATCATATACTCTACCACTAAAGTCTACCATTCTATCTACTACTGCGGGCAGGAATCCCTTTGAAGAAATGGAGTAGCCATCACAGTCAACAAGAGTCTGAAATGCAGTACTTGGATGCAATCTCAAAAACGACAACAATGATCTCTGTTCGTTTCCAAGGCAAACCATTCAATATCACAGTAATCCAAGTCTATGCCCCAACCAGTAACACTGAAGAAGCTGAAGTTGAACAGTTCTATGAAGACCTACAAGACTTTTTAGAATTGAAACCTAAAAAAGATCTCCTTTTCATTAGAGGGGACTGGAATGCAAAAGTAGGAAGTTAAGAAACACCTAGACTAACAGGCAAATTTGGCCTTGGAGTATAGAATGAAGCAGGGCAAAAGCTAATAGAGTTTTGCCAAGAGAACACACTGGTCATAGCAAACACCCTCTTCCGACAACACAAGAGAAGACTCTACACATGGACATCACCAGATGGTCAACACTGAAATTAGACTGATTATATTCTTTGCAGCCAAAGATGGAGAAGCTCTATAGAGTCAGCAAAAACAAGACCAGGAGCTGACTGTGGCTCAGATCATAAACTCCTCATTGCCAAATTCAGACTGAAATTGAAGAAAGTGGGAAAAACCACTAGACCGTTCAGGTATGACCTAAATCAAATCCCTTATGATTATACAGTGGAAGTGAGAAATAGATTTAAGGGACTAGATCTGATAGAGTGCCTGAAGAACTATGGATGGAGGTTTGTGACATTGTACACGAG
>SJYA01002991.1:963972-981274 GCA_006410615.1 Neotragus moschatus
TACTTTTTCTTTTCACCCCTTTTCTTTACTTTTAATAAATTTATCTTTACAAATTTCTTTTTTTTTTTTTTTTTTTTTTACTATTCATAGTTAAATTACATCCAATCTAGGCACACTTTTATTCATTTGTTGAATGACTAACATATATACAAACATCTTTTCTTTATCTATTTTTACTTTACAGTTAATTAAAATAATTTGTATTAAGAATCCAAGAAGGACCCTACAAAAAGGGCAAAGATGAATTTCGTAAAAACCCAAGAAACGATCATTGCATTTTAAAGTTTGTAGTGTTTAATACTCTCATTGCTTATGGCAAAAATGACTAGTTGTTCATGATTGTCTTTTTTCCTGTCTCTAATAATAGAATCTTTTAACTAGATATCTAGAAAATGTACCCATGTTCTTTTAGTGGAAATCTGGTGTGCAGGTTGCAGGTCTTGTCCTGCAAGAGATCAATCTGCAATCCCATGGCTCTCTTCCTCCTGCCTTGCTTTTGGCCAGCAAATGAAAACCCTGGAGTTTTGCCAGTGGACTCAGGGATGAAAATCAAGTGCTGAAGAGGCAGAACTCTCCTAGCAGCCTGGCGTGTGTGCATACAAGTCGCTTCAGTACGACTCTCTGTAACTCTAAGGACTGTAGCCTGCCAGGATCCTCTGTCCATGGGATTCTCCAGGTAAGAATACTAGAGTGGGTTGCCATGCCCTAGCTGCCTGGACTATTTATCTATTATATTAAAGAGGAATAAAACTTCCACCTTTAAGAAGACATTTTAGTTTGAATCTTTTTGTTAAAGCTGCTTTGCCTTTACTCTAAATAACATACTTGTTTCAAAATTTGAGTTGTTTTTTCATTTCAAGTTTCAAATATATGATTACACATTGGATTTTAGAACAAAATTTGTAAGTCAGGGATCACCTAAAATATTGTATTATAATTTTTTAGGATGAAAAATAATGTCAAGTAGAAATAGAGTGACTGAAAACTGGCACAAAAGTGACAAAATGGTCTAAAATTGGATTATAGTGTTGACTGCATAATTCTGTAAGTTTACTAAAATTCACTGAATCGTATACTTAAAATGGGTGAATTTTTGCTCTGTAAAGTACATCTCAATAAAGCTGTTTAAAAAGGTTAAAAAAGAGTTATTCACCCTAGACCACTGATATATCTTATTATCAATGAGCAGTTGAGTTGACGATTTTTCACCTTGATTAATCTGAAACACAATGCAAATGAAGAGTACGGAAAACTTAATTTGTACAGATATAGATTTAATCATGCTCATAAGGCTTCGGCCAAAAATGGATAAAAACAAAGACTTCTCAATGTTTTTCTTCTTTAAAAAAGTATATACATGTTCTCTCTTGAGATGTCATATATAGTGATCACAAGCAAATCATTTAATTTTTCTTGGCTTAAGGTTTGAAGGAAAAAAAGCAAGGAAAAGAATCTAAAGCTTTTTGGATTTAAGGAGTTATGTTAAAACTGAATTTTAGCTCTTTTCTGACAAAGAAAAGTTCACCATGATACATGCTGCATTTAAACAGTAAATTTTAAAATGAGAAAGGAAAAAAAAAAAGAGCATTACCTTGGCATTTTTTAGCTTTTCTCTTACTTTGCCTCTCAGAGTTTCTATTATGTTTCGATTTTCTTCTACATTCAAGTCTGTCAAGAAGCCAACATAATACAGAGCTCATGACACTTTCTTAAAGTATAACTAAACAGCAATAGAATACTTATTAAATAGCTAGCTAATATGCATTTCTTTGCATCATGACAATTATGAAGACCAAATCACTGCCCCATGAAAGTTCAGAATCTAGGAAACAGAGCTTAGAACCTTCCTCCTTTTCATCTGAAATAGTCATGCCATGATCAGGACTGAATTTTGCAGTCAGGCTAAAAAAAAAATTGTTGAGAAACCTTTTTTACCTTTTAGAGAAAAGAAATCCATGAAAACAGTAATATTCTATATAAACTGTAGACAGTCTAAAAAATATATAAATATCAAAGCCATTCTATATAAGCTGCTCTATAGTCTACAAAATATATAAATATCAATACTTCAACTTGATTAAACTGAAGAGGAAGGAATCTGAAAAGAAGAGAGGAAAGTCTTCAAGCACTCATTTTTCACTTTTGTCAGTTTTGAAAATTCAATGTAATACTGCTGACCCCAATTCCTGCCAGCTCCTACAAGAAATGAAACAATCCTGTTGAGTATAAAGACTGCTCCAGCTGTTGAGTGCACTCTAAGCCACATATTATTTTTGATTCATCCATCAGATTATCTATCATATGGCCTGAGGACAGGAGGTCATGCAGTCCTAGGTACAGAAAATGGAGGACCTAATGGTCCTTTTGCCTTGTATTTTTCTTTTTCTTCTCCCTGCCTTTGAGTATTTAACGATAAATAGAAAATGGTGGAAATAAATGGTGAGCATAAAACTAAATCAGTATATTTCATGAGAATCTTCTTCTTTTTAACTTTTTGGCCATAAGGCATGTGGGATCTTAGTTCCCCCACCAGGGATCAAACCCACACACTCTGCAGTTAGAAGTGCAGTATTAACCAGTGGACCACCAGGAAAGTCCCCAAACATCTTCATTCTTAACTGCAGTGTTCTGTGATATAATTTAAAAATTATTAGTTGGTTTGTTTATACTCTATTCCCAGAACTTAGAATGACAGATGGCATATAGTAGGTGCTTAATAAATATGTGCTGGATGAATGAAACAGGGATAAACCATTGTTTATATATCTTTCTTCCTGAGATCTGAAGTTTCCTGAAGCATGTTCTAGATCTCCGTATCTTTATGGTTGAACACAGCCTGAATCATGAGGAGATTTTCCATGGTTGCCAAGAAAAAGAGAGGAAACAAAATTTAATTCTTATTACATGCACTAACTTTACCATTATTTCCTTATGCCCACTTATATTAAATATTATATAGGAAGTTTAGTTTCTGTTTGAACTCATCTTTTAAGAAACTGTGTTCCCAAATGAAACTGTGGGGTAGGATTAGTCATTTATATTAAAAAAAAAAAAATAAAGCCCAGCTGCATCAGAGCTGTGGTATACTTATTGAAAACCTTTTGGGAGATGCTTGTCTACATTTTCTTCTACTGCAATTTTATTTGTGTCTTCTGACATCTGCAAGAAAAGAGGAGTAGGGTTACCTTGCATCTTTTTGTTCCAGCATTTAATATCTTTTCATAAGTTCATCAGCTTTTCGAATGGAGAAGGAAATGGCAACCCACTCCAGTATTCTTGCCTGGAGAATCCCAGGGACAGAGGAGCCTGGTGGGCTGCCATCTATGGGGTCGCACAGAGTCAGACACAACTGAGGTGACTTAGCAGCAGCAGCAGCCCTTTGAGAGTTATCTCCTTTAAAATGACAATTCATATCTTTTGCCCATTTTCCTAAATTTCACTCTTTTATCAGTTGGTATAATCTCTTTATGGCTTCCCAAGTGGCGTTAATGGTAAAGAATCCATCTGCCAATGTAGGACAAGGAAGAGATACAGGTTCAATCCCTCAGTTGGGAAGATCCTCTGGAGAAGGGCACAGCAACCCACTCCAGTGTTCTTGCCTGGAGAATTCCATGGAGAGAGAAACCTGGTGGGTTATGGTCCATAGGATCGCAAATAGCTGGACATGACTGAAGTGACTTAGCATGCAGGCATGGGCTCTTTACTCATAGGAGATTTTTAAATTAAGAAATTGCTCTCTGTAATATTTAAAAGGACATTTTAATGATAAAATCCAGTAGTTAGTTCTTAGTGTTCATATATTGCCTACTTCATGTATCTTTTAGGAAGATCAAATGAGATCAAACAAATAAAAATACTTTGAAACTCAACACCATATCAATGCTAGCTATTACTTGAGTACTCTGTAGCATGTGATAACTTTCTAAAAGCTTTCCAGATCCTTGTCCTCTATCATTCTATCTCTCTGGTCACTTACTCCTTGTATCCTTCATTGGTCACACTTCTCTTAATAGCTTAAATGTGGGTACATTCAAAGGCTTTGCAGAGTGTATATATTCCCATGACTTCCTAAATGTGTCTCTAACCTTGACTGCTCTCCTGAATACCATATTTCTAGTTGCCTAGTGGTATTTCTAATTGAATATCTTACCGTCATCAAAAACTCAACATGTTAAAATCAGCATTTCTTTCACCGCTTTTTAAATCTCAGTATTCCAAAATGAAAGCATACTAGCAATGTTAAACTCTTTTTCAGCACAATCTGGATAACTTTGGTTTTCATTTTAAGTTAAAAAAATAGAATAGCAAAAGACTCTTTAAACAACAACTGTACATGCTAACCAAACTAGTGTGCAGCTGGAGTGGGAGGAGCAAGAAAACACACATCAGATTTATAATCACAGTAAAAACATGGATTCGGGTCAAAAGCCAAAGCAGGGTATTGGCATGACCATAGTTACAAGCTTAGTCTGTATACTTTCTGAAAGAATTCCAAAGTCCACCAGTGGTTTCTGTACCACACTTAAGAATTGCTGAATAAGGTCAATACAAATTAAGATGTTCTGTTCTTATTAAACCTTCAGCATTTTCCTCAACAAAATTAAAAATACTTAATTTTATTCTTGACCAAGGAGACAGCAAACCTTGAAGGTATGATAGAATATCAAGGCCACCAAGTGAGTGATAGAGGTCTCCTTTAATTCCTAATAATATCACCCAACATGCTGGATATACTTTGCATAACTGCTCATCCCCATTTAGAAGACAGGAATAAAATATGAATCTTAATTGGAATTGCTGTAGGTGACATGTAGATACCAGTCCTAAAAATGTTTCACTTGCTGATTAAAAAAAAATAAAAATTTTTTTTTTTTAGCAAAGTAGGGAATTGACTGCTGGCTGGCTGAGAGAACAGATAAATAAATATTTAAGTAAAGGAACAAATAAATGAGTAAATATATTAATAATTCACCTCTAATACTCTTAATTACATAATTGACAGATCAAACAGTATATCACCCTTAAATTCTCATATTATTTTTTAACATGTGAACTGTATGATTTGTATATAAAACCAAATATATCATTTTTTCCAAGATTATCCTACATTTATAATTGAGCTATTTTGTATAATCAAAATCCTTATAAACTCCATTAATACTCCATTAATACCTTTCTAAAAATATCTTCTTTTCTCTTTGAAATCTTTTTCATGATGGTTCTCTCATTTCCACTTTCTAAATAAATAAGAAATATTTTTAAGAATATTACTGAGAGAAAACAACTATTTTGATGCATAAGATAAACTTCTGCTATGTAAATTTTTTAATTTAACTAAAAACTAAACCAAGAAACACACTATTGCTTTTAATACTATTTAGTTATTGATCATCTGTAATATTTAATCTTTACTGGTACTGGCATATGGAAAAGGTGGAACTTAACCAAAAAATTCTACAACTAAGTGTGAGATAGCATTATTTCACAGTGTTTCACAAAAACTAGCATGAATTCCATGTGTTCCATTACCTAAGTTTGAAAATTAGTGTCTTTTAGTTAACTGTTGTCTTATTTTCTAAAAGAAAACCTAGGAACCAAGTCTTTTTTTTTTTTTTTCCCGTCTCAGGTGTACATGAGTTCCCAATCTCAAACTCTCCCCTCCACGTCCCACCCCATATCAACTCTCTGGATCATCCCCGTGCACCAGTCCCAAGCATCCTGTATCCTGTATTGAACATAGACTGGTGATTTGTTTCTTACATGCTAGTATACATGTTTCAGTGCCATTCTCCCAAATCATCCCACTCCCTCCCTCTCCCTGAAAGTCCAAAAGTCCATTCTATACATCTGTGTCTCTTTTGCTGTCTCGCATACAGGGTTATCATTACCATGTTTCTAAATTCCATATATATGTGTTAGTATACTGTATTGGAACCAAGTCTTGACAAAGGATTTTCTGATCCATGAATCAGTACATGTCTTTGAAAGGCATCAAAATTAAGTCATCCATTGTTCTCAGAACTAAGCCTGGAAACATCACAACCTGCTTCTGTAGGTCAAGAAAGATTGGCTCCAATTCCCTTGAAACTTCTGGTATTATAATATATAAAAACTGAATAGGTGACAAAACAAATTATAAAAACTGTAGTATATTTTGAAAGAGTATATTCAACACACAATGCAATATAATTTTGCTACCCACAAAATTCATCACAGGATTGATAAAAATGTATTAATCCATATAGCACTGAGAACCATGAGGTCTAGAAACTGGACACTTAAGTCTTGTGATGCTGCATTTTGTTTAAACCTGACCATGTATCTTGGTGCCTGTACTTACAGTCCCTGCTGGAGAGAAACTCAAAACAGAGCACTTGTCTCTAAGTGAGGTCAAGAAAGCTTCTGTCCACTTCCCCACTTTAAACCCTGCTCACCACTCTCCAAAATAAACCTTCAGCTATATTCAGACCAAACTCTTCCTTATATTTCCTGGTATTTCTATTGTTCGATTTTTCCACCTTTCCCTTAATCTAGAGCATTCCACGTTTCAAAGCCTCAATCAAACCTCACATCTTTCAGGATTTTTATTTTTTTTCTGACTCTGGTCCTTTTGTGATCTCCACTAGCACTAATAATAACGTATTTTTTGTTCATTACAGCCTACCCTGCAAGCTCACTTTCTGCCTGCTCTAAAGTGAGAATGAGAGCTGGGCACTGAACTCATCTGCCCTCCACCAATCCTAGCAAAGTATTCAGCACACAGTAGGGACTCATAAATAATACGAACCTGGATTTGAAACAAATAAAGCACTGCTCTCGAACGCTGTATGATGGAATGGTTCTCAGCCTTATCAATTCCCAAAGGTGATGACTAGTGGATGGGCCAGATCTTGGGGACTACAAGTCTCAGTGGCCCATGCGGGTCTGGACCTGGTAGTCTGGGGACTCTTTCCACAGAGTAGGGCTGCAACCAGACAAAATATTGGAGTGTCCTACAGGGAAGGGTAAGGACATTTTATGGGTCATTAAGACATTCACCTGGATGGTCGGTGCACTTCTGCTTTGCCTGCGCGGCGAAGTCAGGACGCGCAGTTCACCACGGACTCTGAGCTGTCACCAACCGCCCCGTACCTCTCGCGACGTCTACACCCCACACACCCCTAGCCTGCGGAGCTCTTCCTCCTCAGGGCTGGACGGCTAGGCGGTCCAGGAGCATGCGCGATGTGGCCTCTCAGCCAGCCAGGCAGGAGCGCGCGCCGANTTTTTTTTTTTTTTCCCGTCTCAGGTGTACATGAGTTCCCAATCTCAAACTCTCCCCTCCACGTCCCACCCCATATCAACTCTCTGGATCATCCCCGTGCACCAGTCCCAAGCATCCTGTATCCTGTATTGAACATAGACTGGTGATTTGTTTCTTACATGCTAGTATACATGTTTCAGTGCCATTCTCCCAAATCATCCCACTCCCTCCCTCTCCCTGAAAGTCCAAAAGTCCATTCTATACATCTGTGTCTCTTTTGCTGTCTCGCATACAGGGTTATCATTACCATGTTTCTAAATTCCATATATATGTGTTAGTATACTGTATTGGAACCAAGTCTTGACAAAGGATTTTCTGATCCATGAATCAGTACATGTCTTTGAAAGGCATCAAAATTAAGTCATCCATTGTTCTCAGAACTAAGCCTGGAAACATCACAACCTGCTTCTGTAGGTCAAGAAAGATTGGCTCCAATTCCCTTGAAACTTCTGGTATTATAATATATAAAAACTGAATAGGTGACAAAACAAATTATAAAAACTGTAGTATATTTTGAAAGAGTATATTCAACACACAATGCAATATAATTTTGCTACCCACAAAATTCATCACAGGATTGATAAAAATGTATTAATCCATATAGCACTGAGAACCATGAGGTCTAGAAACTGGACACTTAAGTCTTGTGATGCTGCATTTTGTTTAAACCTGACCATGTATCTTGGTGCCTGTACTTACAGTCCCTGCTGGAGAGAAACTCAAAACAGAGCACTTGTCTCTAAGTGAGGTCAAGAAAGCTTCTGTCCACTTCCCCACTTTAAACCCTGCTCACCACTCTCCAAAATAAACCTTCAGCTATATTCAGACCAAACTCTTCCTTATATTTCCTGGTATTTCTATTGTTCGATTTTTCCACCTTTCCCTTAATCTAGAGCATTCCACGTTTCAAAGCCTCAATCAAACCTCACATCTTTCAGGATTTTTATTTTTTTTCTGACTCTGGTCCTTTTGTGATCTCCACTAGCACTAATAATAACGTATTTTTTGTTCATTACAGCCTACCCTGCAAGCTCACTTTCTGCCTGCTCTAAAGTGAGAATGAGAGCTGGGCACTGAACTCATCTGCCCTCCACCAATCCTAGCAAAGTATTCAGCACACAGTAGGGACTCATAAATAATACGAACCTGGATTTGAAACAAATAAAGCACTGCTCTCGAACGCTGTATGATGGAATGGTTCTCAGCCTTATCAATTCCCAAAGGTGATGACTAGTGGATGGGCCAGATCTTGGGGACTACAAGTCTCAGTGGCCCATGCGGGTCTGGACCTGGTAGTCTGGGGACTCTTTCCACAGAGTAGGGCTGCAACCAGACAAAATATTGGAGTGTCCTACAGGGAAGGGTAAGGACATTTTATGGGTCATTAAGACATTCACCTGGATGGTCGGTGCACTTCTGCTTTGCCTGCGCGGCGAAGTCAGGACGCGCAGTTCACCACGGACTCTGAGCTGTCACCAACCGCCCCGTACCTCTCGCGACGTCTACACCCCACACACCCCTAGCCTGCGGAGCTCTTCCTCCTCAGGGCTGGACGGCTAGGCGGTCCAGGAGCATGCGCGATGTGGCCTCTCAGCCAGCCAGGCAGGAGCGCGCGCCGAGCCTGTGTGTTCCAGAATCTTCAGTGCGCTACTTCTGCTCACTTGGCTGTCACGGCTTGGGACTCACCCTCGTCTCAGCCTAGCGTGCCTGGTGGGAGCCGCGGGTTTTACTCGCCGCTGAGCTTGTGCCTCAGTAGCCGCAGTTGCCCTGGTGGCTGTTGTGGAAGAGATCTGAAAGCGAGCTGGCCTGGATCGTGACAACCCTACATCTCTCATCCTGGTGAAGAACTGTATCCCCAACCGGTAAGTATGGGCCGCATGCTCCCCGGCCTGCGCAGGCCCGGGGTGACCACCCGAGTCGCCTCTGAGCAGGTGTTCCTGGCGGAGGATGCTCCCCAGCTAGCGGTGGAAGTGCAGTCGCCCACGCCGTCCGGGTGCGCCTTGAAGCCTGCGACCTGCTTCGCTCTGCGCTGCCTCTGCCTTGCTTACGGTGAGGAGAGATTCTTTGAGTTCAGGCGCTTTGGGTGTGGCATCTCAAAAGACCGCCCGGAATATGCTAGAGGAGCAGGTCGGGGAAGGGGGTCTTTCTCTTTCCGGAGCCTGCTATTAGTGTAACCAATTTATTTTTCAAGCTTAAAATAGGGCATGCTGGACACGCTCACTCATGTCATGTCATCTTTAATAACAATAATAAACTTTACATTTGTCTTCTTTTCCCAGTGATTGACCACCGTGTTAAAGAGTTAAATAAAATGTTCTGTGGTTGGAAATTTGTCCTGGCAAACTCTTGGCGGAGGCGTGGCGGGGGGGGGCGAGGAGTGAGGAAATTTGCTAGTATGGAAAGACGCAGGGAGGTGCGATTTATGTACGCTTTCATTCATTCAGATGGTTCAGTTCAGTCGCTCAGTCGTGTCCGACTCTTTGCGACCCCATGAATCGCAGCACGCCAGGCCTCCCTGTCCATCACCAACTCCGGGAGTTCACTCAGACTCACGCCCATCGAGTCAGTGATGCCATCCAGCCAATTCATCCTCTGTCGTCCCTTTCTCCTCCTNTCTGTTAGGTCCATATCATTTCTGTCCTTTATCGAGCCCATCTTTGCATGAAATGTTCCCTTGGTATTTTAGCAAATGTTTACTAGCTGCTTTCTCTGTAAGGCGTTGTGCTTAGCGCTTTAATTCTAGAAAAACTTAGAAAGTATTTAAAACTTCTAACAAACCTTGTACATTTAGGGAGGGGAAGTGTTTAAAACTTCTAACAAACCTTGTACATTTAGAGAGGGGAGATGTGAAAGTACAGAAACTGCTGCAAAGCTACTGTTCCAGGTCATACTGGTACATTATGGCAGAAGTAGAAATAGACCTGCCATCTATGGGTTGCACAGAGTTGGACACGACTGAAGCGACGCAGCAGCAGCAGCAGCAGCAAAAATAGACCTGAAGTTCTACTCATCTAATAATCTGAAATAATGCATACAGATAAACGTGTTCAAACCTCGAAATCATTTGGCCAAACTGTCATTCTGAATAAAATCCTCACTGCGTCTCCCATCTTGATTTTCTAGGGCTCTTCTGTATAGGAATTTAGGAAAAATGATAGTGGAGAAAGAGAAAAAGTCTAGAAATACTTCCTTTAAATAGCAATGTTATGGAGTATGTGGGCATGTGCAAATGATATGTAATCTGTGATGTTCCTTAAGTACATCTAACTCCTGGAATAATATGATTAATTAATATAATTAATTAATATAATTATTCCATTATTAATTATTAATAATTAATATAATAATATTAATACAGCGTCTTCTGAGTTCACCAGCTCCTAATCCTGTCCACTTAGTTCTTCAGGTTAAGCTTTGAATACTCCAGAAACTCTTCACATAAGACACCATGATTATGGGCTAGTTGTTTTTCTTTTCTTTTCCATTTGAGTCTTTGTTTCAGTGTGAACCTGTGCTGTGCTTAGTCGATCAGTTGTGTTTGACTCTTTGTGACCCCATGGACTGTAAGCCGCCAGGCTCCTCGGTCCACGGGATTCTCCAGGCAAGAATGCTGGAGTGGGTTGTCATGCCCTCCTCTAGGAAATCTTCCAACCCAGGGATTGAACCCAGGTCTCCCACACTGTAGGTCGTTTCTTTACCATCTGAGCCACCAAGGAATCTCATGAATACTGGAGTGGGTAGCCTATCCCTTCTCCAGAGGATCTTCCTGACCCAGGAATTGAAGCAGGGTCTCCTGTATTGCAGGCAGATTCTTTACCAGCTGAGCGACCAGGGTAGCCCCAGTGTGAACCTAGTTTGGCAGTAAAGATAGCATATTCTATACAGGGTTAGCANTCTCATGAATACTGGAGTGGGTAGCCTATCCCTTCTCCAGAGGATCTTCCTGACCCAGGAATTGAAGCAGGGTCTCCTGTATTGCAGGCAGATTCTTTACCAGCTGAGCGACCAGGGTAGCCCCAGTGTGAACCTAGTTTGGCAGTAAAGATAGCATATTCTATACAGGGTTAGCAGATTATGTTTCTTAAAAAGCCAGATAGTAAATATTTTAGGTTTGCCGGCCATATAGCCTCTGTCACAGTTACTGAAGTAGCCTGAAAATCAGCCATAGGCAACATAAAGAAATGGGCAAGGTTGTGTTCCAATAAGACTTTATTTACAAAAACATATCGCTTAGCTTCCCAGCCCCTGTTCTACACAATTCCCATCTGCTGTGGGTTAATTTTATTTCCTTCCTCAGGGTTGAGACAAAATGAATTTGCACTTGTCTTATCCCAACTTGAGTAATGTGCTGTACCATCACTTGTGATGTAGTCTGTACAAAGACTTCAGCAAAAGAACCCATTAAACAAATGACAGCAAGCCATTTACTGCAAGTTAAGGGTTGGTTATACAGATTTAGAAACAGTTTTGTACTGAAAAATTTTAACAATTACTGGAGAGGCTGCGTCTGCTAGTGAAGAAGCACTGCCACATTTCCAACAGAACTGACGTTGATTAAGGAGACCAACCACATTCACATAACTTTTATTACAGTATTGCTGTAATGTTCTAGTTTTTAATTAGGCACACAAGAGATTGACAGTAACCAGTAATAAAATAAAACAGTTGCAGCAATATACTGTAATAAAAGGTATGATTGATTGTGGTGGTCAATCTCTTATGTCCTAATTTATAAATTTTATCATATATATGATACAGGAGAAAACATAGCATATATATAGTTCAGTACTATACACAGTTTCAGACACCCATTGGGAGTCTTGGAATGTGTTCCCTACAAATAAGCAGGGGTTACTGTATCTACTTTGCTTTTACCATTTAATTAAAATTGCCTTCCCAGAGATCACCAACAATCCAGTCAAATCCTGCAGCTTTTCTTTGTTAATGATCTCTGGGATCATTAACCACTCTCCATGTATACTTTGTAGTTTTAGTTTTGCACACTATTATTCAAGCTCGTCTTCTTAATTTTCTGGTAGCTGTCAGTCACCTTAAGTTGTTTCTTCTTCCTTCTCACTGTAGATATTTTATAAACTCTGGCTTTAGCTTTGTGCTTTTATTCCTATACTCAATTTTTAAAATCATATTTTCTTTTCAAATCAGAAGTATGTGGTAAAGTTTATTTAATAGTTCATAGAAGAATGACTGTTTTATATTTGTTTTTAGAGACCACATCTGTTTTATTCTATAATGCACAAAAGTCTTTTTTTAGTGCTTAATAGGCAATGGCACCCCACTCCAGCACTCTTGCCTAGAAAACCTCATGGACAGAGGAGCCTGGTGGGCTGCAGTCCATGGGGTCGCTAAGGGCCGGACACGACTGAGCGACTTCACTTTCACTTTTCAGTTTCATACATTGGAGAAGGAAATGGCAACCCACTCCAGTTCTTGCCTGGAGAATCCCAGGGACAGGGGAGCCTGGTGGGCTGCCGTCTATGGGGTCGCACAGAGTCGGACACGACTGAAGCGACCTAGCAGCAGCAGCAGCAGCAGCAGCAGCCTAAATAAAGGGTTTCCCAGGTGGTGCTAGTGGTAAAGAACCCACCTGCCAATCCAGGAGACTGGATATGACCCCTGGGTTTAGAAGATCCCCTGGAGGAGAGCATGGCAACCCACTCCAATATTCTTGCCTGGAAAATCCCCATGGACAGAAGAGCCTGGAGGGCTACAGTCCATAGGGTCACAAAGAGTTGGACATGACTAAAGCAACTTAGCACACACAGGCTAAATAAAGTTTAGCTAGAAACTGAATTTTGCCTGGGAGTAAGAAATTTCCTTTCCAGTATTTATACAAGTATTCTAGGAGGAAAATTTACTGGCTAACTCATTTCTATTTCTTATAAGAAGTCTTCAATTAAATGTCTTTCCTGTTTTACTTCTCTTGGAAACCTTTTGCTTGTGCTCATTTATAGCCCTTACCTCAGGAAATGTTCTTCCCAACAGATGGCAAAGTACCAGAAAATCAACACTAGGAACCTTTACTAGAATTTAGAAAAGTCACTTTTTGAACTCAGTATTCTGTTAAGGTAGTGACTGCTGTTCTTAAACTAATATATAATTCTTCCCATCTTTTTCTCTAGCCATTATCTCTGAGAAAATTTCCTTTATAACATGTCCAGATGTCAGTTTTCTTCCTTTTGAAACTAAGCAACAGGGAATTCCCTGGCTGTCCAATGGTTAGAACTCTGCACTTCTACTTCTGGGAGCCCAGTTCAATCCCTGGTCCCAGATCTAAGATCCTGTAAACTGTGTGGTGCAGCACTCACACCCACCCCCTTAAAAAAAAAAAAAAAAACCTAAGCAACATTGGAACAGTCCAAAAATCTTATGTATCTTAGCATATTTTCAGCAGGCAGAATATCTTCTGTTTAATTTTCTCTTCTTTACTAAAGATATAGTATTCATTCAGCTTCTTTTATACGCTGCTTAGCAGTTCTCCTAAGATCACTACATGTCAGATATAGTACTAAATATGGCTACAGAGGTCAGGAAGAGCCCCTACCTTTAAATAGTTAAGTTAACCAGCAAATATAATAGAGTAGGTGCTATAATACAGGACACATTGCCTATTCCTTTTCATTCTGTAAGTATTTGTGGCACACCCACTCTGTCC
This sequence comes from Neotragus moschatus, assembly GCA_006410615.1. Lineage (NCBI taxonomy): Eukaryota > Metazoa > Chordata > Mammalia > Artiodactyla > Bovidae > Neotragus > Neotragus moschatus. Next base: position 977,946 of record SJYA01002991.1, read on the forward strand.
TAGAACTCTGTTTAGCTCTGAGAAGTCAATATGGAATAAGAAAGACCAGATCCCTTCTCTCATCTTGTCTTTGTGTGGACTAGCAAGGTGGTATATGAAGGAATTCTGCACTGCTGTTCCTGTTACCTAGAATGTTCTATCTTTGCATGGCTGCCCTCTTAGTTTAAATATCACCACTTTAAAGTCAGCCTTCCCTGGTAGTTGTATTTAATATTGTCCTTCTCCACCAGTCACTGCCTATTGCATTATCTTGAATTTCCTTACTCCTTGGAAGGAAAGTTATGACCAACCTAGATAGCATATTGAAAAGTAGAGATATTACTTTGCCAACAAAGGTCCATCTAGTCAAGGCTATGGTTTTTCTTGTGGTCATGTATGGATGGGAGAGTTGGACTGTGAAGAAGGCTGAGCACCGAAGAATTGATGCTTTTGAACTGTGGTGTTGGAGAAGACTCTTGAGAGTCCCTTGGACTGCAAGGAGATACAACCAGTCCATTCTAAAGGAGATCAGCCCTGGGATTTCTTTGGAAGGAATGATGCTAAAGCTGAAACTCCAGTACTTTGGCCACCTCATGCGAAGAGTTGACTCATTGGAAGATTCTGATGCTGGGAGAGATTGGGGGGCAGGAGGAGAAGGGGACAACAGAGGATGAGATGGCTGGATGGCATCACTGACTCGATGGACGTGAGTCTGAGTGAACTCCAGGAGTTGGTGATGGACAGGGAGGCCTGGTGTGCTGCGATTCATGGGGCCACAGAGTCAGACATGACTGGGCTACTGAACTGAACTGAGCTGAACTGAACTATTACTTCTCTTTTGAGAACAGGGACTTAGCCTTGTTTGATCATTACTAGATCTCTTAAGTGTTTAAACGGGCTTCCCAGGTGGTGTGCAGTGGTAAAGAATCTGCTTGCCAAGCTGGAGATCTGTGTTTTATCCCTGGGTCAGGAAGATCCCCTAGAGAAGAAAATGGCAACATACTCCAGTATTCTTGCATGGGAAATCCCATGGACAGAGGAGCCTGGTGGGCTACAGTCCTTAGGTCACAAAGAGTCTGACACAACTTAGCAACTGAGCACACACACAAGTGTTTAAACACTGCCTGGCACATTTAGGGCTCCTAATAAGTATTAATATTTGCTGAATGGACAAACTAATGAATAGATGGATAGTGCTGATTCAACAAATAAGGTAATTTCAGATAGTGAAAGAGTGGGTACTCAGAGAAAACATATGGAAGGGTGGAGTCAGGGAGGTCTGATGTCCAGTACTTCAGTACTCCTGACCTTACTCCCTTTCCACATTTATCTCTTCTGTCACCCTTTCCTCATAGTGCCTGTTCTTAAACTTAAGCCCTTAATTTTTATGATCTCTTAGCCACAGGAAATAATATATCTTAACAGTTGAAAATCCTCTCTAAAATTTGGCTTGGCTGATGACCTTTACCTCGTGGTCCTTAAGCTTTATTCTTTCCATTAAGGCAAAATAACAAAATATCTGTCAATTTTTCCAAGATGCAAATGATGAGCCCATTTGCCTTTTTTTTTTTTTTGAGCCTCAGCAAGTTGTAATATTTTTGCAATAATATCAGATCACTGATCACAGGCCACCAAAACAAATAGAACAATGATGGAAAAGCTTGAAATATTGCCAAAATTACCAAAATGTAACAAAGGCAAGAAGTGAGCAAATGCTTTTGGACAAATGGCACCACTAGACTTGCTTGATGCAAGGTGGCCACAAACCTCAATGTGTGAAAAACAAACACAAAAATCTGCAAAGTGCAGTAAAGTCAGGCACAATAAATGAGATATGCTTGTATATACAGTGGAATATTATTCACCCACGAAAAAAGAAATCTTGAATTTGCTACAACATGGATGAACCTTGAGGGCATTATGCTAAGTGAAATCAATCAGAAACATAGATACTGTATGATCTCACTTTTACATGGAGGACTCTAAAAACAAACAACAATCAGCCAAAAACAAATTAAAGAAAAAACCTCACACAACAGAACACATTGGATTGGTGGTTGCCGGAGGAGGGAGAAATGGTGAAAGGATTCAAAGGTACAAACTTAAGTCATAGGGGGATGTGTAATGTGTAGTGTGGTAACACAGCTAATAATATTTGTGTTGTCTATTTGAAAGTCGCTAGTTCTCATTATAAGAAAAATTTTGGTGTGGTGACGATGTTAGCTAGACTTACTGTGATCATTTCAGTGTATAAATATACCAAATCACTATGTTGTACACCTGAAACTAATATAATGTATGTCAGTTCAGTTGCTCAGGCATGTCCAACTCTTTGCGACCCATGAACACCAGGCTTCCCTGTCCATCACCAACTCCTCAAGCTTGCTCAAACTCATGTCCATCGAGTTGGTGATGTCATGCAACCGTGCCATCTGTAGTCCCCTTCTCCTCCTGCCTTCAATCTTTCCCAGAATCAGGTTCTTTTCCAAGGAGTCTGTTCTTCGCATCAGCTGGCCCAAGTATTGGAGCTTCAGCTTCAGCATCACTCCTTCCAATGAATATTCAGGACTGATTTCCTGTAGGATTGACTGGTTTGATATCCCTGCAGTCCAAGGAACTTTCAAGGGTCTTCTCTAACACCACAGTTCAAAAGCATCAATTCTTCAGTGCTCAGCTTTTTTTATGGTCCAACTCTCCCATCCATACATGATTACTGGAAAAACCATAGTTTTGAGTAGACGGACCTTTGTTGGCAAAGTAATGTCTCTGCTTTTTAATATTCTGTCTAAGCTGGTCATAGCTTTTCTTCCAAAGAGCAAGTGTCTTTTCATTTCATGGTTGCAGTCACTATCTGCAACCTGGCTCCAGTCTCATCCATGTGCCTTGCAAGCTCCTTCCTCTAGGACCGGACCCTGGGCGGTCAGCTCCGGCTGCTGCTGCTGCTTCCTCCTGGGTTCCTGGCCGCCTCCTCGTTCCTACCGTACTTCCTCCTCTTCTCCTCCCACTACTATCCCAGAGACCATGAGAGGCTCCATATTATGCGGTTCTTCCCGGTCTTCCAGGCTGTGATAGCATCAGCAGGCTGCGCCCTCCTTCCCGCCCGCCCGCAGCCGAGGCTCCAGTCTTGAGCGCTGCGGATGAATCAGACTCTTCGCCGGAATCTGCGCTGATGCCCTTGTCTGGGGTAGAACCTGGGGCTAACCGCTGGGGCGGGTCCTCTTTGGGGCACCTGGTCCCGGTTACAGCGGTTATAGCCTGTGTGTCGCCGGTCCAGTGTGTACCTGCTTCTGCTTAGGCGCCTGCCCTCCGTCCCTGGCGCCCCTCCCTGCCTGCCTCGCACCCCCCCCCCC
>SJYA01002991.1:981462-1184412 GCA_006410615.1 Neotragus moschatus
CCTAAAAGCCTATATAACCCTCTTTCTGATTGAATTTTTAAAATTTGAGTTGGTATTTTTCCTCTAGTAATCTTGGAGTAATCCGATTCTATGGACGAAACCATGGATTGACCCTCAAAATGAAGACTTTCGTGGGTAACAGAGACATCATTTTATATTAATATTTTATAAATGTTATGAAACATATTTACTAAGAATCAGGAAATGTGCATTAAAGCTTTAGCTCTACTGCTTAGAAATTGTATACAATTTAGAACAAATGACATAACCTTTCAGGCCACTCTTGTTTAATTTGTAACCTAAAGCAATTGGACCAGATCAGTTAGCTTTTGTTAAGATGCATCATAAGGATATCAAAAACTAGTATATTTCATGAGATATTATTTGTCTTACAGGGGTAAAAAGTGTTTAAGTCAAATAAATTTTGGAAATGCAAACTGCTATCAGCATGAGCATTACTTTATAAAAAGCCCTTAGGATTCCTGAAGAATTTATTAAATTTTTATATGTGGAATCTAAAATGTCACAAATGAATTTATCTTTGAAACAGAAACAGACTCACAAACATAGAGAACAGACTTGTGGTTGCCAAAGGGGAGGGGGTTGGGGGAGTGATGGATTGAGAGTTGGGATTAGAAGATGCTAATTACTATTATATATTTTATATAATTATTATATGTTATTAAGCTATTATATATAAAATAGAAAAACACCAAGATTCTACTGTATAGCACAGGGAACTATTTCAGTATCCTGTAATAAATCATAATGGAAAAGAATATGATAAAGAATATATATAACTGAATCACTTTGCCATACACAAGAAACAGACGAATTGTAAATCGACTATACTTCAATACATTAAAAAATAATAATTTATTAAATTTTATTTAACCCAGAATTTCCCCAAATTATTTGAGCACAGAACTCTTGTTTCCCCCACAGTTCAAGCATTAACATGACATGGGACACTAATTGTCTCCAAGCTGTTTAGCAAATATTGATTAATCTGAAAGTAATATTGCAGACAAGATCATTGTTCTTGATATCAGGTTTCTACTGGGGTGGGTAATCACAAGACTGGAAAGGGGAATCAAAATGAAAAATGCTATAAAGGCAGAACGGGCAGGTCTTGGTCAGGACAAGCCCTTGTCACTTCAACACTGATAAAGTTGATTCTGATCTTGGTTCCTTAAGGAAGTGGTGGTGTTAATCATGATAAAATGCAGGAGGAGGAGCAAGTTTATGAGGAAAGGTAGAGCTCAGTATAAGTCATCCTAAATACACACTGTTCCCTACCACAGGACTTTCCTCCCCTCTCTTCTTAGAACCTTGATATAAGAAATGACGTTGTTTCTTAGGAGACTGTATCTCACTTTTCATTGACTAATCCATGTTCTCTGATACTCATCATGCAAAAGGGATATAGAAATCAAAAGTCAACTCAGGGGCTGATGAGGGTGATTCCATCATTATATCATCAATATAGATTTAGAAATTAATTTACTTAAAATAGAGAAATACAAAAGGCATAACAACACTTTTAAAACATGTAGTCTTAAATGCCACTTTGAAAGAAGGAGGTTTATGGAGACATTCTTTTCCCCATTAATTAAAATAACTATTGTGTTTAAACCAATTATGTTCAGTTGTATTAGATTCTTGTGCAAATAAAAACCTGAGTAGCTGACTATACACTGTCTTAAACATATAAGGAAAATAAATAGAAGGTCTCTTAGTTAATCTGTCATTTTGGAGAATGTCAGACTAATGTGGGAGGTGCCAAAGCATCCTGGTTAAGGCTGTGGACAGAAGATGGAATTGGTGATGTCTTGGAAGAAATGACATTTTTTTAAGAATATTCTTTGGCAAGATAAGCAGATTTTAGTTTATGGAAAACATGCTTTATGTTTTAGGTAATGAGAAACTGTGGTAGGTAGAAACATTGTGCCCAGTGTTTCATGAATTTTCTGTTACAGTTAGTCATTCGTGTCCTTTGCCACAGGACTCTGCAATTTTTCCCAGTGTTTCTTCAATTGGTAAAGTGGGGTTGGTCATATGACTTATTTTGGTCAGTAGAATGTGAAGGGAAGTGACAGGGCCAAGTCTGGGCCAAGGCCTGAAGAGACATCCTGCATTTTCTGTCCGTTTCGTGTCCCTTCTACTCAGAACATGGCTCAGGAAGCCACCAGACAAGGAGAGTGGGAGATACATGGAGCAGGCCTGAACTTGACCTACTGCCGGAAATAGAGATGCTAGCTGAACGGAACTGAACTGAGCTGACTTGAGACCCATGAACATGAAAATCAATGTTTATTGTGGTAAGCCACTGAAATTTTGAGGTCATTATAAGAAAAAAAAAAAAAAAAAAACTAGTACAAACTGAAATACCTGGCTAGTGCAGGCTAATTGTGAGCAACTTGTTATGTTCAAACAAGATAGCAATTATCAGACTCTGAATCAGAGAGGGATGAAACCATTTGGTGAAATTCAACTCGTCTTTCAAACCAACAATACATGAAAATATATTTTAATAGTAATTTTACTATTATATGGTAAACTTTGTGAGCTCTTAAGAGGCTAATCTTTATTTTAATATTCAAATTTATACTTTGACTATAGAATATAAGCATCCAAATTATCTTGTATTATCTTTAAATCCATATTAAATTTTCTGAAGTTTAGGGTTAATCATCAAGCATCTTGGTCTGAATCACAGGCATCTCTATTGTCACAAAAAAAAACCGCAACAAAACCTGAGGAATAATGTGAAATTCTGAGCTGGGATGTTAAAAGCTTGTTAAGGATAAGGTTAAACTTCATATATAATAAATAATAGCAACAATGTTACAGCATCTATAGCTGTTTAAAGAAGTCCCCCCACCAGAGAAAGACAAAGTATTATTGCCTGTGTTGTTTTAGCTTTGAATGTACTTTTTGATATGTGCTGTTTAATATGGTAGCCACTAGTCACACATGGCTATTGAGCACTTAAAATGTAGTCCTGATTAGGGTGTGCTCTAAGTGTAATATACACAACAAATTTCAAAAACGTAATATTAAAAAATAAGAAATCTCCTTAATTACATATCAATTACATGTTGAAATGGGTTCTAGGCACCTTCACCAGAAGTATCTTTGCCATTGACACCTCTGCCACAAGCGTTTTTGCGGCAAACATTTTCATCAAATAACTCATTGCCCATATAAGGCACATTCTCCGTGAAAGATAAAATAACTGTTGTGCAGTTGCTAAAAAAAAAAAAGATAAAATAACTGAGGTGAGAGTTTTTGGTTTGACAGTTTGGTTTCAACTGGTTGAAATGTGTTAGCATTTCTTCTAATTGTCAACATTATCAGTGCCTTTATTCAGCTGGCATATGACACTGATTTGTCCCAAGAGTTGGTTTCTTATTTTGAAACACTACTTTGGAGGAGAAAGAGGCCACAGTCCTAGAAGGTGGAGAGGGAAACCCACCTTTCCCACATGACTTTGGAATGTCTGTCAACGGACACGTGACAATATGCCAAGAACAAACAACAACTGTGTAGAAGTTTTCACAGCACAGCCCAAAGCTCAGTTACAAAGATGCCCCTAAGTACTTGGAAACTTACCTCACTCTTTATGAAGGAAGAAATTTTAGTGAACAAGAAAACCTATGATGCAGAATGAGGAGACAAACCAATGGGCCAAAAAAATAAACCCTGAATAAAATGCTATGAATGAAAGACTTGGAAGACAAGTGCTTAGGTACAACCTGCAAAATAAAATAAGCCATTTGTACAGTATTGCCATGAATCTACACACATTTTAACTGTACTCAAACATTTTATAATTCAGAGTGTCTTGAATTTTGTTGATTTCATTGTGTCCTTTAATTGTCCCTCTTTTATTTTCCATTATTTTATATTTTATGGCAAAATTGCTTCCAAGCCAATTACTACAGTGAAAATGTGGCCACAAGTGCTTGTGGCAAAGATGTCTGTGGCAAAGATGCTTAAAGCAAAAGTACCTAGAACCAGCAGTGACACTTGTAGATGTGGTTCCTGGCACACTGGGTTGTGTAAATACCATGACACCAAAAAGGGTGCCACGCTCACTGATGAAGTTCTCTCACTAAATTAGATCCTGGGACAGTAAGATATAGCACGGCTTTAGTGAGCATCTCAGTGAGCATCTTTGTAGCTGGTTAGCATGTTTAGCAAAATGGAAAGGTTGATGGTTCATGTCTACCTCAGGATGGTCTTATACCCGGCCAATTTCTTGGTGATGAAAATATTCTGGAGTTGGATAGTAGTGACAGTTGCACAGCATAGTGAATGTACTAAATGCCACTGAACTGTTTATGTTATAATGGTGAATTTTAGGTTCTGTGCCTTTTACCACAATAAAAACCAACCCCAGGAGATGTTTTAGAGGATGCATTTTTCTAAGCTTATGTTGTAACTGTATTTTTCTTCCTGACATGTGTACACCTAACTAAATAACATGCCCTGATATCTGAATGCCTATATATATATGTACAGCAGCTTTTAAGATAATCTCTGGTGTGGGTGTCCCACTCTGTAGCATTTTTGGCATCACCCAGGAATATGTGACTTGGGCAAAAACCCTCTTTTGGCTTGGATTAACTATTACTGCATAAGCACAGAAATTCCTTTGCAAGACTCTTTTGCCCTAGCACACATTTGCTTAGTCTAGAAAATATTCCCATGGAAAGGGCAGGCTGGGCTTGGGTGTGCGTCTGTCTTCTCCAAAGGCATTGTGTGGCTTTCTTGATAAATGGGAAACAGGTCTGAAAGATCACAACTGAGTTCGTTCCCAAGGTTCCTCTTTTAGCCAGGGCAGCTTCCCAGCACAGGACTCAAGATTCTCAGTTCTTTTGGACAAAGTCAATATTGTTCTTTTATAAAGCAACGATCATGAAAGGAGGCAGATCTTTAAGACCCACACAAACAAAGAGTACAAAAGAGAAAGGGGGGAAGTTTGGAAAGACTCACAGAAAAGACAGTGTCTGCCAGGAAGTCCTTGAAGCAGAGGGTGGTGAATACCTCCCACGGAGAGGCTTTAGCAGAAGCCAAGGAAGCCTCATGCTGGTCAAGACTGGCCTCAGTGAGCAAGAGTGGTGACCTTGTGCACCACTGTGGAGGAAAGTGCTTCCTGGGCAAGTTTTCTCACTCCAGCCAGAAGATTTCAGCTGCTCCTGCTATACCACGTCTTTCCAGAAATACGAAGGCTTGTGAAAGACAACTATGCCTACGATGATCACTGCAAGCAGGATCAGGGAGAAGAGGACCATGAGGAAGACATAGGTGGAGTAGGGGAGGGGTGGGGACAGTGGCTCTTCAGCTGGAATCTTGTTGGTCAGGTTCAGCATGTAGCCCAAAGTCCACCCAACGCTGGTGCTCCGGACCTGCAAACAGTGGGGAAAGTGTTGTTTCTGGTTTGAGGATTAAATGAGCTTTCATTCAACCCTACCCATAACCCTGAACCTCCAGGAAGTGAAAGCACCACTTTCAGTTCTCTAAAGGGACTCCTTTTATATTTTGAATTGGGACTATGGCTGTGAGGAGACAGGAGCAAGTGATTAGAAGGAGAGTGTGGGGCCTCACTACTGTATTCCCCAAATTCAGAGAGGAATTTGGTGAATGATGGCACAGTTCTCCTGCCAAGAAGAACTTCATTCAAATTAGGCCTTTGGAAGTTGCATTCCTCTTTTGCTGTTTGTGTGAATGTGGGTGGGTGGGGTGGGGAAGGGGGCTGAAGGCTGACAGGAAGCTGGCAAAAGATGAGAGATTAATGGCTGTCCCTGTCCTTCTACATCCATGTCAGGCCCAGGAATCTCATCCATACAAAGCCAGGACTTCTGTTATNGGGGGGGGGGTGGGGTGGGGAAGGGGGCTGAAGGCTGACAGGAAGCTGGCAAAAGATGAGAGATTAATGGCTGTCCCTGTCCTTCTACATCCATGTCAGGCCCAGGAATCTCATCCATACAAAGCCAGGACTTCTGTTATGATTCACCTAGGGAAAACCTGGGGAATAATCCCCATCAAGTCAGTCTTACTCGATGTTCAAAGACATTGCATAGGCATGAGAAAGGATTATTCTCAAGTGAAAAAACATTCTCCAACCCTGCCATCTTCCTAGGGATATTTTCAAATCACCTCAAAATGTATTGAAATATAGTTAGTCTGTGAATAATAAAGAACTGTGGAAATGTTTCTATTACATGAGTTGTATGTGGTCATGGGAGGAAAATCACGAAGTACAGATATCTTCTTTTTTGAAGATAAAGCCACCTCTGCTTCACCACTCAGATTTGTTATTATTATCATTTTGTGTCATATCCTACCGATCTTTCTGTGCATGTTTTTCACAGAAAAAAGTGGAATTAAATTGCATGTAGAATTCACTTAACAATTCTTTGTAAATATTATTCCACATCTCTTAAGGGATTTCTGCAGCATCATCACTGGTATGAACTGCCTTATATGGTCATTTTTACTCACTTTATTCAATTATTTATAAACGCTAAAAATGGAGTAGTTGGACAAAGTGATGTACATATTTTAAAGCTTCTAGCACATATTGCCAAAACAGTCTTCCCAAAGGTTATGCCAGTTTACATGCCAGCCAGTATCATGTGAAATGCTCCTCTCCGCTACGCCTTTCCCAGTACTGGGAATTAATAATTTGTAAAATGCCCACTTCCTTTTATGGGAAACTGGAACTCCTTTATCTGACTGCCTGTGTCAAAGAAGCCTCCAGAGTTACTGGAGTTATCACCTAGGGTTTAGAAATAACAGATCATAGTTTGTTTGTACCTCAGAGAATATAAGTCTGACATAGATATCTCTCTCAGACAAACTATGATGGAACAGAAGGAAAACGTGGATATTAAAATAAGGAAAGGATTCAAATTAGCAAAGGCAACGTTGATGAGAGTGTGATGAAACTAGTATTTTCAAGGCCACCGCAGTCCTCTGCCCTAATGCTCTGTTTTGCTTGAAGTCACCATATTTAAGAAAGGGGTAAATTGTTTTTGCCATTAATTGGTATGAGTTTAAAAGGTAGAGGAACACTGTCCTTAATATTTTTCACCAGGCACAAGTGTGTTCATGTGTCTCACTGCCAATGTAAATGTTGCTCCAGGCCTGAATGCCTACAGGTGATGCTTTGGTAATGCACAGCCATGAGGTTGCTTCTTTAAGGCTTATGCTAAGCCTGATTTCTTAAGCAAAGGCCCCCATGCACAGTCATGCGCAGTCCTCTTATTCCTCACAATGAGCTTTCAGATTGGTCATTCTTAAAGCTGCAACCAACAAGGCCTTCACCCCTTATAAGAAACCATGATCATCCTTTCTGAATTCATGAAGGGGCCTTTGGGATGGATGTTGAAGCCAGCACACAGAATCACTGTGGCTGCTGAAATACTGTTATATTAATTTAATAGCTTATATTTTGTCTCATAAGGGGTTAGTCACTGTTATATGAGCAGAAAGGTGAGGCTAAGGATGCAAGTAGACCTCCTTAGACAGGATGCCCACAACTGGCTGGTCAACATGCCAGGAGAGCCAGACACAAAATGCCAGCTTGGGTTAGAGGTGAGGTGGCAGAATAGGACATCAGGCCAAAATGTAAATCAGGTTGACTCCTACCTCTTTCAAACTCAAAGCTGTCTCGGTCACGACCACCCAACTTCCCCCTTAACCCAACAAACCTTGTTCATGAAGTGAATATTTTTCCAGGACTCAGCTGTAAAATGGTAGCCATTCTGGAGGAGAACCAGGATGTAGGTGCCAGAAAAGCAGTATTCACTCAGGTATTTCTCCTGCACTTCAAAATTCTTCTTCACCTGGAAGCAAAGTGAAGAAAACATCATACCTGTACAACAGACCCTTCTCGACAGCCATCATGTTCACTATTGGGTGGATCAAGGGAGTAGAAAGCCCCAGCTCACATGGGCCTGAGGGTTGGCCTCTGCAGAGGGCTTTGGGAATGGTGCTGCATGTCTCCCATGAGTGCAGGGGTTCATACTTTAGGGTCTGTTAAGGAATCTTTTCCTCCACGGGGTTCTATGACACATTAATAAGTGCTCCAGGAGGGGGGGAAAAAAAAAAATCTAGTTTCTGCGACCTAATAGGTTCAATAGCACTGAATTTTACTATATTTTTTCATCCCTTGTGAAACATTTTCCATATATATTCAAAACTGAAAAAATGTTACATGAAAGAAATCATTAATTTTTGTTTAATGAGGTTGTCCACTTATACACACATTTATTCAATAAATGTAGTATCTATATTTTCATTTTACAGATCTTTAAGTGTAGGGAAAATTTGATCTTTGTTAAGACATTTCAACGTGTAGAATCAAAAGAACTAGGGTTAGAGTCCTGACTCTATCCATACTGTCTCAGCTTCCTGCCCTTTGTTGTTGGTCAGTCACTAAGTCGTGTCTGACTCTGCAACCCCATGGACTGCAGCACGCTGGTCTCCTCTGTTCTCCACTGTCTCCCATAGTTTGCTCAGACTTGTGTCCATGGAGTCAGTGAGGCCATCCAACCATCTCAACCTCTTTCTCCCCTTCTCCTCCTTCCCTCAATCTTTCCTAGCATCAGGGTCTTTTCCAGTGAGTTGGCACAGTTACATTCGACAAACACTGCTCTGGAACCCAGTTCAGGAAGCATTTTGCTCAAGAATCCAAGATCTTGTCTTTCTCCACAGATTACCAGCAGCTGCAAAAAGCCACCCACTGCTCTTATAAAGAGCTGAGGCATATCTGAGCTGCTCTTTCTGAAAGCCCTGAATACCCTCCTTCATGTCCCAACTCAGACAAAATACTTAAGAGAAAAGTCCAAATGTCCAGGCTCTTGCACAACCTTCAAATATCCAGGCTCTTGTACAATCTTCCTTCCTCCGTTGTCAGTGCCCAAGAGAACAGCATTAGTTTTCAATTAATCACATATCTTCAGAATGAAAGCATCGTGCATTTTGCAACAGTGTCGACTTAAAACAGCTGCTGTTTTTAGCCACTCCTAGATGATCTGGTTTTTTTTTAGAGCAGACTATATGCACATGACACCACCCTTAGGGCAGAAAGTGAAGAGGAACTAAAAAGCCTCTTGATGAAAGTGAAAGAGGAGAGTGAAAAAGTTGGCTTAAAGCTCAACATTCAGAAAACGAAGATCATGGCATCTGGTCCCATCACTTCATGGGAAATAGATGGGGAAACAGTGGAAGCAGTGTCAGACTTTATTTTTATGGGCTCCAAAATCACTGCGGATGGTGATTGCAGCCATGAAATTAAAAGATGTTTACTCTTTAGAAGGAAAGTGATGACCAACCTAGATAGCATATTCAAAGGTAGAGACATTACTTTGCCAACAAAGGTCCATCTAGTTGAGGCTATGGTTTTTCCAATGGTCTCGTAGTTGGACTGTGAAGAAAGCTGAACGCCAAAGAATTGATGCTTTTGATTTGTGGTGTTGGAGAAGACTCTTGAGAGTCCCTTGGACTGCAAGGAGATCCAACCAGCCCATCCTAAAAGAGATCAGTCCTGGGTGTTCATTGGAAGGTCTGATGCTAGAGCTGAAACTCCAATACTTTGGCCACCTCATGCGAAGAATTGACTCATTGGAAAAGACCCTGCTGCTAGGAGGGATTGGGGGCAGGAGGAGAAGGGGATGACAGAGGATGAGATGGCTGGATGGCATCACTGACTCAATGGACATGAGTTTGAGTGAACTCCGGGGGTTGGTGATGGACGAGGAAGCCTGGTGTGCCATGATTTATGGGGTCGTAAAAAGTCGGACACGACTGAGCGACTGAATTGAACTGAACTGAAACTCCATATCTTTCTCTTGCATCCCTGTAAATTTTCATCAGGTAGCACTGGATCTTGAATGACTCAGTGCCTCAGACCAGGAAAAAACTTGTGCTTCTATCATAAGCAGGATATATATTGAACCTGTCTGATGGAAAAATGGTCTGACCACAGTGGTGTCTGTGGCAGATTCTGTGAACTGCCTGTCTTCCTTGGGGGTTAAGGGAAGTAGTGGAAGAGAATGTGCTCAGCTCCAGGAAGTAGCTTGTCGTGGATCTAGGGCTCTAAGCTAGTCGTAACTAGCCAGACATCCTGGAATGTGAAGTCAAGTGGGCCTCAGAAAGCATCACTATGAACAAAGCTAGTGGAGGTGATGGAATTCCAGTTGAGCTATTTCAAATCCTGAAAAATGATGCTGTAAAAGTGCNACAATCGAAGAATGTTTGAAGATAGTCAACCTGTTGAATCCATGCCAGCAACTGCCTATTGCCACACTGCAAATTAGGTGAAAATCATTAAGACCTTTTTTGTTTAATCCATTGTATGGCCAGTTATCATGGAATGCCGATGAGTTTATTCCTAACTGAGTGTACCGTCTGGGCCTCTCTAACACGTGTGTTGGATCTTGGTCACATTAGCACAACCTGAAGAGCAGACTCACATCCTCCCTGCCTCCAAGGGCACAGGGCAATGGTAATAATGATAGCAGCTGCTGTTTCCAGTTGCTTACCTCTTCCCAAAGCTCAGCACAGAACTCTTCCAACTTCTCAGTCAGCTTTTCCACAGATGTTGTTTCCTGTGATGTAAGGTTTAAAAACTCCATCACGTAGTAAAAAGCTGAAAATGCCTACAAGAGAAAAGTGCTGAGTTTGGTGCAGTGTCCAACACAGAGGGGCATTGATTCACTCTCCAGAAGGCCAAACTCCTAGGGAAAGTGCCTAGAAATCTCTGAGGAATAAATCTTCGATCAGGTGATGTTCCAGACCCAGGAACTGCTTCCTGGAAGGTGTCACTTTGCCACTGACAGGCATTTCTGAGCTGTTTGGTAGCTAATTTTCTCTACAATCAGGGAGAAAGAGAGATAGGGAAAAGAGAAGATAAAAGAGAGAGGAATAGGTCAGAAAAATCCCATCTTTAAAAAGCTATTATGTATGAATTTTTAATAAATAAATCCTGGAAAATTCTACACAGAGGTAATGGGAGTGATTTCTAGCAAAATTATAAGGTTTTCTTCCCTATTTATGCAATTTTGGGCCTATTTTTATAATGTACAAGTACTTCCTTTAAATAGCTAATGTTTATTTAACAGATACTTTTTGCAGGTCTATCACGAGCTAGGCACAACTTAAAAGTTTAAAAAAATCATCATCATATGTAAAAACTATATAAAAAGTTTAAAAGTGAGTTAAAAGGAAAACATTCTAGAGTAATGGAAATAAAACCCAAAATAACCAAAATGGGACCTTAAAACTTAAAAGCATTTGTACAGCAAAGGAAATTATAAACAAAACAAAAAGATAACTTGCAGACTGGGAAAAATATTTGCAAATGATGTGACTAAAAAGAGATTAACTTCCAAATATACAAATGTAAGGCTTAATATAAAAAAAAAAAATGGCCAGAAGACCTAAATAGACATTTCTCCAAAGAAAACATAGAGATGGACAACAGGTACATGAAAAGATGCTCAGTATTGCTAATTATTAGAGAAATGCAAATCAAAATTGCAACGAGGTCTCACCTCACACCAGTCAAAATGGNAAATATACAAATGTAAGGCTTAATATAAAAAAAAAAAATGGCCAGAAGACCTAAATAGACATTTCTCCAAAGAAAACATAGAGATGGACAACAGGTACATGAAAAGATGCTCAGTATTGCTAATTATTAGAGAAATGCAAATCAAAATTGCAACGAGGTCTCACCTCACACCAGTCAAAATGGCCATCACTAAAAATAATACATGCTGGAGAGGGTATGAAGAAAAGGGAATTCTCCTATACTGTTGGTGGGAATGTAAATCGGTGTAGTCACAATGGAGAACAGTCAAGAGGTTCCTCAAAAAAACTAAAAATGGTGTTACCATAAGATCCAGCAGTCCCACTCTTGAGCATATATTCAGAGAAAATTCTAATTTGAAAAGATACATGCACTCCAGAGATCAAAACAGCACTGTTTACAATAGCCAAGACATGGAAGCACTCTAAATGTCCATCAGCAGATGAAGGGATAAAGAAGATATGGTATATATACACAATGGAAACATACTCAGCCATAAAAAGAATGAAATAATTCCACGTGCAGCAACATGGATGGACCTAGTGATTATCGTACTACATGGAGTAAGTCAGAAAGAGAAAGAAAAATGTCAAATGATATCACCTATATATGAAATCTAAAAAAAAAAAAAAAAATACAAAAGAACTTACTTACAAAATAGAAGCAGACTCAAAAGACATAGAAGACAAACTTATGGTTACCAAAGAGGGAGAGTGGGGAGACGGGGAGGGATAAATTAGGAACTTGTTATTAATATTTACACACTACTATATATAAAACAGATAACAAGGAGCTTCTGCAGAACACAGGGAACTATATTCAATATAACCTATAGTGGAAAAGAATTTGAAAGAGGATATTTACACATAAATAAAATCACTCTAATGGCTAATGGGAACACTCCAATGGCTGCGTGAGCGTCCATAATGTTAATGCAGCACAGTTCATTCAACAGCTCCCTACTGGTGAGCATTCCTTTGATTCCAGCATTTTTTCCTATAAGCAATGTTGCTATCAATACCTCTGTACATTTAGCTTGTGAACTGGTGCCCTCATCCCTCAGTGGAAGATGAGCTCCGTCGGAAAATGCAGCCTCTACATACTCTGAACTCGGGAATTCAACACTTTAAATATTGTATGCCAGTTACAGAACAAGATCACGGGATAGTCTTATTTCTATCATCTTAACCCAAGCCATCATCATCTCCTGTGTGGACACTGCAATGACCTTTTGTTGGTCTCCCATGCTACCTTTCTAGTCCTATCCCAACCCATCCTGAACTGGCAGTCATAGGAATCTTTTAAAAACAAATTTGATCTCTTCTGCTTAAAGCCTTCAGAGACCAAATTCTACCAGATGTCTCAAAGCCATGCATGTTCTAACCCCACCCTCCAGGCCAATACCATCTCATACCACTGCTGACCCACCCACATCCCAGCCACCCAGGCCTTCAAGCACGCCAAACTTTTCTTCCCCCTCAGTTATATAATTGCTCTTCCCTCTATTGGAGTTAACTTCCATGGCTCCTCTTCAGAGAGATCTTTTCATCACCCACCTAGACTAGGATGCTCTATTAATCCCTCTTACAGTACTTTTTTTCTCCCCAGCAGTTGCCACAGTTTGACTTGCTTTGTCCGTATCTCTGGTCTCTTGTCTGCCTGCCCTCTAGAATACCAGCTCCGTAATGTCAGGACCACATCTGCCTTGGCTCTCAGATGAATCTGCAGCACTAACATGGCACTTGGCACATGCAAGAGCTCTATAAATGTGTAAATGGCAGAAAACTACCCTCTCTCTAATTCCTAGAGCACTGGCTAGGATGTAAGAGACACTTGGCAAATCTCTTTTCTGAGGAGCGTGTATTGCTCAGTCGTGTCCCACTCTCTGCAACCCCATGGACTATAGCCCACCAGGCTCCTCTGTCCTTGGAATTTTGCAGGCAAGAATACTGGAGTGGATTGCCATTTCTTACTTCAAGGATCTTCCTGACCCAGGGATTGAACCCAAGTCTCCTGCATTGCAAGTGTATTCTTTACTGCTGAGCCACTGGGGAAGCATAATACGCATAGTGGATGCCTGTAAAGGTTCTCCCCTATTAATTAAAACTATTAAGAGTGTTTTCCTCCAGTGAACTGATTGTGGGGCAGGAAGGAAGGAAAGACTTTTTACTGTAAACTTTACATTTTTGTTATAAATAAATTTAACATGAGATTTACCCTCTCAACAAATGTTGATGTATACAGTGAAGGACAAAGCTGCACAGTAGATTTCTAGAAGCTAATCACCTTGCATAGCTGAAACTTTATGCCTGTTGATTAGTAACTCCCCATCTCTCCCCTCCATCAAGGCCCTGGCAACCACCACTCAACTCTCTGATTGAGTCTATAAGTTTGATGATTTTAGATATCTCATGTAAGTGGAATCATGCATTACGTGTCCTTTTGTGACTGGCTAATTTTACATAGCTAATGTCTTCAAATGCCATGAAATCAGAAGATGATAGCTTCTTGGCAGGAAAGCTATGACAAACCTAGACAGTATGTTGAAAAGCAGAGACATTACTCTGCTGACAAAGGTCTGTATAGTTGAGGCTATGGTCTTCCCAGTGGTCACATATGGTTGTGAGAGCTGGACCATAAAGAAGGTAGAATGCCAAAGAATTGATGCCTTTGAACTGTGGTGCTGGAGAAGACTCCTGAAAGTCCCTTGAACAGCAAGGAGATCAAACCAGTCAATCTTTAAGGAGGTAAACCCTGAATATTTACTGGAAANTGAGGCTATGGTCTCCCCAGTGGTCACATATGGTTGTGAGAGCTGGACCATAAAGAAGGTAGAATGCCAAAGAATTGATGCCTTTGAACTGTGGTGCTGGAGAAGACTCCTGAAAGTCCCTTGAACAGCAAGGAGATCAAACCAGTCAATCTTTAAGGAGGTAAACCCTGAATATTTACTGGAAAAACTGATGCTGAAGCTCCAGTATTTTGGTCATCAGATGTGAATAGACGACTCATTGGAAAAGTCCCGGATGCTTGGAAAGATTGACGGCAGAAGGAGAAGAGGATGTCAGAGAATGAGATGGGTGGATAGCATCACCGATGCAATGAAAATGAACTTGGGCAAGTTCCAGGAGATGGTAAGGTCAGAGAGGCCTCGTGTGCTACAGTCTATGGGGTCACAAAGAGTCAGACATGACTGGGCAACTGAACAGCAACAACAATGTCTTCAAGGTTCATTTTTGTCTCATGTCACAGGATTTCCTTGTTTTTAATGCTCAATAATATTCTGTTGTACGTGTATACCACATTTAAAAAATCCATTCTTCTTTCAACATTCATCAATAGACACTGAGGTTGTTTCCACANGGGCAACTGAACAGCAACAACAATGTCTTCAAGGTTCATTTTTGTCTCATGTCACAGGATTTCCTTGTTTTTAATGCTCAATAATATTCTGTTGTACGTGTATACCACATTTAAAAAATCCATTCTTCTTTCAACATTCATCAATAGACACTGAGGTTGTTTCCACACCTGGGCAGATAAACACCCAAAAGAAAGATTGCTTGATCATATGATAGATATATTTTTGATTTTTTGAGGAACCTCCATACTCCTTGACATAGTGGCCACATCCACAATATACAAAGGAGTCCATTTTCTTCACATCCTCACTACACTTGTCTTTTGCTTTTTCTTTGATAATATCCATTCTATCAGGTATGAGGTGATACCTCATTGTGATTTTGATTTGCATTACCCATATTGTTAGTGGTGTTCTGCACCCTTGCATATGCCAACTAGCCACTTGTATGTTGTCCTTGGAGAAATGTCTATTCAACTCTGTAGCCCATTTAATTAAGTTAGTATTCTTCTTGCTGTTGGGTTGTTAGAATTCCTTATATAATTTGGAAATCTACCTCTCCTCTGATATACAGTTTGCAAATATTTTCTACCATTTTGTAGGTTGCTTTTTTACTTCTGCTCATTGTTTCCTCTGCTGTGCAAAAATTTTCTGGTTTGATATAGTTTCAGTTATCTATTTTTGCTTTTGGTGCCTAGGCTTTTGGTGTCATATTTAGAACTCATTGCTAAGACCAATGTCATGAAGCTTTTCACCTATATTTTCTTCTTGAAATTTTACAGTTTCAGGTCTTGTGTTAAAGTCTTCAGTCCATTTTAAGTTGATTGTTGTGGATGCTGTAATATATAGTTCCAATTTCATTCTTTTGCCTATGGATATACACAGTTATATCAGACTTATACTGAAGAAACTAGGGAAAACCACTAGACCATTCAGGTATGACCTAAATCAAATCTCTTATGTCTAAACAGTGGAAGTGAGAAATAGATTTAAGGGACTAGATCTGATAGACAGAGTGCCTGATGAACTCTGGACAGATTCGTGACATTGTACAGGAGACAGGGATCAAGACAATCTCCATGGAAAAGAAATGCAAAAAAGCAAAATGGCTGTCTGAGGAGGCCTTACAAATAGCTNGGCGTGCTGCGGTTCATGGGGTCGCAAAGAGTCGGACACGACTGAGTGACTGAACTGAACTGAACTGATAGTTTCCCTGAAACCATTTACTGAAGTGATCATTCTTTCCCCATTGTGTACTCTGGCACCCTTGTCAAAGATCGGTTAATCATATATATGTGGGATTTTTTAAGGACTCTCTTCTGTTCCATGTCTGTCTTTATGCCATCACCATGCTGTTTTTATTGCAGCACCTTTAATTAAATTAAATGTAATATATTTAAAAATCCACAAGTTGATACCTCCAGGTTTGTTTTACTTTCTCAGGATTGTTCTGGCTTTGTATGGTCTTTTGTACTGCAAATGAATTTTATATATTTCTTTTCTGTTTCAGTAAAAATCACCACTGCGATTTTAATGGGGATTGCACTGAATGTGTGGATCACTTTTAGCAGTATGGGTACTTTAACAATGTTAAGCCTTTCATGAACAGAGGCTGTCTTTCCATTGTGTCTTCCTTAATTTCCTTCATCAGTGCTTTGTGGTTTTCAGTGTACAAGTCTTTCTCTGTGGAACTAAGGAAAGCTACCAGGAGAAGCTCAAGGCTCCTCCATGCTTTCCAGCCCTGTCCTACCTTGATTGGGGGAATTACATTCAAAGGCAAGAAATTCCACCCTCACCCCCATCTTTCCACCCACAACTGTGCTAAGTCAAAATGGTTTGTCAAGCTTGAAAGCAAGAATTGGGCCATGTTATTCAGGAGGGAAAGGTTTCAAAAAAGTTAAAAAGCAAATACAAAATAATATACCCCTTTTCCTTCAGATGCAGTTCCCAGGAGTGAGTGAAATAGAAAGGGCCCTTGGCTGTCCCCAGCATCTCTGGCAACCTTCTTCCCTTTTGTGGCACCCTCCTTTCTCTTCCAGCAGCTAGATTCAATGCAAGGAATTTGGCTCAAAAAACCCCCAAACAGGCAGCTAGTCCTATTTCAGCTATGGAGTATCCAGGTGAGAGTGTAGTTTGTTCTGAATTTGGATTTGGAGCCAACTAATGACCAAATTTTACCTTGCCAGTCATTGTGCAGTCATGTATTTCCCTCAGAAAATTGGAGAGGCAGGTATACTGTGGTCTAGGCCACGGTGAGCAGGATCCATGATTTTA
Organism: Neotragus moschatus; assembly: GCA_006410615.1. NCBI lineage: Eukaryota > Metazoa > Chordata > Mammalia > Artiodactyla > Bovidae > Neotragus > Neotragus moschatus. The sequence goes on from SJYA01002991.1 coordinate 998,703, forward strand.
CCCATTGTTATTTTCCAGAGACTAAGGGAATAAAGACCTCCATGCTGCTGCTGCTGCTGCTGCTGCTAAGTCACTTCAGTCGTGTCCGACTCTGTGCGACCCCATAGACAGCAGCCCACCAGGCTCCCCCGTCCCTGGGATTCTCCAGGCAAGAACACTGGAGTGGGTTGCCATTTTCTTCTCCAATGCATGAAAGTGAAAAGTGAAAGAGAAGTCGCTCAGTCGTGTACGACTAGTAGCGACCCCATGGACTGCAGCCCACCAGGCTCCTCCATCCATGGGATTTTCCAGGCAAGAGTACTGGGGTGGGGTGCCATTGCCTTCTCCGGAAGACCTCCATATCATTCGCAAATGGTAACACCAGATTTTAAGCCAGGTATGGTTATTACAGGGCCTGTGCTTTCTCCAGGAAGTTCTTTCTGCGTCATTGAATTGGGCCAGAAGACCATGGAGGAACCTCTTCTGCTGGGGTCTGAGAGAGGAGTTGAACCCCCTTCCTCACATGCTGATCTACGTTGTGAAAAAGGGAGAGTGTGAAGGCAGACAAAAGCCTATTGTTTCTTTGAACATAATCTTAAGTAGTTGAGATAACATATATATTAGTCAATAATTAGAACTCAGTTGATGGTAGCTTGGAAGAAAAGTTTTGACCAACCTAGACAGAATATTAAAAAGCAGAGACATTGCTTTGCCAACAAAGGTCCATCTAGTCAAAGCTATGGTTTTTCCAGTAGTCATGTATGGATGTGAGATTTGAACTGTGAAGAAAGCTGAGCTCTGAAGAATTGATGCTTTTGAACTGTGGTGATGGAGAAAACTCTTGAGAGTCCCTTGCACAGCAAGGAGATAAAACCAGTCAATCCTAAAGGAAATCAGTCCTAAATATTCATTGGAAGGATTGATGCTGAAGCTGAAGCTCCAATACTTTGGCCACCTGATGGGAAAAACTGACTCATTTGAAAAGACCCTGATGCTGGGAAAGATTGAAGGCATAGGAGAAGGGGACGACAGAGGATGAGAGAGTTGGATGGCATCACTGACTCGATGGACATGAGTTTGAGCAAGCTCCAGGAGTTGGTGATGGACAGGGAAGCCTAGAGTGCTGAAGTCCATGGGGTTGCAAAGAGTCAGACATGAGTGAGCGACTTAGCTGATGGTAGCTAATGGAACATTATACTTATAAACTGTGAGTACTATAATTCTTGGTCTGAAGGACCAACACATGACATTTGAAATAATGAGTAGATCTAGGGGCACCTCTTTCAGCCTCTGCTTAAATTTTTTTCTCGTTCTGGAATAATGAAGAAAAGAAGGAATTTAGAGTCAGGATTCAAGTGGTCCCCCAACTCTTCAAGCTGTAATGAAAATGACACTATCTTCTTGTTTCCTTGGGATTTACTCAGTTTCTACTTCCTAAGTGTCTTTATGGAGAAAGCAATGGCACCCCACTCCAGTACTCTTGCCTGGAAAATCCCATGGACAGAGGAGCCTGGTAGGCTGCAGTCCACGGAGTCGCCAAGAGTCGGACACGACTGAGCGACTTCACTTTCACTTTTCACTTTCATGCATTGGAGAAGGAAACGGCAACCCACTCCAGTGTTCTTGCCTGGAGAATCCCAGGGACGGGGGGAGCCTGGTGGGCTGCCATCTATGGGGTCGCACAGAGTCGGACACGACTGAAGTGACTTAGCAGCTGTAGCAGTAAACGACTTTATAGAGGAAAATCCTTACCTAAGACATCTAACTGTTGATTCTTCTTCCGACATCTGAGATGCTACCTGTGGCAGATTCTAATGGGTGCCTATCCAACAGCCTTACAGATTCCTTACAATCTGGCTTACAGATTCATGATTTTACCTGGTAGAGGAAAGCAATTTGCTCAAGAAGACTCCTCGGTTCCAGGAGATGAACAGTGATTGTCTAAACCAACCATGGTAACCCACTCCCTTTATCACAGGTTGGTTTACCAAATTCTGGCTAATGAGATCTAAAAAGATGTCTGTTGACACTTCTGCAGAGTTAGAGAGAGATATATGCAAGATAAACTTCTTTCTTTCCTGCACTGGCTTTGCACAGACCAGTAGCTGCCATTTTAGCACCACAATAAAGCCAAGAAAATAATGGAGAAACTGATGTTGTTAAGCTAAAGAACTAGCCCAGAATTATCTATCTCAAGGGTTATTCCCATGTGAGAAGATAAAGAATCCTGTTATTTAAACCCTTTGGAGGCACATATTCTATAATTTACAACCAAAATCATTCCAACAAGTATATCATTATTTCACAAGCTTACCCCAAACTGCCCTTGGAGTGGCGGCAAGAAAACCCCATTGAAGGAGCAACTGGAGTAAGGGCAGTAACTGGTGTTAAAGAGTTGAATGATGCTTTGCTGACATTGTTGGAAGTTTCCAGTGCCATGGATTTCAATGTCAAAGAGTGGATAAGATAAATTCAACTCATGTCTCCTGGTACAGAAACCTTCATTGAAGACACTTATCTTAATTTTCCTCATGTATCCGGAGTGAAAGCATGGCTCATGGATGATTCCATTTGTGCCCTGAAGGGGAAAAATATCACTTGAAGGCATCACGTGCAAATGCTTTGGAGAAAAGAACCAGTCTGACTTTATTAATGTATAGCAACTGAACAACATCCAGGCACTCAGCACTGGCATCAGTAGGCCCTTGCTCTGTCTTTTTGACCCTTGGGAATAGTCGTATTTGTTTAACAGGCACCAGAAATGGTATCAGATGTAAATGAACTTTTGCTACGCATAGGAAGTTAATGTGGTTGAAGCTGGGCCCAGAGATTCCGCTTGTTTGGATTGGCCCCACTGAGTGCTTAGGTCAGAAGCAGATCCACAAGGAACCCTCTCAAGGGTCTCAAAATTCTGAGCCTGCGGTAGTTCTCTGGGGGTCTGCTTATCTTCCTGCCCCCACCTCTAAGCCAGAAGCAAAATCCCAAGAACTAGAAGTGCCATAAATCATATTGACACAGGAGTATCAAAATGATTTTCAGCCCACAGCCCAGTCTGTTCAAGAGAAGAAAGGGGGCTGCTGTGGATGAGAGGCTTAGTGGAGCCTTAGGGCAGCAGCCCCTCCACCCATGGCGGTCACCTTATTGATAGCGCAGAAAGCTTGGCAGGAAAGCATGCACACACACACACACACACACAATAGTCTAGGCTTTTCATTCTCAGCTCTACAGGGATGAGAAATTATTTCCAAAGAAAGGATTTGAGTTGTGTTCTTGGAGACAGTGCAGTAAACAAACATAGGAGGTGATGTCTAGATGGGACAGTTTACAGGGATTGACCAGATGTTCTTAGATATTCTCCCTGAAAAATTTTGGAAAGTACAGCAACCAACTTCAGCCCAATTATGCAGTAGAAATAGAAAACAACAAGATGTGGGGGCTGGTGGTCTGGATTCAGTTATACTTGCCTGAAGTCCCAGGGCCAGTTTCTGAAGAAGTGCTTGGTCTTTCCCATAGCACAGGAAGCTGTGTGTGTATACATTGTAGTTCTTGCCATAGAGGCGAAAGTACAGGTTGTTGTTTGGAGACTCGGTCGTTTCATTTCCAGGCACAAAAGTGATTTGTGTAGAGGCTCCCCCAAGGTCTAAAGCTCCATAGGTTTCCTGAGTATCATCTTTGCTTGGCTTCAAGTTAAACCACCTCATTTTCTGAAAGAGAGTACAGTCACCAGCTGTAGAAGCCTCCGTACATCTCCCTTCTCATATGATTTCTTGGACGCAGGGACTTCCTAAGGCACAGGAGCATAAAGGTGACACCAAGCTTACCAGAGGCTCCTGTGTCTGCATCAGACCAACAGCAAGAAAAGAGGGGCTTCAGAGACTCAGCTCAGATTGTAGCAATACAGGGCCAGTTTACAGCCAGCGGCCAGAAAGACTAAAATTCAAATCCCCACTCATTTGCTCATTAGCCATGTGACATCAGGCAGATTAATGACCTTCTCTAGGCCTCTGTTTGTGGTTTTTTAATGAGAGAACATCTCCTATAAGTATTCTGAAGATTAAATTAAATAGTATATGAAAAATGCTTTGCATATAGCACAAGACACATAGCACCAGGAAAATAACAGATATCTTTATTTTCCATGATGATTTTTAATTTTTCTATGTGTGTGTGTGTGTGCATACAAAGTCACTTTAGTCCTGTCCAACTCTTTGCAACCCTATGGACTGTAGCCCACCAGGCTCCTCTGTCCATGGGATTCTCCAGAAGAAGACTGGAGTGGGTTGCCATGTCCTCCTCCATGGGATCTTTCAGACCCTGGGATCAAACCCGTGTCTCTTGCGTCTTCTGCAGTGGCAGGCGGGTTCTTTACCACTAGTGCCACCCACGAAGACCGATTTTTCTACATTTCTATATTTTTTATTTTTTCCTGTATCTCTGTAAGGTGAAGATATGGCTCCCTTATTCTCTGATAGTAAGAGTAGTTGTAAGAGAATTATACCTCTGGTGACCCTTGCAAATACAAGAGGAAGTTAATTTGCTCATTTATCCGTCATTCAATCTGTTTAGTGATCCAGGTATTTCCGAGATATATCAATGGCATTGATCCCCATGGAGCCACCTCCCTGGGTGCTGTGAGATAATCACCTGAGTGAATTTGCCCAGCAAATAGTTGACAGTAATCCAGCCATAGGCACCTTCCTCCTGGCCACTGATGATTCTGGCACCTTGGAAGTCAAAGGGGTACTTGCTGATGCTGCTTGCAACCGCAGCCAGGATCTTGTCTGCCAGCGGTTTATTTTCCATCCTGCACAAAGAGCTGAGGTTACTGGTTTTGTTTGAATAACTACAACTACCTATTGCAGCCAGAGCTTCCAGCCTGTTCTACTAGGAAGCTGAACCACAAACTCATGGACTAAACAGATGGGTGGAGATCCCCACATATGGCTGTCTGAGGAGCCCTCCCTTGGGGTGAGGCATAACTACTCTTGGCCCCCTCTCTCCAAATCCAAATCCTTTCAATCCCTACGTAGGTTGGTCCTCTTAAAAGACCATTTTCATTATTTTTGCCTGGCTCCAGGAAATTATCAGAGTAATTTTGATTACTGTGGTGGTAGCTGGATATTGCTTGATCACCAAACCTAGAGCTGAGGTGTGCTACATTAACTACTAACGGAGGCTTTGAGCTGCTTACACAGCCTCAGGACTCTCCTTGAGGTTTTTAATTAGGGCTCTAGTAAATTCCAGGTGGTAAACATCCTGAGACAGATACCCAAACTCAGTTGGTGCCAGACTGGTTAAAAAAAAAAAAAAAAACTTTCTCATATTGTGCCTTAGTTTTTGGGTTTGAAATCCTGAGATCTAAAGAAGAAATTTTCCAGGGTTGTCATAATGAAGATGGACTAGAACTGCTTTCACCAAGGATTGCATGCTCAGCCATGTCTGACTCTTTGCGGCCCCATGGATTGTAGTCCACCAGACTCCTCTGTCCGTGGGATTTTTGGGGCAAGGATACTGGAGTGGGTTGCCATTTCCTTCTCCAAGGGATCGTCCCAACCTGGGGTCAAACCCATGTCTCTTGTGTCTCCTGCATTAGCAGGTGTATTCTTTTACCACTGCACCACCTAGGAAGCCCTTCCAAGATCTAGGTAATACAATCGTGAGAGTCTCTGGGTCAGAAAATGCTGCCTTCCAACTGGCATTAGACTCCATAATCTCTAGTTGAATGGCTTCCATACCCTACCAACTGGCCTCCTTATCCCTAGTTTTCCTCCCTCCAATCCACCTCTCTACCAATATGCATGGCACACTGCATGGCAAATAGAAGGGGGAAATGTGGAAGTAGTGACAGATTTCCTCTTCTTGGGCTCCAAAATCACTGTGGATGGTGACTGCAGCCATGAAATCAGAAGACGTTTGCTTCTTGGTAGGAAAGCTATGACAAACCTAGATGTGTATTGAAAAGCAAAGATATTACTCTGCCAACAAAGGTCTATATAGTCAAGGCCATGGTTTTCCCAGTGGTCACATACAGTTGTGAGAGTTGGCCCACAAAGAGAACAGAAAACTAAAGAACTGATGCCNCGTTTGCTTCTTGGTAGGAAAGCTATGACAAACCTAGATGTGTATTGAAAAGCAAAGATATTACTCTGCCAACAAAGGTCTATATAGTCAAGGCCATGGTTTTCCCAGTGGTCACATACAGTTGTGAGAGTTGGCCCACAAAGAGAACAGAAAACTAAAGAACTGATGCCTTTGAACTGTGGTGCTGGAGAAGAGTCCTGAAAGTCTCCCGCACAGCAAGGAGATCAAGCCAGTTTAACTTAAGGGAGATCAACTCCGAATATTCACTGGAAGGAGTGATGCTGAAGCTGAAGCTCCAGTATTTTGGTCATCTGACAGACTGCTCATTGGAGAAGTCCCTGATACTGGGAAAGATTGAAGGCAGAAGGAGAAGAGGGTGTCAGAGGATGAGACGACTGGACGGCATCACCAACGCAATGACAATGAACTTGGGCAAGCTCCGGGAGATGGTGAAGGCCAGGGAGGCCTGGCGTGCCACAGTCCCTGGGATCACAAAGAGTCAGACACAACTGGGTAATTGAGTGTCTCCAGTTATATAGCATCCTTTCAGGGCTTCCCATTATTTCCCAGATAAACTCCAATCTCCTTGGCATGGCCTACGAGGCACTTTGTGATTTGAACCTTGCCCCCTTGGAATCCCACTCAGAACTTGGCTCTGCCACTTGCCAGTTGAGTGACCTTTGGTGAGTTCCTTAACATCTGTACACCACAGCTTTCTTAATCTGGTTAATAATAGCTAATGGTACCTCTTACTTTATAGAGTTCCGGAGATTAAAATATGGTGCTGAGAACATAGAAAGGGCCCAACAAATACAAGCTTCTACCACTATTATTGTCACTATTGATATTTACCCTATGCACCCCGTTTTCCATTTGTGCAGAACTATCTATAGTCCTCTGAACAGGCCCTGGTCTCTCACATATCCAGGAAAAGGAGGGACTTGTGCCTGACATGTAATAGCTGTCCAAAAAACATAGGTTATCAGAGAAGGCAATGGCACCTCACTCCAGTACTCTTGCCTGGGAAATCCCATGGATGGAGGAGTCTGGTAGGCTGCAGTCCATGGGGTTGCTAAGAGTCGGACTCGACTGAGCAACTTCAGTTTCACTTTCACTTTCATGCACTGGAGAAGGAAATGGCAACCCACTCCAGTGTTCTTGCCTGGAGAATCCCAGGGATGGGGGNGGTGAAGAAAGAAACGGCACAGACTCCTCTGCAACTAGGCCTGCAGTGAGATCAAACCAAGAATCGCCTGAGGTGGTGACCTCTGTGCACAGAGAGGAATCTAACTGAGATCTGGGACCTTTGAACCCCTGGGAAACCTCCCAGCGTGGAGAAAGAGCCTCAGGGCTTACATGGCAGAAAACCCTGCTTTTCCCTAGCAGGGTCCCTGAATTCTCCTTGCCAGAAAATGTCCTAACCACAGAAGTACATGATAAAGGCTAGCTAGGCAGCAGCACAAGCAGCCTTATTCTGGAATCAGGATGTTCTATTCTGTCTGCTCTGTTGACATGAAAGTTACTCTTCCAGTGGAACAGAGGGACCAGGCTTGCTCCTATCAGCCTGTTTCACCAAGGCCTTACACAGTGAGGTGACTGAGAAACGAAAACTTTTACCACATTTCATTTGACAAGTGCTTGAGAAGAGCTGGTAGAGAGATTTAACACAGGAATTGACGTATACATTTCACCTTATATATATAGCAGCTAAACTGCTGAANTCAGCCTGTTTCACCAAGGCCTTACACAGTGAGGTGACTGAGAAACGAAAACTTTTACCACATTTCATTTGACAAGTGCTTGAGAAGAGCTGGTAGAGAGATTTAACACAGGAATTGACGTATACATTTCACCTTATATATATAGCAGCTAAACTGCTGAATTGTACTAAATGTTTTTTGTCTTCCAAAATGGATTGCACATACACACACACAAAAAAATTGGCATTGCTTGCTGTCTTATGGATAGGTAAAGCTTGATTGTCTGAAAATTCTTAGGTTTGAACTTATGGGGTGTTTGCCTTTCATTGTTGCAACCCTAAAAGTATATATATTCATTTGCCGTTCATCACTGGCTCATTATAGAGTTAGAAGTTCATTTCACCTGACTGAAATGAATTTTCACAGTTCATTTCCAGAGCAGTTTGACTTGAATGGGTACTTAAATAGTTATGCCTCACCTGACCAATCTAGAACCCCAGGAGCCACTAGCTTTTATTCTCTTTCCTCACATCAGCATTTCCCAAAGCACTAAACCTGCAAGGACCCGGGTGAAGAAAGCTTCCCAGAAGTTTGGGGAATGCTTGCTCCGCATCCTGGGCTCATGAACCCACTATGTAATGACTCCTTCAGAGAAGTCTGACAGTGGAGAAACCCACTTAACCTTGTTTAAGCTGGCATCCCCCAGACTTGGTGACAATAGAATTATGTTTTAGATACAATCTCCATCCTATAGAAATGCTTTGTGAAATGCTTGCCATGTTATCTCTCTACCCATTGTTTCTCTGTAGCTCATATTTAAGACATTTCTAAAAGCCTGTATGTCCTTCACATCAAAGAAAAAGGTTTGAGTAGTGAGCTAGAGATCTGACATCCTCTTAATATTATTTTCAATATTACTTCATTTTTTAAAAAGTATTACAAGTTTATTAAATAGCATCTAGAAAATTAAGAGAAAAGGAAAAAAGACATTTACGATTTCACCAACTAGATGTCACTGTTCCTTTATTCCCTTCTGATCTTTTTCAATCCGTGGTAATTTTTATATAGTTGTGATCAGACTGTGTAAATCTTAATCTTAAGCTACTTTTTGGTCATGTACATGATTTTATCAATCATAATTGGTCTTGATGAGCTATGCTGAGTGAATAGAAGCAGTGGTCTAGAAAGAGGGTGTTGGTTCTTGAGACACAAATGTTGGAGCCTTGGTGAAGATCTGGAGATAGGGTAGCAACCAAGCCTGAGCTCAAGGAGACTAGAGGCCATGTGGTGGTGGGGAAGATCTTATTTTAGGATGGAAATAATTCTACCTCTGCAAATGTCATAAGCCCAGCTTCTGAGTAAGACTCCTTCAATGTGAAAAGAAAGAAAATTGGAACATCAGATGACACGCTTCTACCCTTGACTTGGCAGAACTGGGATGTTCAACCCTCTTCTTGCTCAGAAAACTGCCCTCATACTAATCTACTCTCAGTTCCCCACTGGCCATGAGATTTCTGTTCCAGAGACTTGGCCCCAAGAGCCCTTCACCTGAGACTCAGCCCTGTTTGACCTTCTCTGATTCAAATCTACCCTCTGAATCCATGCCTCGGATTGCCTGTGTTTTCCCTCTATAACAATGTGTAATTACATATTTATGTGACTAGTTGATTAATATCTGTCTTCCTTGTTAGATTCTAAGCCATGTTAGGGCAGGTCTGTGTTGCTTACTATGGTATATCCAGTATCTACCATGGTAGATCCTATTATGTGTTAAGTACAAAGAAGGAATTCAACAGACAATTGCTGAATCACATGAATGAATGAGGGGAGTTAGAACTATATGGTCCCTAAACTCCTTCCAGTCCTAAAAGACGTGAATATTCACAGTCTAATATAAAGTAATACCATGGGGCTGAGTTCCATCCCTCCCCCACAACAAAAACCCCAGAAGTCAGGTAACATGGGCTACAGTGTGAATTAAATCGTTGGTTCCTTCACACATATTGGTCCTTCAGAATCTTTCTTAAAAGCCCTGTAGTTTTAACGGTAACTTCAGCAACCTCATCACTCTGTTTCTGCGAGCGCTTTAGAATAAACAGAGCTTGTCCTTTGGAATAACTCTAGTGCTCCATAAACAAATCATGTCTGCATTAGCTACAGGGATGCTGGCAGCACCTGGAAACAATTAGGGACCATTTTCTTCTTTTCTTTTTTCTTTAGCTGGAGTTACTAGACCTTTAATACAAACTGCAGTTTTGTTGTCTATTGTTTTTATTTTTTCAGTTGTGGTAAAATACACAGACCCTACAATTGACCGTGTTAACTATTTTTAAGTGTACAGTGTGGCATTAAGGACATTCATACTGTTGTGTAGCCATCACCACCTCTCATCTCCAGGTGTTGTTGCTTTGTTTTTGTTGTTTTGTTTTTAAATCCAGTGGAGTGAAAATACTATAGTTATTTTCCAAGAGTATTTGAAGGTTGAAAATTGATGCAAATTCTTCCAAATTCTCCATTAAAAAAAGATAAAATCACAAGCGCTGTCCTAAAAAATAGCACTTTAGTTCCCAGTGACAAAAGCAGATGCCCAGCACAGGTTAGCAGCAGCTGGAAATCTTGGGAGCACCGGCTCAGTGACCACAGCACACCCAGAGCTGAGGGCCTTTCCTTAAATTCATCCCCAAAGCAGTGTGGACAGCTGGTCTCCACTGAAAGCTTCTGATGCACTGGGCACTCTGATAAGTGAGCTGGCAGTCCTATTCCATTTAATCCTTATCGCCATCTTCCAAGTAGCTATTATCACCATGTTACATATAAGGAAACTGATGTGTGGACAGAATTTGCTTGCCAGAAGTCTCAAAGCTAGCAAATGGCAGATCTGGGGTTGAAATCAAAGCTGTCTGGCCCTTGAGCTAGCATTCCAGGGAAGTGGCGAGTTTTAATGAAGTCATGTGGTTTTGGACAGGGTCAGTTTGGTGCCTTAGAAAGAAACCTGTGGGGTTCTGTGTGTGCCAGAATGTGCAATGCTTGTGCTGTAGCAATATCCTGACAGGTCGATAACTGCAATTTAGGAAGTGGTGAGCCAAACAGACCTCAAAGCTACCTCCCTACCAGGTCCACAGGACAAAAACACTTTCCCAGGGGATATTTAGGTACAGCTAATGATTCTTCAGTAGATTAAGGTCCCAGTTTGTTTGCTTTAACGTGGTCACCGCATATTTACCCAGCAGCAGTTCCCAGACTTTAATGTCGTGAGAACGGTCCAGGATGCCTGTTACGTGTGTGGATTCCTGGGCCCTACACACTGGAGGTCTGTATTATGTAGGCTCTAAGAATGAGAATGCGGAGCCAGGACCCAGAGGGCATCCTGAGGCAGAGGCCTGCCTCCCACACTGACAAATTCTGCTGCCCTTCTTCACATCCTCTTCACATCCAAGCAGGGGGCCCACACTACTCACTGAGTCAGCAAACTTCTGTGAGGCCACCCCAGTCAGATGCTATGCTGGCTGTAATTTAACATTTATTCTGTTGAAAATTTCATTTAATGATTGTCTCTTCCACTAGACTATAGCTTCGTGAGGATCAGGACCTGGCCAGTCTTGCTCACTGCTGTATTCCTAGGGCCTAAAGCAGGGTAGATGATCAATGACTATTTATTAAATGAATGAATGGAGTGAAAGGTTAAGACAATATTGATATATGCAAAGATGAATGAAACCCAGTCCTTGCCTCAGAATGCTTACAACCTGGGTGGTTGGGCAAATAAGGCCATCAGTACAAAAGAGAGTTCTTGTGTTTTGTGAGATATGGTCAGGCATGAGGCAACCACTTTCCAACCAGGCTGAACCCAAACTGGATCAGGCAGGAAGATGAGAAGACTGGATCTTTGGAACTGGAGGGCTAACCTGAACTGGGCTAGAAGAGGGTGAGTCAGATGGGAAGAGGCAGGGAAAAAGATAAGTGGTGATTTGTCACCAGGCAGACAGGCTGCAAAGGTGATAATGATAACACATAAGTTACCAACAACAAGGGTATGTGGTGGGCCAGCATCCTGTTCTGCACTTCACACTGCGTTTACTTTATCCCCCTCGATTCCTACAGTAATCTACAAGATATCAGTGATCACCTCTGTCTTACAAATGGAGAAACTAAGTCTCAGAGAAGTCATGTCCTATCTCTATAAGAGCAGAGATGAGGTTTAACCCAGGTGGTATGAATCCATGGCTCCTGCTGTGTTGTACTCCGAGTAGACAGAATTAATGATCCCCAAAATAAGACAGGGATGAAGAGTCAGGGAATGTGTAGAGACAGCCAAAAGCCTTCCTGTTCAGAAGCATGTGGCCACCACCCACTTTAAACAGAAGCATGGAGAGAGTGTTCTCAACATGACATCCAAGGTGTTCCATCTTTATCTTAAAAGGTCCTCTAAGGAATCTAATGATAAATAATTATAACTAAATAAATTGGGAAAGGAGTATGTCAAGGCTACTCATTGTCACCCTGATTATTTAACTTATATGCAGAGTACATCATGCTTGGATCAAGTACAAGCTGGAATCAAGATTGGCAGGAGAAATATCAATAACCTCAGATACGCAGATGACAACATCCTTATGGCAGAAAGCAAAGAAGAATCAAAGAGCCTCTTGATGAAAATGAAAGAGGAGAGTGAAAAAGTTGGCTTAAAGCTCAACATTCAAAACACTAAGATCATGGCATCCGATCCCATCACTTCATGGCAAATAGGTGGGGAAACAGTGGAAACAGTGATAGACTTTATTTGGGGGAGCTCCAAAATCACTGCAGATGGTGACTGCAGCCATGAAATTAAAATATGCTTGCTCCTTGGAAGAAAAACTATGACCAACCTAGACAGCATATTAAAAAGCAGAGACATTACTTTGCCAACAAAGGTCCGTCTAGTCAAAGCTATGGTTTTTCCAGCAGTCATGTATGGATGTGAGGGCTGGACTATAAAAAAAGCGGAGTGCTGAAGAACTGATGCTTTGGAACAGTGGTGTTGGAGAAGACTCTTGAGAGTCCTTTGGACAGCAAGGAGCTCCAACCAGTCCATCCTAAAGGAAATCAGTCCTGAATATTCATTAGAAGGACTGATGCTGAAGCTGAAACTCCAATACTTTGGCCACCTGATGCAAAGAACTGACTCACTAGAAAAGACCCTGATGCTGAGAAAGATTGAGGGCAGGAGGAGAAGGGGACAACAGAGGATGAGATGGTTGGATGGCATCACCAACTCGATGGATATGAGTTTTAGCAAGCTCCAAGAATTGGTGATGGATAGGGAAGCCTGGCATGCTGCAGTCCATGGGATTGCAAAGAGTCAGACATGACTGAGCGACTGAATTGAACTGAAAGGAATCCAATCACTATGATATGATCTAGTGGACCTCAGTGTCTCTCACAGTATCTCCTTAATACCTTAATTCCATGGCAATGCCTTAGTTCTAGCCTAATCTGCCTTGTCTACACAACATCAGGAATATCCTACCTGGTCTCTCTTCTAATCTGCTCTCCAGCCAAGAAGAATCTCAGAAACACAATCTGCGCCCCACCTCCCTGTTTGCTTCCCAGGTAGCTCAGTGGTAAAGAAGCTGTCCACCAACAGAGGAGACACAAAAGATGCGGGTTCTATCCCTGGCTTGGGAAGATTTACTAGAGGAGGGCATGGCAAGCCACTCCAATATTCTTCCTGGAGAATTCCATGGACAGAGGAGTCTGCAAGGCTACAGTCCATGGGTTGCAAAGAGTCAGACACAACGGAGCACACAGGCACACACCCTGTTTGAAATCTAAGCAGTGGTTGACAAGCATGACTGCTCATTAAAATCACCTGGGAAGGTTCTAGAACATACCCCCAAAGATTCTAATTGACCCAGGGTAGAGTCCAGAAATTAGTATTTTTTAAAAGCTCCCCAAGAGCTTTTAATATGGAGCCAGTCTTGAGGACTGCTACAGCTGAATGAGATAGCCATCACTGAGCTAGGCACACTCAGGTTGAAGTCTCCCCTCCCACCATTCCTTCCTGCCCTATGTTCAATATTCTAGCCATGATGAACTGTTGGTGACTCCCCAGGACTGTCTGTTTATTTTCAGCTGCCACTCTGCAACAGATGATAGAGTCTTTGTCCAGAAAATGTCCTAGCTCACCTCCTATCAGACTCCTTAGTGTTCTTCATTACTTGGCCCCAAGGCCACCTCCTCCATGAAGTCTTCACATGACCAGGCACAACTGGTGACTCCTTCCTTTGGGCAGCTGTAGCACTACACCTATATTCACATGTCTCTATTGTTCTGAAACTATGTGTACAAACGACTCTCTCTCCTACAAAAGGGTATCAGAACAGTGATGCTTCAGATAACTTTGGTGGCCACTTCATGTTTTTTGACCAGCATTTTTCTAGCTCAACCTGTATCTTATCTCTATTTCTTCACAGGGTCTTCTCTCCTACCACCTCGTAGTCCCACACAGCCCCTCTGACATATGCGCAATCCTGGAAGTGCCAAGGAGCTAATCTCTGGGGCAACCCTTGACCAACAGGGATGAGAACCCAGGGATAAATCCCTAGAGCAGTAATTCAGAAGTGCTTTCTCCACGGCTCTTCAGAGGGTCCTAGTGGGATCCGGCCAATCATACTATTATAAAGATTCACTTTAGAGGACAAAGACCTTGTTCCATTTTTCCAGGCCAACCCAATAACACAGAATCACAACAGTCTTGAAGACAACCATCATGAATGACAAAAAGTCATCCATGACCACAAGTATTCACTGAGAAGACAGAGCCTAAGTCTGTCATGGATTTTGCCTCCTAAGCCATCTCCCTCACCAATGATGTAATAATGAACATATAAAAAAGTCAAATCAAGAAGACAATCACATACTTTTGGAGCTGGTAAACAAATAGCAAAACCAAGATGTCATGAGGCTTCAACTGTGAGTGAAGTTTAGCCAAGAGAGCCGGCATCACTGAATATTTAAAGTCAAGAGACCATTGACAGTGAGATAGTATCAGCCTTCAGTGCTGACAAAGGGACTGCTGTGCACAGCCCCACTGGGTTGAATGTGTGTGGCAAACAGATGCCACTGTAACATCCAGGCCTCTGCTACAGAGCAAATGACTTGAGTAAGTGGCAGTAGTTTCAGAGGCCCGGCATATGCACCCATCTTTCCAGGCTCAAAGTCTAGTATATTCAAATGCAAATATATATATACTTTTGCATATGTATTTCAGGGTTTCCATGGATATGTCACTGCCCACACATGTGTATGTGTTTATTAGCATACTGGTCTCTGGGCCCTTGAAGATTTATTAACTGTAATTCAAATGGAAGTTTAAAAATCAATGTATTTACAATAAAAACTTAAACTTTCTGTATGCTTTTCAATTAATGGTTGAAATAATGAACATATTACAAGGTATTAGTGAGGTATTCATGTCTTTGAAATTGAACTTTGACGAATTTGAAAGGAAGCAGAAATAAATCACAGCAGAGCTAATGACCCTAATTATTTTTAATGATACACACACACACACACACACACACACACCAGCTCTTCAAATGTGGAAATTTCACAAGAAATCTATACACCCATGAGTTCATTTCAAATTACTATGTTCAATATATGTATGTGATCTCCAGGGGCTTTTTAAAAAAAATTGAACTTTAAATTGATTTCTTTTCAATATTTTAGAGATGAGGGACAAGTCTTCTCCAGAATCTTTGGCTTCCAAAGTGCTTCATAGAGAGCTGTCTAGTAAAGTTTATTATTTTGGTGACAGTGATTATAATGGAGTAAGAACAAAGAATGCAGTGTTCAGTAAACAGAGAGTTCACTGTTTCCACAAGGAAACAAACAGTGGGAAGGGGAGACAGTACTAGAGTTATGGAAGCCAACACAGCATAGCACAGATCTGGGTGTGGGGAATAAAGCATGTGTCTCTGTTAGAATACTGAGTTCATCAGTTGGCTGACCAATCGTAAAGACAATTATCTTTCCACCCCTAATTGATCCAAGGCATTCTCTCCTCCAGAATAAGCATCTGCTACCATTTTACGCACCTAGTCCAAGGGGGTGACTTTTTTCCTGGGCTTCCAGAACCTCAACTCCTACTGCTCTGATTTACCATAACTCCCCTTTCCCTCTGGCCCATCCAGGGACCCTAAAACACATGTACACACACACACACACACACACACACACACACATACTCAGGGGTTTGAGTTACCTTAACATTTTCTGGCAGTGCTTTGTTCTGGGTCAGCCCCAGAGCGAGCAATGCTATCACCGCGATGATGCAGGAGAAACCAAGGATGCTCAGTATGTTTTTAGAGCAAAATACCTTCAGTTCAGATTCTAAAATCAAAAGAAGAAGAGAAAACATCAGTAAGAAATGAACAGACATTGATTTTCCTCCCCTTTCTGTATGGCCTTGTGCTGGCTTTCTGGAGAGAGCAAAGAAGATAAAAGGTGAACTTTCTCCAAGAGGCACTTGCAAAGTAATTGGGTAAAAGTTAAGAAACAAAAGTATGTGTCTGTACTGTAATGACAGCCAAAACTGAGTTAGTGGCTGTGGTAAGGAGAATGCGCAGAATTAGGTCAGTGATGAGATATAAGATAAGAAGGGAAAATCCCAAACTGGCAACTTGTTTACTAGGTCATATAGATCTATCTATATGGACTTCCCTGGTGGCTCAGATGGTATAGCGTCTGTCTACAACACGGGAGACCCGGGTTCTATTCCTGGGTTGGGAAGATCCCCTGGAGAAGGAAATGGCAATCCACTCCAGGACTATTGCCTGGAAGATCCCACAGACAGAGGAGCCTGGTAGGCTACAGTCCATGGGGTCGCAAATAGTTGGACATGACTGAGGGACTTCACTCCACTACTTCACATAGATCTATCAAGGTTAAAGAAACAAAGAAAGCAAAGATGGCCTTCTTCATTTTTAAAATCTACCAAAATATGAGTACAATATTAAACAGTATTCAGAATGTATCACCAAACATCAAAGTCCCTCTGCTTCATGACATTTCCTGGCTTGACCTTCAACTTCAACCACCCGTACATGTTAAATAACTGTAGATAATAACATAGGGGCTGTGGTGTTTTAAACATTTCATCATTTGTACTATTTTATCTATCCTGTAAATACTTTCATCATCACAGGACATAAAAAAGTTCCAGAAGGAGAATACTATAAAAGGCAAATTTACTTTGAGCAGGATAAACAGAGGCTGCGGCAGTGGTGAACTCTCATCCTTCCACTCTAACTTCCCAAACTATCCCCAAACCTTTTCCTAAGCCTTTGAAGAAGGACAAGGTCACGTTAAAGGGGAAAAAAAAAGCATGTGGAAATGAGATGGGCTCTCCAAAACAGTTTGCACTTCTCTAAGAGAGAAGGCAAGGGATCAATGCAACTGAAAGAGGAACTTGAGTCCCCTCCTCCTCTCTCCCTCTTGCTCAGCAGCGGCAGCTACGCCAACATAGGAGCTCCTCCTTGAGCTCATGAGCACAAGCTTGGACTTAATCCAAAGGGTGGTGACTGCTTGGGTCTCCAGTCTGCATCTACCTCTAGAACCTTGAATCAGTCTGTTTCCATCAAGCCAAACAGTACAAAACTTAGGGGGGAAAGTTCTAGTAACACCATTGTCTACTTCTTCCAAACAAAGGAACAATGAATGAAATGCACAATAAGTGAAATGTCCCCCTCCTCCCTTCCCAAAGGAATCTCAGTTTTGTTCAGATGCCTGCCGCTCCCCCAAGCACCCCATACATCTCCTGGGAAGGGGCTGACTGTTCTGCATAATCTTCTTCCTTCTCCAGTAACTGGTTCAACAGTGGGCATATACCCCCAAAACAGCCTGTGAGACCCTGGAGGAAGACTGCTGGGGCAAGTCTAGGAAAAGAAAGGAAGCATCGTCTCTTCTTCGTCAGACATGGTCCAGCCAATGATGGCAGAGCAGAGAGATGGAAAGAATTTGAGTACTTGAAGCATTTTGAGCTGCTGAAACAACTTATCCTGATCTGATCCTCTCATGAGACTCAAGCTTTGATCCAATTAGAATGATGATTTAAATACCTTGAAGCTAAAACATCCTGATACAACTGTGACAGGAATGTCCTTTTTGCTGCCAGGGCTGTGGAATCTGGAAAAGAGCCCCTTAGCTAATTTTACCTATCTTGGTTCCCAAAGTGGTGATATTGACAAACACAGCTTATAAGCAGCACGTGTTTTAGATGAAAAATTATAAATCTAATCTAAAAATTGCACATTGCAACAATAATTCTACCATAACAGAATTGCGAATACTCCCGTAAACTGTTCAAAAGATCTACCTATTCTTATGTTTCTGTAAATATGACAATTTTGATTATTTCATTTGCCTTTCATCCATTTGGGTGCTAATCAAATGAAAAGGACCAAAAAGGTCCCTGCTTGTTGGAATTGGCATCTAGTTGGGAAGATAGATAAGTCAGAAAAGAAGTCTGCAGATAAGGACTTCAGGTCATGAAAAGTGTGGAGGAGAAATTCAAACCAAGAAATGTTATAGAGTGATTTGCAGCAGAGTTGGGGTGGAGAGATGAGACTAAGGGTCCGGAAAGAATCTCTGAGAAGATGACATTTAAGCTTAGATCTTAAAGGTGAGAAAACACCAGTTATGAGAAGGACAAATAACATTTCAAGAAGAGGAAGCACAAGCTGAAAAAACCCTGAGATGGAAAATAGCTTGAAGTGACTGTGTTTCTTCCTTTTTAAAATGAGAATATTTACTAAATCATTATTATCACTGAACAGTTGTGAAAGTGTACTTTTCCAGGGAACCCTCCTACACTGTGGGTGGAAAAATGACTTGGTGCAGTGACTATGGAGAACAGTATGGAGGTTCTGCAGAAAAAATAAAAATAGAATTACATGGGGAGCAAGACCATCCCCAAGAAAAAGAAATGCAAGAGAGCAAAATGGCTGTCTGAGGAGGCCTTACANGGAGGGCACCTGTGGCCCCACGTAGACAGTGCAAGTCTCTTGTCTTGAGACTTTATTGATTTTCTGTATAAACCAAGGAACATCAGCCTCCTTTCTTCTCTCCTCTATTTTCCTCTATTCTCTTATCTTCAACATTCTTTCCTTATCTCTCTCTCTCTCTAAATCAATCGCAATCGCCCACGCCATTTCTCCTTTGGGTTTCCCTGGATCCTGTGGGGGCTGGACTCCGGCAATGAACCATGACCGACTTTGAGGATTTGGCTGAAGGGGTTGTCTGGACATCAGACAATGCCACACTTTTTCAAATATAGAGTACTTTTGGTCCCTGATGGTCAGAAGCTAGCAGCTTCTGAGACAGAGGCTGGGATTTTGGTTCCCAGGGAGGTTAAGGGACTTGCTCAAAGTCACACAGCTGGTAAGCAGCAGAACAGTGACTGGATCCAAGTCTCCCAACTCCGCTCCACTGCCTCAACTATTGTCCTGCATTAGAGATGCAAAGAAGTTACTCAGCTTCATTCTTTCTTGGCTGAAACAACACAAAAGAACCCAAAGTTCTGTTCAAATAGATCTTAAATTTCACCCCCACCCCATATTTTCCCAGTTAATAAATTCAGAGTCAGTTTGAAGATAAAGCAGTTTAATTTGGTGAGGTTTTTTTCCTGCCTATTTTTAAGTCAAGGAAGTCAGTATAATGTCAATAAATAGACAAATGCTAAAAATGCACTTCAAGGCCTCAATGATGGTCAATCAAAGGGTAAAAAGTAAAGGAGAGGAGGGGAAATCGGATAGACACAGAGAATACGAGAGGAAGGGAGACGGCGGTGGGAATAGAAAGAGAGGTAGAGAGAGACAGGTTAATAAATACCCAAGTCCGGTTCCACGGATCTCTTGAACCACAGACTTCAGAGAAAGTTATCTGTGTCTAGTCGCTCAGTCATGCCTGACTCTGCAAACCCACGGACTCTAGCCTGCTAGGCTCCTCTGTTCATGGGGATTCTCCAGGCAAGAATACTCGAGTAGGTTGCCATGCCCTCCTCCAGGGCATCTTCCCCATCCAGGGAATCAATCCAGGTCTCCCACATGGCAGGCAGAGCCACCAGGGAAGCCCTCAGAGAAAGTTACTTGACTTGTTTATAATCCTTTGTTTCTGCTCTTTGAAATGTTACTTAGCTGGTTAGTCTCAGTTCACAGTACTTTAGTTAGAAAAAGAATGCATGTATCCTAACAAAGTAGCCTGGTTGATCCTGAGTGGTCCCCGAAGAGGCTCAGTTTTGGGTGGGAAGAGCCCATTGAGTGACCTTGGGCAGTGGAACTGAGGTGGGGGAACAGAATAAGCTCTTTCTGCTAGTCAGACTCAGCCAACTTCAAGCTCATCACCCAGCCGTTCTTGCTGTGGGCAGTGCTCTTCTCAGATTGGTAGCAAGTAACTGACTGACTTTGCACTGGTATGCCTGACCCTAAAAATATTAATAACTGCAAAAATCAAAGATTAGCAGAGGATCTGCAGATGGGAAAAAAGGAAGCAAAGGAATCCCCTTCCCTTTCTCCTTCTTACTTCCTCCCACCATACCACCTACCTCCTCACCCACCCCCTCTGGCCTTTCCTGAATTCTTTTGCCCATAGATTGCATGGAGGACAATAGATCTTTGTGGACGTCATGGATTCCCATATTCAAGCACAGAGTTGTTTCCGGCAGAGTGATGTCATTGAGATCACAGACAGGAATCCCCTGTGACCCAGCCAACAAGGATAATAACCTCGTGTATTGATGGTCTCTGCAATAAACACACCGCTTCCACTAAACCAATCCTCTTCCATATCTGAAACTGAAGAACTGTACTCTGGGGATTCATTCTATCCTTTCTTAAAGCAGCAGCATTTGTCAACAAGCCTTGGTTATGTGTTGCTGGTGAGAAAGACAAAATCTGTGCTGGCCATATATCACTAGTGTGGGAGTCAAAGTGGGGATGGCGTGAACTGACTCACCCAGGTAGCCCAGCCTCACAGCCCGCCCCTCCACCCCACCTCTGTCTTCTACATCTCATTTGTAAGTTATCTTATTTCTACCTCCTTATTTTTTCACTTATGCAGTGCAAAAGTCAGAAGCAACATAAAAATACNAGTGGGGATGGCGTGAACTGACTCACCCAGGTAGCCCAGCCTCACAGCCCGCCCCTCCACCCCACCTCTGTCTTCTACATCTCATTTGTAAGTTATCTTATTTCTACCTCCTTATTTTTTCACTTATGCAGTGCAAAAGTCAGAAGCAACATAAAAATACTTCTGCAACAAAATACGCCATAAACAAAATAAAAATGACAAACTGAGGAAAATGTTTGTAACAACTATGAAACAGCTGGTTTCCTTAAATATATGAAGTCATTAAAAATCCATAAGACAATGATCAAGACGACCCCTCAGAATTACCACAAGTCAATGCCAGAAAAATAAACAATCCAATCAGAGAGTGGAGAAAAGACCTAAACAGACATTTTTCCAAAGAAGACATACAGATGACTAACCAACACATGAAAAGATGCTTAACGTCGCTCATGATTAGAGAGATGCAAATCAAAACTACGATGAGATATCACCTCACACCAGTCAGGACGCCCATTATCCAAAAGTCTACAAACAATAAATGCTGAAGAGGGTGTGGAGAAAAGGGAAGGAACCCTCTTGCACTGTTGGTGGGAATGTAAATTGATTCCGTCATTATGGAAGACCGTATGGAGAGTCCTTAAAAAACTAGCATTAAAACCACCATATGACCCAGCAATCCCATTCCTAGGCGTATACCCTGAGGAAGTCAAAATTGAAATCGACACACGTATCGCAAGGTTCACTGCAGCACTATTTACAATCGCTAAAACATGGAAGCAACCTAGATGTCCATCAGCAGATGACCGGATAAAGAAGCTGTGGAACTTATAAACAGTGGAATATTACTCAGCCATAAAAGAACACATTTGAGTCAGTTTTAATGAGGTGGATGAACCTAAAGCCTGTTATACAGATTGAAGTAAGTCAGAAAGAGAAAGATAAATATCATATACTAATGCATATAAGCTGAGCGCTGACAGACTGATGCTTTTGAACGGTGGTGTTGGAGAAGACTCTTGAGAGTCCCTTGGACTGCAAGGAGATTGAACCAGTGCATCCTAAAGGAGGTCAGTCCTGAGTGTTCATTGGAAGGACTGATGCTGAAGCTGAAACTCCAATACTTTGGCCACCTGATGCAAAGAGCTGATGCATTTGAAAAGACCCTGATGCTGGGAAAGACTGAAGGTGGGAGGAGAAGGGGACGGCAGAGGATGAGATGGTTGGATGGCATCACCGACTCAACAGACATGAGTTTGGGTAAACTCTGGGAGTTGGTGATGGACAGGGAAGCCTGGCATGCTGCAGTCCATGGGATCACAAAGAGTCAGACACGACTGAGTGACTGAACTGAACTGAACTGAATGCATATATGTGGAGTCTAGAAAGACGGTGCCAAAGAATTTAACAGACATAGAGAACAGACTTACGGACATGGGAAGAGGGGAGGAGAGGGTGAGCTGTATGGAAAGAGTAACATGGAAACTTCTATTACCATATGCAAAATAGAGAGCCAATGGGAATTTGCTGTATGGCTCAGGAAACTCAAACAGGGGCTCTGTATCAACCTAAAGGGGCTGATGGGGAGGGAGAAGGGAGGGAGGTTCAAGAGGAAGGGGACATATGCATACCTACGGCTGATTCATGTTGAGGGTTGACAGAATACAACAAAAATCTGTCAAGCAATTATCCTTCAATTAAAAAATAAATAAATTTTTAAAAATAAAAAAGGGCAAAGAACATAAATAAGTAATTTAAAGAAAAAGAAATAAATACTGTCAACATGTTAGAAGCATTCTAATTACTTTATCTTAAAGAAATGTACTAAATGAAAAATGAGATACTATTTATTACTTATCAGAATAACAATGTTTTTTAAAGTTTGATATTAACAAAGTTTTTAAATATATAATATTACATACTTATTAAAATGGCAAAAAAAAATACAATGTTGGCAAGGATGCAGAGCAATTGGAAGTCTTATACACTGCTGCTGGGGATGCAAAATGAACAGCCACTTTGGAGAGAATTTGGGAGTTTCTTATGAAGTTAAAACACACATGTGTGTCTGCATGTGTGCGTGTGCACAGGTGTGTATGCTAAGTCACTTTAGTTGTGTCCGACTCTGTGTGACCCCATGGAATGTAGCCCACCAGGCTCCTCTCTCCCGGGGTTTCTCCAGGCAAGAATACAGGAGTGGGTTGCCATGCCATCCTCGAGGGGATCTTCCTGACCCAGGGATCGAACCCACGTCTCTTATGTCTCCTGCATTAGCAGGTAGGTTCTTTGCCACTAGCACCACCTGAGAAGCCCCTTGTTAAAATATACACTTATCAAATAACCAGACAGTCCTACTTAGCTATTTACCCAAAAAATGTGAAGATGTGTCAACACAAAAACCTGTACCTGATTACTTATAACAGTTTTATTCATCACCCAAAACTCAAAACAACCCAAATGTGCATCAACTAGTGAAAGCACACAAACTGTGACTCAACAGAATTCTATTCAGCAACACACAGGGTATAAGCTATTCATGAGCACAACGGCATGGATGGCTCACAAAAGCATTATGCTGAGTGGGAGAAGCCAGACTCAAAAGACTGTGTATGATTTCATTTATGTGATATTCTGGAAAAGGCAAAACTAAGGACAGAAATCAGATTAGCAGGCAGAGGTTCAGGGACAAAGGGCTGACTAAAAAGTCCACGAGGGAACCTTCAGCAATGATGGACGAACTCTGCATCTAGATCGTGGTGGTAATTACAAAACTACATACATTTGTTAAATTGTCTTTCCTCTCCCCCTTCCCTCTCTTTCTTCCTTCTTTATTCTCTAGTAATTAAAAATTCGTAGTAAAAATTCCTGAAAACCTAAAGGTTCTGAGTTGAAGAGAAAGAATTTACAGAGGGTTTCCAGTTGGGATTAGAGTGATAAAGATGCTAGGAGCTTAGAAAGTGGGCATCGGGTAAATGGGAAGAGATGTGTCTATGATTTGATGTCAACTTTGCTGATTCTCTGCCCTCTCTACCATCCTGCCAGCCACTCGCTAATGTAACCAGTCCAAGCAGCCATCTCTGGGTCTCCACTCACTCAGTCTTCCCAGATCAATGGCATCTCTTTTGTATTCTTTACAGAAAAATGGTCAGATCTCATTTCACCAGGCTTTGGGTGGATTAAAAGCTTTATTCTGAGGGAAATTTGGCATCTCTTTTCAGGCATCTCTTCCCAGGTAGCCCAGTGGTAAAGAATCTGCTTGCCAATGCAAGAGACATAGGAGATATGAGTTCAGTCTCTGACATCGGGAAGATCCCCTGGAGTAGGAAATGGCAAACCACTCCAGTATTCTTGCTTAGAAAATTTCATGGACAGAGGAGCCTGGCGGTCTACAATCCATGGGGGTCACAAAGAGTCAGCCACGACTGAGTATGCACACACTCAGGCATCTCCGCTGCTACGTATTAATACAAGAGGGAACGGCTCTCTGGATAAGGCATGATCAAGCTTCTAAACATCCATGGTAACTCTGTCACAGATCACCTGGTATCTAAGCAACTCTCTTCAACCATCAATGCAGAGGACCTGCACTTCAGATGCTTATGTGAGAACTCAGTCCTAAATTGATTATTATGTAGTTCCTGTCAAGGAAGTGACAGATAATAACTTATTTGGGAGGGGCAATCTGGGAGTACCCTAGATTATTCAAAGCATATTTCCTGTACTCATTTAGTGAGGTGGAAGGCAGGAGTTAGAGAAAGGTTCCTGGGCCTTGGAGAAAGGCATGTACTCCTTAGAGCAAAACTAATAAGATAAACCCATAACAGATGAAAACAGCTCCTACCAAAACCACCCACACTTTAAAAAATGTATGTTCAGTCCTGTGACTTGAGTATTTCCTCAAATCCAGAGTGCAACTAAGAAAGTGGCATCCTACTCACTTTTGTATCCTGGATGAAGAAAGATGTGAGAATATGGTGAGGCAGGGCCGTCTGCATGCAGTGAAAAGGCAACTAAAAGAACTGGTCAGTGCAGGGTCCCTCCAGCACAGTCTGGGAGGAGACGATGTCTTGGGTCACGGTCACTTCCCTGAAAGTTCTTTCTCCATAGTGACGAAGGATAATTCCTCTAAGATAATCAAACTAACCCCCCACTATGATTTCATGTTCACCAAGTTTTCTTGCCATGATTTTTCTACAAGGAAAAAACATATGAGCTGATCATTGTTAAACAATAGTGGTATTATGCTATAAACTAGTCAGTGCTAAAGGAAATCAACCCTGAATGTTCACTGGAAGGACAGATGCTGAAGCAGAAACTCTAATACTTTGGCCACCTGATGTGAAGAGATGACTCACTGAAAAAGACTCTGATGCTAGAGAAGACTGAAAGCAAGAGAAGGGGGTGGCAGAGAGTGAGACAGCTAGCATCGCTGACTCAGTGGACATGAATTTGAGCAAATTCTGGGAGTTAGTGGATGACAGAAGAGCCCGGTGTGATGCAGGACAGGTGTGCTGCAGTCCCTGGGGTGGAACAGAGTTGGACACAAGTTAGCCACTGAACTACAACGAGACACAGGCTGCGGGTAGAATAGAGATGCAATGCGGAGGTCACAGACCACGGGCACAGCATAGTCTATGCACTTCCTGCTCACACCCAAGAGGTCTGCTTTCTTATTTGCTCAGATTCACAGAGGTAGGAAGGGTGCAGCCAAACAAGGAAGCGACGCTAGGGGCTCAAATCAGACAAGACAGATCCCATGTGCTTTCTCTTTTCCAGAATCATAATAATGTGCTGAATGGAGGGGAAAGTGTCTCTCACTCAGCAAAAGCTAAGGACATCACATAAGGATACCATCCTAGGAACCATACATTATAGTCTTTGGAAAGGATGGCTGCTGCTGCTGCTGCTAAGTCGCTTCAGTCGTGTCCGACTCTGTGCGACCCCATAGACGGCAGCCCACCAGCCTCCCCATCCCTGGGACTCTCCAGAAAAGAACACTGGAGTGGGTTGTCATTTCCTTCTCCAATGAATGAAAGTGAAAAGTCAAAGCGAAGTCGCTCAGTCGTGTCTGACTCTTAGTGACCCCATGGACTTCAGCCTACCAGGCTCTGCTGTTCACGGGATTTTCCAGGCAAGAGTACTGGAGTGGGGTGCCATTGCCTTCTCCCAGAAATGATGGCTAAGATAGTTAAATTCTTTATAAAGATGCTTACAAACCCAGAGACTCTGGGGAATGCAAGAGTTGAAGAGGAAATTTTTACTTCACCTTCTGCTAAAGTCTTTGTTTCCTAGAATTGACCTCTGAGAATGCCACGTCAGTAGAACCATCTTTAGCGGGTAGATAGCTAAATTAGATAACAAAGACACCATTGGGCTGGCTCACCACTAAGTCTCTCAGGACTGGGTGGAGAAAGGCCACTTCCTTTCTTAGACCTTTACACAGTGCTGATAACGTTTATTCCACTTCTCTTGCCTTTAGTATCCCCAGTGAACTGATCCATGCCACACCGGTTCTAAAGATTTGACTTCTTCTGACTTGTTTTTGTTTGTTGTGGTTTTTTTTTTTTTTTTTTTGCCTCCTTGTACTTTGTGCATGCCTAAACTCCACCTTTCCACAACCCACTTTATTTTTTGATTCACAACACCTGGCTTCTGTCCCACCATTCTATTAAAGCCACTCACGCAAGTATCCAATGGATGTTTTTCCATTTCTTATAGAATTTGATACTGTTAATTACACGAACTCTCCCTTTTCTTGGCTCCCATGGCACACCACTCCAGTACTCTTGCCTGGAAAATCCCATGGATGGAGGAGCCTGGTGGGCTGCCGTCCATGGTGTCGCTAAGAGTCAGACGTGACTGAGCGACTTCTCTTTCACTTTTCACTTTCATGCATTGGAGAAGGAAATGGCAACCCACTGCAGTGTTCTTGCCTGGAGAATCCCAGGGACGGGGAAGCCTGGTGGGCTGCCGTCTATGGGGTCGCACAGAGTCAGACACGACTGAAGTGACGCAGCAGCAGCAGCAGCATGACACCAGACTCTTCTTGTAGTCCTCCGATCTCTCTGACCCTTCCTTTCCTGGCATCTCTTTCTCCTCATACTCTTTCAACAGAGATGTGCCACAGTGTTTCATCTTGGAAACTTGGCTCATGTTGCTTCATACACATACAACCAACTGAATGGTGATGGTTCCCCAAGCTTTATTGGGATGATCTCCGTCTCCAGTCCAGGACTTTGTCTTGAGCTCCAAATCTGTAATTCTAGTCACTTACTGAACATACCTGCTGTGATGTTCGACAGCCAAAATCACCATGCCTAAAACGAAATTTCCCTGTTCTGCATGATCTGCTCCGTGAACGGCACCATCATGCCCCCAGTCTCCCTCGACTCTCCCTTCTCCCTTCAATCAAACTTCAAGTTTTTATTGATTCTACCCACTAAATATCTCCCAAATCCTTTATCTATTTCTTCCCCGACTTCTACAATAGCTTCTATAGAGGTCTTTCCACATCTAGGCTCTTCCTCTTCCAGCCATCCTCTACTTTGAAGCTAGCATTATCATCCTAAAAATGCAAATTACATGCCTAATTACATGACCACCACCAGTGTGATCTTCTTCAATGATTCCCATATGTCTCAAAATAAAAGTTAAACTCTTTAACCACAACTTAAAGGCCAAGTCCCCACACAATTCATGTGTGGTTCGAGGTGTTAGTTTCTAAACTGGCCCTTCTTTTTCGTGTTTCTACGTCTTTTGTATCTTCGTAGCTTTTCTCTCCTGCCTCGTGTCCTGCTTCTTTATTCTGCCTGAAGCACTCTTCTTTCCTCTCCTCTTTATCTTTTCCTAGCTTACAAAGAAATTAGAGTTGACGATAATCACTGTACATGTCACCACTTCCAGGAAGTCTTCCTGAAAGTCTCTTGGCCCTTCTCTAATGACGGATTAAATACCCTCCTTCGCATCTGTGTCAGTCTCCTCTATGAGACTCACACACTTTGAGAACACTACACATTTTTAAATCTCCAGAAATCAGCAAAGGATCTGGTCTGCGTCAGTATTCCATATGTCAGTTGAATAAATGAATGGCTAAGACTGATTTGAATCTCTAGCACACAGTGTTTTCCCTCAAGAAAAGGGGAGATTTATTTGATCTTTCCAAATGTGTTTTAACTTCTCAACTCTATGGTTCTGACTATTTTTAGTGAGCTGCCAGGCAACTCAACTTCAGTTTGTATGTATCGTAGGAAGCAAGAGGACAGATGTTTGGGCAGTAAGTCCCAAATCTGGATTCCAGAGCTTAGTCATAAACTCCATGGAATATTCTCTCATTGAATTACCAAGAATAATAGATTCAAATGATTTGTTTGTAGTAGAAGGAACTACACATTTAGTCTGTCCTTTCTAAGCTAGCATGGTTAACTATATCGTCTCTGAGAGTGAGTCATTCTGATTAAAGAGAAGCATTTTACGATTACCTAATCATTATGATTAGGTAACTACCCATCTATTTCCTTGTTTTTGATTATATAATCATCCTATGGGATGGACTCTCACCCATGCCTCTTAACTAGCTCTGTGACTTGGGCTACTTACTTGATCTTTCTAAATCTTCATTTTCTAGATTAAAAATTTTAAAACATCTATCACTTAATTTGGGAAGCTGATGTGAAGATGTAGTGAGCTCTGTATGAAAAAAATGATTTGAGCGATCCCAACCAGCCCCATGGGCTCAGTTACTACTATCCATATGTGGGAAATACTCTAACTTATATTTAGTCCAGACATATGGATACTTGACATTTCAACTGTCTCCTTGACACACAGGCACCTCAAATCTATTCTGCCCAAACGGAATTCATGCTTTCCCCTTCCCACCAAACCTGGTCCTCACCCAGCTCTCCATAGCCCTCAGTGAGCATCTCTACCATGCATCCAGTTGTGAACCAGGAATAACAGCATCATCCTCACTCCCTCCTCATCCTTGTCCACATCCAAAGAGCTGCCCATTCAGCAGATGTAAGCAAGAGTTGTGTCGAGTCCTGGGATTCTACCGCCCAAAGATTCTGATGCCCTGTCCTCCGCCACCACTCTGCCACCTCCTTACTTCAAGCACCACCTCCTCCCATGGCAGGCTGGTTGCCCTGCATACACTTTTGCCCTTCGAAAACTTGTTTTCCACACTGCAGGGTGAACTTTTCAAAATCTCTATATGATCACAAAACCCACGAGTTACTTAAACCCCTTCATAGCTTCCCATTACTTTAAGACCACAATCCTTGATGTACCTTGTAGGTTCTGCCCCTCTTCAGGTTGCAGCCTGTCCTATCACCTCTCTTCCCTCACTCTGCCTCCTGTCAGCCCTCACTTCACCTTTCTTCCCCTGCCACAGGGTCCTCGCACAATTTTTCAACTCTGCTTGGAACACTCTCTTCCCACTCTCTAGATCAAGGTGAAAGCCACCTCCTCAAGGATGCCTCAGAAACCCCATGCCTGAGCTCCTCACTAACTGGCACTCCTCACAGCACTCTAAATGTTTCTTCATCTCGCTTAAGGCTGCTGTAATTGATTAGCTGGGCTTCCCAGTTGGCTCCGCGGTAAAGAATCCCCCTGCCAATACAAGAGATGTGGGTTCAATCCCTGGGTCCGGAAGATCCCCTGGAGGAGGCCATGGCAACCCGCTCCAGTTTTCTTGCCTGGGAAATCTTATGGACAGAGGAGCCAGGCAGGCTACAGTCCATAGGGTCACAAAAGAGTCAAACACGACTTAGCGACTAAACAAAAATCAATTAATCCATTAGGTATATGCTGAAATCTTCTACCTTGTCAGTCATTCTCAGTTCTAGCTGTACATTAAAGTCACTGGAGAACTTTGTGAAAATACCAACCCCCGAATCCCATCCCAGACTAATTAAATCAGAATCATCAAGGTGGAGCCTGGGCACTGCTATTTTTTAACGGTTCCCTGGTGCATCTAACGTGCAGCCAAGGTTGGGAACCATTGCTTCAGAGGGCAAGGACCAGGTCTGCTTATCCACAGCTTTATCCCTACAGCCAAGCACACAGCAGTGTCTCCACACAGCAGGCCCTCAATAGATGGTCAATGGAGCTATGATTATTATTGTTGTTGTTATGGTCAATATGGTTATGATTAAGATTATAACTTTTTTCCACATTTTTGGCATCTGTGATCCTTTACCACAAAATCCCAATTACGTATTAATAGCAGCCAAATCATGCTTTTAAAATTCAGCAAATTTCTATTTTCCTGTCAACACAGAGCTTCATT
The DNA here is from genome assembly GCA_006410615.1 of Neotragus moschatus. Lineage (NCBI taxonomy): Eukaryota > Metazoa > Chordata > Mammalia > Artiodactyla > Bovidae > Neotragus > Neotragus moschatus. The sequence goes on from SJYA01002991.1 coordinate 1,028,862, forward strand.
TAAGAACTGACTAGGCTTACTTGACAAAATATTTTCACAACAAGCTATGTCTCCAAGGTGAAACAAAATACAGCATATTAAAAAAATTCATAACTTAAAATTCTTTTCTATGTATGTATATACATTAGCAATTATAGTCACTTGAATAGGAACTTTCTAGTTGTGTAATGACAAGAGTTAATTGGATTGCCCACTGCTTTGTCATTCTGATTCTTTTTTAGCAGCTTTTCTCTCCTGCCACATGACCTTATTAAGCAAATGTCAGACCCACTCACCACCCTGGCTCAATGGCAGTCGAAGTTTCTTAAGCTTGCAGTTTTCCTGTTAAGTCCTGTGTCAGAGGGCAAACTCTGTATAACTAACTCCTTTAGAGAACCTTCTAAGGATATAGTTTTCTATAGTCCTATAGCCCAGGCCTCAGTCATCAACCTGCTCAGAATTACCAGAAAGGTTTGTTAAAGAAAAACCACTGGACCCTGGACCCCACCCTCAGAGTTTCTGATTCAGTATGTCTGCAATGAGACCAGAGAATGTGTACCTGTAACAAGTTTCCAGGTAATGCTGGTTCCGGGGCCACACTTTGAAAACCACCGCTACCTCCCACTTAATGGCTGATATTTTCTTAAAATAGAGAGAGAAGCTGTGAGGGCTTTTAGGGGTACAGTGGGTAAAGACTGTATCCAACGTATTCTTTATAAATATAAAAAAAAAATATGCACAACCATGGGTCTTTCTCCCATGATTTCAGAGGGATTTTCTCTGTGCTATTTTGTAAACAACTATACCACGCATATACTTCTCTTTTTAGAAGAGACTGTGAAGATATGTGGGGGCAGTATGCCTCCAGGTTCTTCCTCACAAGGAAATTAGGAAACAACTCCAGGCTCCTTTTTAAAGGCAGCCTTGGTTCACCATTTCTGCAGCCAGCTACATTTGTGAAGCCATCTTCAGGATTGTTTAACACAATGGTGGAAAGGGGGTTAAAATAGCAGTGAGGGAATTGCTAAGAAGCTCTTCAAAGAAACAAACTTCGCAGTCACTCTAGGAAGTTTCAGCAGAGGTTGGTGGGGAGGGGTAGGATAAGGGATTCCAAGGTATCCCAAAGCAAGCCACTGAGCCCAGCACCAGCACCCTGGCAAGATGCCAGGCAAGCAAGCAAGACGCTGTCACTGGAAAATATGGCTAGAGTGCACGTCGTCTTCAGCCTTAGCAGCTGCTCAGCATGTCAGGGTGATATATTCGGATGCGCAGACAAGACATCTTCTCTCTTCAAGGGGAACGACTAGGACAGCAGAGGTTTTCTGTACACTGTCCTAATCTGGGGGCCGCTGGGGCACTCCAGTGGTGCCCAGGACCATCCTGGTTTTAGTATATCTTCAGACTTCTTTTCAGTTCCACTCCCTCCCCCTCTCTGTCCCCACTCAGCTTCACTCCTACCTTCTCCACAACCACACAGGCACCCTCTCCTCTAAGACACACGCCCTCCTGGTAGCCTCCAGCAATTTTAGTTTCACTTAAACCGTTCTTTTTCCTTTCCTGAAGTAATTTTTGTGTCTGATTTCGGCGTCCTACTCAGGCTTTCCACCATTCTGTCTTTGGGGCAATGAATGGGATTTATCTTTTTCAGATTAAAAAGAATCTCAAAGTTTGAAAGGATCCTTAGAGTTTCTGCACTTCAAGATTCCAGCCCTGACTACACAGGAGACTCACCTGGGACTTTTTCCAGTCCTACCCAGAGCAATTGTATCAGAATCTCTGGGACTAGGCCCAGGTACTGGTCATTTTAAAAGCCCTTCAGGTGACTCTAATGCACAACAAAGGTTTCAAAACTTCTTCTAAGTGGCAAATTCAGTTCTACAGAATTCTTGAAAGATGGATATTTAACCTCTTCAGTAAACTTCTCCACTGATGGGGACAGTCATTGGAGTCAGGACTACACTACACGTCCATGTAGTCCTAGCTTTTGACAGACATCTGCAATTATCAAGAAGCTCTTATCTTGATTCAAGCTTTGTTACATTCTAAATTCTATCCCTTGATCCCAATGAGCTATGAAGCAACACAGTGTATGTTTACTTCTTTATTAATGTTTTTTCTAATCCTCAAAGACAAAGCTATGTATATACAAAACTATGTTCTGTTGACAAATTTGCTAATCACACTTTCTTTGTTTTCATTCAAATCACAGATAGTAAAAAGCAGAGACATTACTTTGCCGACAAAGATCTGTCTAGTCAAGGCTATGGTTTTTCCAGTAGTCATGGTATGGATGTGAGAGTTGGACTATAAAGAAAGCTGAGTGCTGAAGAATTGATGCTTTTGAACTGTGGTGTTGGAGAAGACTCTTGAGAGTCCCTTGGACTGCAAGGAGATCCAACCAGTCCATCCTAAAGGACATCAGTCCTGAATATTCACTGGAAGGACTGATGTTGAAGCTGAAACGCCAATACTTTGGCCACCTGATTTGAAGAGCTGACTCATTTGAAAAGACCCTGATGCTGCGAAAGATTGAAGGCAAGAGGAGAAGGGGACGATAGAGGGTGAGATGGTTGGATGGCATCACCGAGTCAGTGGACATGAGTTTGGGTAAACTCTGGCAGTTGTTGATGGACAGGGAGGCCTGGCATGTTATGGTCCATGGGGTCGCAAAGAGTTGGACACAACTGAGAGGCTGAACTGAACTGAGGAGATGAACGCCAGGTGAGCAAGTGAAGCTTCATCTGTATATATAGCTACTCCCCATCGTTTGTGTTACCGCCTGAGCAGTAACTTTAGATTCTCACAGGAGATGGCACCCTACAGTGAACTGCACATGAGAGGGATCCAGGTTGCACACTCCTTATGAGAATCATCCTGAAACCATTCCTACCCTGTCCCCAGTCCATGGAAAAATTGTCATGAAACCCGTCCCTGGAGCCTAAAAATTTGGGGACTGCTGATCTATAACCTTTCTTCAATGTGGATTTTATACCATCTTTGACATGATTTGGTGGCTCAGACCAATCTATGTTCAGAAAACATAGAAAGTGTGATTGGCCAACAGAACATAGTTTTGTATATAAATAGTTTTGTCTTTGAGGATTAGAAAAAAAAAAATCCACTTGCGATGCAGGAGATCCAGATTTGATCCTTGGCTTGAAAAGATCTCCTGAAAAAGGAAATGGCAACCCACTCCAATATTCTTGCCTGGAGAATTCTATGGACAGAGGAGCCTGGTGGGCTACAGTCTCTGGGGTCGCAAAGAGACAGACATGATTGAATGACTAACACTTTCACACATTTGACATGATTTAGCCATGATTCATACTAATGCTAATCCTCTTAGTTCATTCTTATCCAGTCCATATTTCTCCATCTCATCTTTAAGCATATCATGAAAGACTTTGTTAAACATCTTTCTCATACTAAAATACTTACATATAAAATTATATAATATGTGGGATTTGTCACAAAAAATTCCAATACCAACAACAGAAAGACTTGGTGGAAGGGAGAGTAACAGAGGAAACAAAAATCTCAGAACATGTATTGATAATTGTTGAAGATGGGTAATAGGTATGCAGAGGTTTATTATAATCATTGTTTTTTGTTTGATGTTTTCTATAACTAAAAATTTTGTGAATCTTTTGCTGAAGTAGAGTACACTATTTGTATAAATTTGTGAGACTGCCAAAATTTATTCATTCTAGCCCCCAACTATCCATCTCCCAAATGGGGGTGATTTGATATGACTTGATTTAAAAGCTCCATGCCAGCTCAAGTGTTTGAGATCTTTTTTTCCTAGGTTCTAACAAATCTTTCATATTTATTTTAAGATTTTGCCAAGAATTAACTTCATGTGGAATTTCCTGAATCCAATCTCTCCCATATTTCATAACTTAGATTGCTAACTCTGAGAGTTTAAAGGTCATCTCTGTCATGTTCTTTAAACTCACTTAGAAAAGTCAGGGGCTTTCTTAATAACTTAATAATGCAAGTTTTAGTCTGAATTGATTGAACTGCATTTTTCTATACTGAAGCAAAATAGAAGTTCAGAGTTCCAGTTCCTTTGTGAAATCCATTGTCATTGTGCATCTCCCTTCCTGCTCATGTTCTTGAACTGAATCATAACCAAAATAACTTTTTTTTGTTATCTTTAGCATTTTTTCCTGCCTGCCTAATCTCCAGATGATACTTGGCCCAAGTGACACTATTTTTAAAAGAATTCTCCTAGCTTCTAAACATTTTCTCAATTGCTCACTATTTTTTCTCTATTGTACAAATATCTGGGGAAATTATTTTATTTTATACAAGTTATGGTCATCAAAGACATTTTTAGAAAATAGAGAAACACATAAAAGAAAAAACTCACCCATAATTTCTGAGCTCCTTATCAAACTCCCTCTGGTCAAATGAATGTTTTCAGTGTTTCTCTTCTCTTATCCATTAAGATTACTTGTGATTATATAAGTAGATTTCTCATTTAGTTGATTATTTCATTTTTAGACTCAACTTTTTTGAGCCATACTCTTTACCAAATCTGGCCATGGAACCTCACCTATCATCTTTCTGATTATTTTTTTTGATCTGCCTTCTTAAAAATTGAAGCCATGTGTCTGGTTGCCTTGTATTTCTCAACGTTAAGATTATTAATGCCTAAATAAACTAGTTATTTCTCCTACATTTCTAACCATATTTTTCTTTTCAATCCGAATTAAATCAAGGAAGAAGGGCACTAATGAAGGCTTCACAGGTGGCTCAGTGGTAAAGACATACAGGATCAGAGGTAGATGAGAGGCTCAGAAGTGAGGCCCTCGGGTAACACATCTACTTCATCAGCATCCAGTTTTACCCAGCGCTCACCCTGTCTCCTTCCTACCTCTTCAGGTGAAAAGAGAAGGACTACAGACCAGAAAAGCTCCCGTCACCCTCACAGTCATGCCCAGCATCATTTGCTATGTGTTTGCTGGGTACCAGGGACTGTGCTAAGCACTTTACATGCATTATTTGTGAAAGCCTCCAACACTGTAGATACCATCAGACCCTTTTTTGCACTTGAGGATACTGGGAGTCAGAATATGCTCATAGTCACACGGACACTGAGTGCAGAGCTGGAATCTGAACACAAGCCTGTCTGAGTCTGGCAAGTCTACGCTCTTAATTATCAGGAGGAACTGATACTCATCTAATTCTCTTCTATCCCTCCCACCCCCATCTACCACCCACCCACTTCCTTCAGCCAAGCAGAACCAGTTTATGTAGCCGTCCTCCGAGAAAAGTTGCAATGGGCTGTTTCTATCTCATAAGTTGTTAGGTTGGGTTTTGTGGCTGACCCTCATATTCTGTGATCTTATGATCTTAGCCACATTAGGTTGTTCCAGCAATTTCTCCTTAAGCCAAAGTTTAGGTTGGATTTCATGATCTCAGTTAATACTTATAACAAAACTATAAACTAGGTACTCATATTTTAATCCCATTGTATGGGTGGAAAAACTGCTATTCAGAGAAGTTAAGTTACCAGCCTGAGGTCAAACAGCTAGTAAAGGGCAAAACTAGGACTGGAAGTTGGTTCATCTGTACCTTTCAGGAGAAAGATCAACGGAGTTGGCCTGGAACAAGAAACCCTGTTGAAATCAGTTTGCGACAACAGAGGAGAGTTGTCCAGCCACCACAGCAGAGAACAGAATCAGAGAAGAGAGGAGTTTTTTCCGTGGAAGAGAGATCAGAGGGGGGATACCTCCACAGTAGCTGTCCAGTTGTGTGAGCTGGTGCTACACCTCCATCAAAGGGGCCCCCAATCCAGCTGATGAGTGGCAGTAGATTCTGTTATCTGTATTTCCTGACTAATCCATATGGGGATGTAAACAGGAAAAGAATCCAGTCCTTGTCACCTGTGCCCGACACAGACACACTCTTTAGGATTAAACTCCCTGCAACACACCCCATCCCAAATCTTGTCTGAAGGATGGAGTGACCTTGGAGCCTTGCAGATCCTGATCCTTGAATCCTACCTTCACCCCAGCCTCCAGCAGAGAGGAAGAAAATAGAGAAACATGTAAAAGAAAAAACTCACCCATAACTCCCCTTCCTCTCTGTCTGCCAGCTTCAGGAAGAGGATATGAAGGCCTAGGGTGCTTTCAACAGGCCCTCGGTGCCCTGTTGTACATCAAAGGTTTCCTGGGAGAACAGCAAGTGGGATGCAGCGGGCAACTCAGAAGGCCGTACAAGTACTGGCCTCAAGCATTTCCACTTCCTGGGTCTACCAGGGTCTTGGGGTGGTGGGGAGTAAATCCAGGATCTTTCCCCAGCTTTCACAACTGCAGGTAGAGCCCCTATTCTCTACAAGAGACCTCAGAGCTCACAGACATCCCCACATCTCTGAGGTCGGCTGGAGTGAACAGTTTCTGGTGAGCGTAAGTGCTGGGAATGCTGACAGCTAACCATGGAGTGCGTTTTTAGTGCTCCCATAAAGTCTGCATATTCTAAGGATCTCGTATACATACCACACACGATGGGCTATTCCAAGAAAGATCCAGGAATACAAAAAGCAGGATTTCTTGGCTTCAAGTCTCTTCTCTTTGAAATTGTCTTATGGACAGTTTGGCAAAGGGACAAATTGCTACCCAGATCTTTCCTACTAAAAAGCGAACAAAACAATCACACACAAAAAACTGAACAAGAAAATCACTTGGTTATATAAAGCATTCCACTCTCAGGAAGACAGGATATAGTAATCAGAAACAGAANATACAGGATCAGAGGTAGATGAGAGGCTCAGAAGTGAGGCCCTCGGGTAACACATCTACTTCATCAGCATCCAGTTTTACCCAGCGCTCACCCTGTCTCCTTCCTACCTCTTCAGGTGAAAAGAGAAGGACTACAGACCAGAAAAGCTCCCGTCACCCTCACAGTCATGCCCAGCATCATTTGCTATGTGTTTGCTGGGTACCAGGGACTGTGCTAAGCACTTTACATGCATTATTTGTGAAAGCCTCCAACACTGTAGATACCATCAGACCCTTTTTTGCACTTGAGGATACTGGGAGTCAGAATATGCTCATAGTCACACGGACACTGAGTGCAGAGCTGGAATCTGAACACAAGCCTGTCTGAGTCTGGCAAGTCTACACTCTTAATTATCAGGAGGAACTGATACTCATCTAATTCTCTTCTATCCCTCCCACCCCCATCTACCACCCACCCACTTCCTTCAGCCAAGCAGAACCAGTTTATGTAGCCGTCCTCCGAGAAAAGTTGCAATGGGCTGTTTCTATCTCATAAGTTGTTAGGTTGGGTTTTGTGGCTGACCCTCATATTCTGTGATCTTATGATCTTAGCCACATTAGGTTGTTCCAGCAATTTCTCCTTAAGCCAAAGTTTAGGTTGGATTTCATGATCTCAGTTAATATTTATAACAAAACTATAAACTAGGTACTCATATTTTAATCCCATTGTATGGGTGGAAAAACTGCCATTCAGAGAAGTTAAGTTACCAAACTGAGGTCAAACAGCTAGTAAAGGGCAAAACTAGGACTGGAAGTTGGTTCATCTGCTCCTTTCAGGAGAAAGATCAACGGAGTTGGCCTGGAACAAGAAACCCTGTTGAAATCAGTTTGCGACAACAGAGGAGAGTTGTCCAGCCACCACAGCAGAGAACAGAATCAGAGAAGAGAGGAGTTTTTTCCGTGGAAGAGAGATCAGAGGGGGGATACCTCCACAGTAGCTGTCCAGTTGTGTGAGCTGGTGCTACACCTCCATCAAAGGGGCCCCCAATCCAGCTGATGAGTGGCAGTAGATTCTGTTATCTGTATTTCCTGACTAATCCATATGGGGATGTAAACAGGAAAAGAATCCAGTCCTTGTCACCTGTGCCCGACACAGACACACTCTTTAGGATTAAACTCCCTGCAACACACCCCATCCCAAATCTTGTCTGAAGGATGGAGTGACCTTGGAGCCTTGCAGATCCTGATCCTTGAATCCTACCTTCACCCCAGCCTCCAGCAGAGAGGAAGAAAATAGAGAAACATGTAAAAGAAAAAACTCACCCATAACTCCCCTTCCTCTCTGTCTGCCAGCTTCAGGAAGAGGATATGAAGGCCTAGGGTGCTTTCAACAGGCCCTCGGTGCCCTGTTGTACATCAAAGGTTTCCTGGGAGAACAGCAAGTGGGATGCAGCGGGCAACTCAGAAGGCCGTACAAGTACTGGCCTCAAGCATTTCCACTTCCTGGGTCTACCAGGGTCTTGGGGTGGTGGGGAGTAAATCCAGGATCTTTCCCCAGCTTTCACAACTGCAGGTAGAGCCCCTATTCTCTACAAGAGACCTCAGAGCTCACAGACATCCCCACATCTCTGAGGTCGGCTGGAGTGAACAGTTTCTGGTGAGCGTAAGTGCTGGGAATGCTGACAGCTAACCATGGAGTGCGTTTTTAGTGCTCCCATAAAGTCTGCATATTCTAAGGATCTCGTATACATACCACACACGATGGGCTATTCCAAGAAAGATCCAGGAATACATAAAGCAGGATTTCTTGGCTTCAAGTCTCTTCTCTTTGAAATTCTGTCTTATGGACAGTTTGGCAAAGGGACAAATTGCTACCCAGATCTTTCCTACTAAAAAGCGAACAAAACAATCACACACAAAAAACTGAACAAGAAAATCACTTGGTTATATAAAGCATTCCACCCTCAAGAAGACAGGATATAGTAATCAGAAACAGAAAGAAAAAAAAAAGGCAAAAATTGACTAGGAACCTGTAATTTTTTTTTTTTAACATAGATGGTCTATTTCCTTCCACCCCTATTCCAGGGCCTCCTGCTGTTCTATTTCTTGGTTACCAAACGTCCCATCTTCAAATCTATTCCTCCTTTCCATAATCAGCAATATCTAGAAACTGAGTTCCCAAGACAACCACAAATATTTGTTATTCTTTTTGTCATGTGACTTGCCCTAAAAATAAACTCAGACATTTTTCCTACCATCCAAATGACAGGAAGAATGTAAATGGATATTGGTTTTTTATGCATACCTGTGAAATAACTAAGGCACAATGCCACTTAGGCAAAATTTCTAGGAATACTGTGAAAGTCCTAAAACAGAAAATAATATAAAAACTGGGTGTGTTAGAAGATTATTCCATGTTTAAAATGGAACAAGCAAAAGAAGGCTTGGGGGAAATGGATTCGAATAAGCAGATAAAGTTTACATGCACACAAACAAGTAGAAAATGTTTTCCTTTAGAAAGGGAGAGGCGAAGAGCAGAGGGAACATTTGCTCTGAGGTCTAGTCAAGGTTTAGCCTCTTTCTGTTGAAATGCCCCCTTGATGTGCCAGCCAAGGACCCCCAAAGACCTCCATCTGAAGCTGACAGTACTTGAAACCAATTCACATACACGATTTGTTTTCTGTTCTCATGTGACTCTGGAGTGGTTGACCTTTAGGGAATAATGGATAGAGTCTCTATTAAGGCTCCAACATGGTAATGACCCCACTACACAAATTATTGTGAGTTAGGGAGCTTTCAAATTAANAGACCCCTTAGGCCCTGACCACTCCCCCACCAACAGATCAACGATGGCTCTGAGATACCTTGGCTATTCAACTAGCTGCCCCAGTTTCTGGTGCCACTCACCAGCAGGCCAGCACCAGCTTTAGGACACCCCAGAACCCACAGCCAGCCATGTCAGGAACAAGTGCCACCTGCCAGAAGGCCAACACTAGATCAGGGAACCCTGACCCCAGAATCACTATTCTAGAACCTGGCTCTGCCCACCACTGAGCCAGCACTAGCCTGGAGACTCCTGAGGTTCTGCAATCAGCTGCTTCGTGACCCAGCCCCACCAACCCACAGCTAGCAGCCTCCACACAAAGCAGGACCTGGTAACCAACCAGACTGGGAGCCAGCCATACCTACCAGACCATCCACTGCAGTCAGCCTGCCACAAACAAAGGACAGGCAGCGCCCACCTGGGGCCACACCTGGAGCAGACAGATCTGGTGACCAGAGGGGAGTGCGCTGCTGGGACTCATAGGACATCTCCTACAAAAGGCCACTTCCCTGAAGTCGGGAAATATAACCAACCTCACCTGGAGCAGACAGATCTGGTGACCAGAGGGGAGTGTGCTGCTGGGACTCATAGGACATCTCCTACAAAGGCCACTTCCCTAAAGTCGGGAAACGTAGCCAACCTACCAGGTACACAGAAATAAAAACAGCAAGTTAGGCAAAATAGGTGACAGAGGAACATATTCCAAGGGAAGAAACAAGAAAAAGGCCCAGAGGAAAAACTAAGTGAAGTTGGAGATGGGCAATCCATTCAGTAAAGAAATGAAGGTAATGACTGCAAAGATCAAAGAACTCAGGAGAAGAATGGATGACAGAGTGAGAAGTTAGAAGGTTTTAATAAAGAGAAAACACAAATAAGAAACAGAGGTGAAGAGGACAATGACTGAAATGAAAAATACAGAAGAAGGAGGGATTGTCCTGGTGGCCCAGTGGTTAAGAATTTGCCTTGCAATGCAGGGGATGTGAATTTGACACCTAGTCGTGGAACGAAAGACCCCACATGCCGCAGAGCAAGTAAACTCGCACACCACAACTAGAGTCCATTGTCATGACAGAGATCCCATATGCCACAACCAAGACCCAAGACAGCCAAATAAATATTCAAAAAATACACTTGAAGGAATCACCAACAGACTAAATGATACAGAGGAACGGATCAGTTAATGAGAAGGGTGGAGGAAATCACTGAAGCTGAACAAAAAAAAGAGTTTAAAAAATGAGGAAAGTTTAAATAAAGAGACCTCTAAGCAGCAGCAGCAGCAGCAGCAAGACTATATCAAGCATTCTAATATTTGCATTATAGGGGTCCCAGAAGGAGAAGCAAGAGGGAAAAGGACAGAGAACATATCTGAAGATACAATAGCTGAAAACTTCTCTAACCTGGGAAAGGAAACAAACCTCCAGGTCCAGGAAACACAAAAAGCCCCAAATCAGGATCTACTCAAAGAGATCCTTATCTAAAATCCTCATCTAAAATTATAACCTCCCTAGACTTCTCAGTCCTCTTCCCTGCTTTAATTAGATTACTTTTCATCACTAAGATATATCTTACCTTTTTCCTTTGCTTATTATCTGCATGCCACCCAGAACATAAACCCTGTGAGGTTAAGGATTTTGTTTTGCTATCCACTGTATTCTCAGTGCTTAGAACAGTGCTTGATATATATTCTTTGCTCAGTAAATACTTGTTGAATGAATGAGTCCATCTTCCTTCAGGTAGCTCAGCAGTGAAAGCACAGCGTCCTAAACCACTGGACTAGTAGGGAATCCCCCGCTGCTGGCTCTTATCCTTTAAACATAATCAAGTCCACTCCAGTCTGCAACATTCTTCCTTTGACCTAACTCACCCCTCAAGTCAGCTCTCTTTCCCTCCCCACCTCACTTCCTGAGTCATGTAATAAGCTCAATGTTCCTATTTTCTTAATATCTGCTGTTTAACCTCTTCTGCTGCTGCTGCTAAGCCGCTTCAATCATGTCTGACCCTGTGAGACTCCATAGACAGCAGCCCACTAGGCTTCCCCTTCCCTGGGATTCTCCAGGCAAGAACCCTGGAGTGGGTTGCCATTTCCTTCTCCAATGCATGAAAGTGAAAAATGAAAGTGAAGTCGCTCAGTCGTGTCCGACTCTTCGTGACCCCATGGACTGCAGCCCACCAGGCTCCCCCATCCATGGGATTTGCCAGGCAAGAGTACTGGAGTGGGGTGCCATCGTCTTCTCCAGTTTAACCTCTTAATAGTCTACTAAGTCAGTTTCCACCAAGAATATTCATAAGCTCCAAATTCCCAAACCTGATCACATCTCTTCCAGTGTAAAATGTACCATTACAGTTTGAAGGGTTTTGCTGGAGGGATTAAGGGTCTGTGGGTAGGAAATACTATAGAGTGCCTCCCAACTCCCAAAAACATTACACTATGGGGCAGGGGTCAAGGCAGGAAGTGTGCAAGAAAAAGAGAAAATACAACTCTTCCTCTCATTCTCCTTCTTGCCTAATCGGAAGCTTTGGCACTTCTAGAAGCTTTGGTCTCAAGACACTCTCTTTCTTGGCTACCAGGTTCAGACTCTCCTTGGCTTTCTCTTAACTATCTAGGCTTTCTTTCTGAATCTCCCTTCTTAAGTCCTTTTTCTTTGCATCCCTTTATTGTTGGTGTTTCCTTAGGTTCCATTCTTCAGCCTCTCTGTTTTCTTTCCCTATAGTTTCCAGAGTGACTCATACTTTAAATGTTCATATTTTCAACCACTGACTCCATGCTCCAACTCCAGCTCCCATTATCTCTTGATTTTGCTCAAATCTCTCCAAGCTTTAGACTCAAATTTCCAGCAACCAACAAAACAGCTCTGCCTTGATGTCTTATAAACATCTCATATTTAGCATGTGCCAGGATGAACTTATTATCTCTCTCTGCCCCTGCCAAATCCTCTCTCCCTCCCCCATTCCTAGTCTTATCCATAAATATGTATTAACCCAATCATCCACAGCTAAACTTGAGAATAAATCTCAACATCACCACCTCCTTCTCTCCCAAAAAACCAACCACATTCTACCTCAGACTCTACCTTATAAATATTGCTTAAATCCAGCCCCTCCCATCCATCCCCCTCCCCTGTGAGTATGCGTGCTAAGTTGCTTCAGTCATGTCTGACTCTTTGTGATACCATGGATTGTAACCTGCCAAAATCCTCTGTCCATGGGACTCTCCAGGCAAGAATACTGGAGGCAGGATGTTGCCATGCCCTCCACCAGGGGATCTTCCCAACCCAGGGATCAAACCCAAATCTCCTGCAGCTTCTGCATTGCAGGTGGATTCTTCACTGCTGAGCCACCAGAGAAACCCACCTCCCTCCCCTACCCACCATCAATGCCTTAGGGCAGGTCCTCATCATCTCTAACCTAATGGACTATTGCCAAAGCCCCATACTAGTCGCTTCCCATTGCTCACCAACTTCTTAGTTCAGTCCTGCCAGAGTATCTCACAAAGCCAAGTCTTATGACCACTAAGTATGACGATGGCATAACTGAAAATACTTTGATATATGCTCTCACATTCTTGTGAAAATCTGTATCTGTATCCTAAAAAAAATTTTTTCCCTCAAAAAATATCAGTGCATTAGTATTAAGAAATGATATTAATGGCAAGCATCACCTCTTCTGAAACAAGGCAGCATGACTAGGGCAAATAAGCAGAGGTCTCAGACGGCCCTCACGATACTCATTTACTTGGAGTCAACCAAAGCACACTATGGGTGCTTCCCTGGTGGTCCAGTGATTAAAAATCTGCCTTGCAATGCAAGGAACAGAGGTTCGATCTCTGGTCTGGGAAGATTCCACATGCTGCCGGGCAACTAAGCCCATGTACCACAACCACTGAGCCCACACTCCAGAGCCTGTGAACTACAACTACTGAAGTCCATGCACCCTGGACCTGGTCTCAACGAGAGGCCCAATTGCGCAACTAGAGAAAGCCCTTGTGCAGCAATGAAGACTCAGTGCAGCCAAAAAATAAATAAATAAATAAATAAAATTTTAAGTGCACTATGGGAGACGAGAAGCAGGATGTGATGGGAGAGGAGAGGGAACTCTTTGGCAAGCCCCCAGGTTTGTTGTTTTGTCTTGCTTTGTTTTGCTTGTTTGCCTCTGTGAACTGGTAACCTTAGGTCTACCATGAGTATACAGAGACTTAGAACTGTTCTCCAAAAATGGCATTACTTGGCCAAGATTCTAAGCAGTAGGACAGGAGCTCACTCTGCAGTTTAATGGAGGTTTGTTCTCAGTAGAAAAGGGGAAAAGCAAGAAAATGGGCCCAGAGAAGGGTCCCTCCTGAATGCCTTTATGCCTCTGGACAAAAATATTAACAGAATCCTGACACCACTAGTCTCGCTATCCTCTGAAATATGACTCTATGGCAACAGAACTTTTCTTTCCTAGATCCTAGTGAGATTTTATGGGTAGAGGACTGAGATATCTTCCCACTCACAGAAGGAGGACCTAGAATTTGGTGACCGTATTATTTCAGGATCGCAATGGATCTAAGGGAGTCAAGGGGAGACCACTCATTCCTCATCTCTAACACTGAACTAGGGTGAATCTCCCCTAATGCTTCCTTAAACTCCTTTTAGAATAAATGAAAAACACTATTGACTTAAGAAAAATGCGCAATGTGGGAGTTGCAAGTTAAGTTTTATTTGGAGCCAAATGAGGAATATAGATACGGAAACAGCATTTCAGACAGCCCTGAGAAACTGCTCCAACGAGTTAGGTGGAAGGTCAGTATATACGTGATTTTGGTGAAGGAGGAGTACATGCACTTAAGCATATATTTTTGCAGAAGGTTTCCGCTAATCAAAAGAAGCAGAAGTCCCCGAGAAGAAATTTAGTGCTTTTCCAGGAGAGATAAAAGAACTGGGCTCATAAAATCAGCTTCTGAAAGTATCTATCTGAAGACCTGTTCTGCCAGTTTTTCCAGAGCCTCATTTCTGCTCTCCACTCTGAACTCCCTTCAGGGGATGTTAAAAGCCAGCAGCTGCAGCAGCACAGGGTTTTATGCTCGTAGAGGTAGATGGCAAGGGCCACAACAAACACATTCATCCTTGCACACATACAAAAAATATCTCTTTTCTTTTCTTTCAAGGATAAGGCCTTAGATTAAATAAATTTTTCAATAAGGTAGAAAAAAATAGTAGAGGGAAAGCCTGCTTCCAAAAATAGATATGATGCAGGGAAGAGAGGAAAATATTTATTTTTCGGTTGGATATAAGAGGATGCTGCTTTGAGAAGAGAACACACTGAGATAGAAGATTTCATGGAAATCTAAAATATTGCAGATGAATGGAAGTTCATACTAGAGATAATTAAGGAAAATTAAATCAGTGACATAGAGAATAATCTTAGGGAAACATTGTCAAAATACAAAGAAAAATAAAGGAAAGAGAGGAAGAAAGATGGAGTAAGTTCAGAGATAAGAGATCCAAATAATAAGTCACTGAAGAGGAGAAGCAAATGAACACAGTACGAACACTGATTCAAGTTACGACCAGAGAAATCTTTCTTGCCCTAGAGAAGTTCTAAATTTGGAAATCAAGAGGGTTTACCACTTTCTAAGCAAAATCTATAAAAGAAAGTCTATACTTGGTTGTCTTACTGTGAAAATTACGTCAGGAACAGAGAATAGAAAAATATTCAAGCTGAAAAACAGTGTCCTCAAACTTCTTTACAGAATCAAACTCCTCAAAACAATAAAGGAATACCTCCAATTACTTGAAGGGGATAAGGTATCTACATTTAGACAAGTTGTCACTGTCTTACCACACTGATGCCCTTCTAAAAAATTACTTTCATAGGTACCAGATCATTACGAAAGGAACTAAAATTAGGAACTCAAAATTAAAGAAAGTGAGAAAAGAACTACATGGAAATTAATTAAATTCACGCTAATGGGTACAGGGTTTCCTTTTGTGGTTATAAAATGTTCTAAAATTGATCATAGTGATATCTGTATAATTCTGTAAATGTGTTTAAAAACAATGAATCATTTTTTTTAAAGCAAGTATCATTTCTATAATTGTTTAAGCAAGCTTATATACAGGTATTTTGTTTTAAAAAACATATGTATATAATTTTTCTCTTACCGTAATTCATTTCAAGAGCAATTTCATTATGTATCTTCTACAGAGCCCTAAACCGAAGCAGCCAGCATATTCAAATAAACTCCAAGGAGTGGGCATGTTTCAGGCCAGCTCCTCATTAGAAACCCCAGCATGGGGCTCTGGAGACCAACACATGGAAGGCCTTCTAGGGAGAGCTGAAATGTTCAAATAAGTGAGTTCTGGGAAGAAGGAGTAGCTGGGGGGCTCTGGATTTGAAAGAGACACATGTACCCCAATGTTCATCACAGCACTGTTTATAATAGCCAGGACATGGAAGCAACCTAGATGTCCATCAGCAGACCAATGGATAAGAAAGCTGTGGTACATATACACAATGGAATATTACTAAGCCATTAAAAAGAACTCATTTGAATCAGTTCTAATGAGGTAGATAAAACTGGAGCCTATTATACAGAGTGAAGTAAGCAAGAAAGAAAAACATCAATACAGTATACTAATGCATATATATGGAATGTAGAAAGATAGTAACGATAACCCTATATGCGAGGCAGCAAAAAAAAAAAAAAAAGAATCATAGGCTTTAAATGTGTTAATTACATGGTGTGTGAACTATATTTCAAAATAATTAAGATCAACGACTATGGGTTCAAATGTCAACCTCAGCACTTACCAACTGAGAGACTTTAGGAAGGTCAGTTAACTACTTATTCCCTGGTTTCTCATTTTGTAAGAGAGGGACAGTACCAACTTCAAATAGTTGTTTGAGGACTGCAAGTTGACTGGAACAGCATGTGGCTCAGTACACTCTATAAACCTGTGGGTTAATGAACGAACCCATCACCACACCCATATACTAAATACTTACTGTATTAGTTTCCTAATGGCTGCCATAACAAATCACCATAAACTCAATGGCTTAAAGCAACACATATTTACTCTTACAATTCTGAGGTTACCAAGTCTGAAGTCAGCTTCACAGGACTAAAATGAAGTGTGGGCAGGGCTGCCTTTCCTTTTCCACCTGCTTGATGGCATTCTGTGCATTCCCCATTCTCTGACTGTGGCCTCTCTCCCTCTCCAAAGCCAGCAGCACAACATGTTGCTACAGTGATTGCACTGCCTTCTTCCGTGTCAGGTCTCCTTCTTCCTCTTGCTTATTAGACCATCTGTGATTATCTAGGATAATCTCCCCAGTTCAAATTCCTTAATTGAATGACATCTGCAAAGACTCTTTTTCCATATAAGGAAACATTCATAAATTCCAGGGATTCAGCGCTGCAATCTTTGCAGCCTACCACCATTACTATATCAACCAAAAAAGAAGAAAAAGAAAATAAATGTATGAAAAAGCTCTTATGATTATTTGCAAGTACACCAAAAAAAAAAGGCAATACATAAAAAAGAAGACATTAAGCAAAAGACGGTATCAAGAACATTTGACTCAGCTTGCATTAGAAAACATAAGTACTGCACGCTGTGCTTAGTCGCTCAGTCATGTTGACTCTTTGTGACCCTGTGGACTGCAGCCCACCAGGTACCTCAGTCCATAGGGATTCTCTAGGCAAGAATATTGGAGTGGGTAGCCTTTCCCTTCTCCAGGGAATCTTCCCAACCCAGGGATCGGACCCAGGTCTCCCGCCTTTCAGGCGGATCCTTTATCAGCTGAACTACCAGGGAAGCCCACTGCACTATTACTTTCTATTTACCAATCCTTGTTCACTAGAAGCTTTTAAAGTCCTCTGTATCCTGCCTTTTCAGTGCAACACCTAAAAAATTATTTTGCTGATGACACATGGCTTCAGATGTCTTTTGTGCATGTGTATCTGAGTCTTTATCCACTTGAGCAATCCTGTTTCAATTTTATAGTTCAGAAATTCTGACCCTCACCTCCTGAATCTTGCCAACCAGATCCCCTCTTGGCTCTAGCCACCTGGGGTCTGCAATTATTATTTGGAAGGGAAAGATGTGGCAACTTTCATTCACACCACACTTCAATACTTCCTAAAATTATGTAGCTATATAAAGTTCTTCTGCCTAAGATGCTGAGAACTAGATCTCCTCTTCTTTCATCATTCTCAAAACTTTGTTGAACTATTCCTTCTCTGCGTCTACGTTACTTCTTTCTATAGTCCTAAGTCTCCATCACCACTCCCTATCCTTTGCTAATAAGCCACAGTAAAAAGGGATTCCCTGCATTCCTTCTCCTGGAATGAGAATGCGAAGGTAACAATGAAGTCATATGAAAGTGAGTGCTCATACACTATAATTTCACATGAGAGAAAATTATGGTTGAGGAGGGATTACCATATAATTGAAATGACTGGATAAATTTACAAGTATCCAATTTCATATCTTAGAAACAGAATATATCTTATTCACAAGCATTCACAAATTTGTAAAACTTCACTACATGCTTTGGTTCAAAGAAACCTCAGAAATATTAAAGCCATATTCGCTAATTATTGTGAAATGAAATGAAAAATTAATTAAAAGTAGTGATTTAAATAAAAATGACAACTACTTGGCACTTTAGAAAAATTATTCTGGGTTAAGAGACAATAAATGGAATATCAAACTTTTTTGGAAATGTAACACCACAGATTAGAAATGCATTGGATCTATTCATAGTTGTAAATCTCTGTATAAAAACATTAAGATTTCAGGAAAACTGTTACAAATATAGCATAAAAACTTGAATATATTTATTATATCAAGAGCTCACATAAATTAATTTCAAACATAAAATCCAATGAGTAAGAAACAGGAAATGAGAGAGCATATAAAAGGAGAACACTATGTGTAAAATGTCAAATTCACTGGCAATTAAACAAAAACTAAAACAACATAAAAGTGGGGAAGACTATTAAAAAAAAAAAACCTAATCTCTCAGGGATGGAGCAAAACAGGAACTGTTGTGGAAGCACGAAGGGTCCCACTTTGGTAAAGAAACTTGCTGACAGTAATCAAGAACTTTAGAAAATTTTACAAATTTTAATCCAGTCATTCTGCTTCTGGGAATCTATCCTCAGCATGCAACCCCACACATGGAAAAACTTCACACACAAAGATGTTTACTGGAAATGGCAACAGACTCAATGTTCAATAACAGGGACTTTGTTAAACTATGTGACTATAAAAGTTATGCTAACAAAGACGATGCTATGAGGCAGAAAATACCTGCCCTTTATTACTACACTAGAAATCTGGCTTTAAAATTGTATATACAAACTCACAATCACAGTGCCATCTCTTAATTTTGCAAAGTCCTAGTCTAGTAAGTGCTAAAAGAGAGAGAACCCGGGCTAGAAAAAGGAACTGCAAGGAAATAACCAAAATACTGTCACGAGTGATTTTTTTTTTCTTCTCTAATTCATATTTCATGTGTGTGTGTTTTTTTAAACAAGTATGTGCCATATTCCTTATGTTCTCACGGATATAAAGGAATTGTCCACATCCTTTCTGTGGATTAGAAGGAAATACCTCTTTATGTAGGGCGTGTACTGCCATTGTTCCTGGGTCTCTAAATTCATTTTGAAATTCCAGCACAAAAACTGTGGGATGAAAGGATGTTAGGCAGACTCTTTCCTGCCCTCTCTACGCCAGCATCTTCGCTTTTCTTTATAATTCCTTCAAGTTTCCAAACCTACAGAAGTTCTGTCCGTCCTCTCTGCACTCACTTTCCCCCTTTGTGTCTGGGATACTTCTTGCCTCACTTCTGCGCCGCAGACGGTGTCCCTGCCATGCTTCTCCCCGTCTCAGAGTTCTGAATCCTTGCTAGCCCGAGCTCTCTGGTGCTCCAGACACCCAGCAAAGGACTCGGGCAGCCAGTACTTCCCAGTTTGGAGGCAGAGAATGAAAGCAGCTTAAGGACTCTTGCAGACACAGAGAAAAGGTGGGAGATATTCAGGAAATCCAACATAGGGCCTTTTTTGTGTAATAACAGATTGTATGTGATTAAGATTCAGATTTGTTTCTTGTATGGCAAAATTCTGGGATATACATTTACTGAAAGAATAGATGAATGAAAGAATTAGGTTTCCTATCATCCTGCAATGACATAGTTGATCAGTAACTCAAAGTGGTAGCTTTAGTGGGTGGAGGTCTGGGGAGGGAGGGCTTGGTTGTTTGGTACCAAAATAAGTCCTGAGACTAAGCCATCCAATGACCTTACGACATGGCAGTTGAAATGTGCTCAGTAGGGGCAGCTTAACCGCCACCTGGGAGCTTGTCCGACATGCAAAATCTGAGGCCAGCACTCTAGAGCTGCTGGACCAGAAACTGCGCTTTAACAAGGTCCACAGTGATGCTCACACACTGCACATGGATGTATAAGAAACACTGTCTCAGAGCACACACACACACACACGCGCGCGCGCGCTCACCAAGACAAAGCTAGTGCCACAGCCAATCTGCACTGTCATCAAGCCATCCAGAGGTTTGACGCTTCTTCACTGCAAGGGCTGCCCTCAGTTTTGGTCTCCCTCCAAACTTTTTCAGGGAATGGAGCTCACAGGAAACAGACCAGGGGATGTGCCCTACTCTGCACAGGCAGGTGGGATTAAACATTAATTCTCTTGGGCATACCACTGATTATGGGCAGAAGCAAGCAAAAGACCACACAGGGGAGAAAATACATTTAAAATGTGGTTTGGCCAAGTACAAGCGAGACCAGTCACTGCCACTTGTAAAAACTGTTTACCAAATGGGCCCAGTGATCTTACAAGACAAACTTTGGATTTCTGCCTTCAAATCTCCAGGATGAATATGTAAATAGGTTCCCTACTTGAAACTTAGAAAACGTGGAAAAGAGCTTTTTACTCTTAAATCTAGCCTGTAGTTTAGGTAAGAGAGAAAACTGGCCTTTAAGCACCGAGGGACTTGGAAGATGCTTACTCTGGGCTCCAGACTCTCCTCATCTTTCTAGGTCCCACTGAAGTGTCCCATCCTTTGAGAAGTTTTCCCAAAAATCATCACTCCTTATTCTGGTTCCCAGGAGATTTTCCTGAAACTTTTAGTATGGCTCTTAGGGAAGTAGGAGAACTTAATCTATTAGGAATCCAGGCTTTCCCGCTGGACTATAAGGGTCTAAATTCCCCCCTTTGTCTATGAATATTACTAGCTGGGTGACCTTGGCCAGGTAACTTCCCTCCACAGCNTTCTGGTTCCCAGGAGATTTTCCTGAAACTTTTAGTATGGCTCTTAGGGAAGTAGGAGAACTTAATCTATTAGGAATCCAGGCTTTCCCGCTGGACTATAAGGGTCTAAATTCCCCCCTTTGTCTATGAATATTACTAGCTGGGTGACCTTGGCCAGGTAACTTCCCTCCACAGCTATCAGATGGAGAAACCTGTATCATAGGAAGTTTTCATGAAGGTTACATGAGACAATGCACATAAAAATGACAGTGCCTGGCACATAATAAATTACCAGTGTTAGCTATGATTATTAGCACTTCGCAGAGTCTGGCTTCAATTAGAGTTGGTTGTATGTATGTCTGCCTTCCTTGCTAGACTGTGAGCAAGTTGTTTACACCCCACATCTGCCACAGGGACTTACAAATGGAAGATACAATAATATTTGTCAAATGGGTTTGAAGGTATGCCAGGAAGAGGAAAGGGAGGGTGCTGGAAACAAGTTTAATGTACTTTATGATTTTATCCAGGACCAACCTCTGCGATACTTGTTTGTCTTCCATTTCCAGAGCACATTGTCTCAGACTTTGGCTGCTGTAAATGGGGCTGGAAGAACATTATTTCTGCAACCAGATGTTCTGTTCAGCGATATGAGGTAGTGCTATGAGGCATTTGAAATCTCCAGTTTGGTCCTGGGCTGGAAGGGGAGTTGGGGGCTGAAGTTCAGCCAGAGCTAGACTGGCTAAACTGGGCGCCCTAGCTAACATAGGGTCACATCGGCTCTGAGGATCACCCACCTATAAGAGATGCGTTTTCGCAGTGTATTCACTTAGAGGGGTGTCTTTACATATTGCACAAAAGAGCTGTTTGTACTAGCAGGACTCTACTGCAAACTCAGAGGTCCCCTTGAAAACCAGCCTACTAACACTCTGATGAATATCAACTAAAATAATGTCACTTCGTTTACTATTTATTGAGCACCCATTATGTGCTAAACACTGTGCCTGACACTGCGGGTCCAAAGGTGAATAAAGAAATTACAGTCGGGGAAGGTTGGGAAGTGATGCAGAAAGCAGGAATATGGACAAGTGCCACCTTAGGTGTGAGCACGGAGGTAGTAGAAACATCCAACAGATGGCTAATATAAGGCTCAAAGGGTTGGAGGAGGCTTGGAGGAGGGACTAACAACCAAGATAAACCAAGGAGTGATCACAACAGCTAACATTTATTGAGCACATACTATATACATCTGGCCCTGTTTTGAGAACCCTGCATGAGAACCCTCATTTAATCCTCACAGCACCCTGTGAGGTAGACAACACTATTCTCTCCATTTTAAAGATGAGGAGACTGAGGCTTAAAGTAAACGGTGAAGCTAAATTCAAACCAAGCTGGAGCAGCTTGGTTCCAGACTAAACGGGAAGGAGAGGGCTAAATCAGCCTTAAAGGCAGAGACAAGTGTCTTGCAACAGTCTAGAGGGAAGAAAGACGCTCCCCAAGTCCCTTGAGGAACTAAAAGTGTCTGGGGGTGGGGACAGAAGTTCCAGGATGACTCAGCTCCATCCGCAGGTTAGAAAGGAAACCAGAGGCAGGGGACAGTCTTCTGTGGACTTCTGGAAACTAGCTGTGTGACTCCTGTCATCTAACCCTTCTTGGCTTCAGTCATAAAAGGCACTAATTGCCCTTTCATAAAAGGCAATAATAAAAATGCCTGGACTCTACCATAGAGAATGGCCACAGGCACCAAAGAGGAAAAAATGCATGTAAACTTGATAGCAAAGCGCAGATTGCTTCCCAGACTTGAGATTTCACCCGTATCATTTCCCCAGTAGCTTCAAAGATTTGCAAACCTGATCGACAGTGTCAGGGCAGTAGCAGGAGGCTTTGAATTGGAGCAACAGGGTGGGGAGACAGCCCCTTGGCCCCTGTGTCCATCACCTGCATCCAAACTCACCACTTACTGTGTGATGCCACGGCAAGCTACTCTCTCACTACCTCAACGCCATCATCTGGGAAATGGGGATGATGATAGCACTCACTTTATAAGTCGGGGGGAGTGGCTTAGGATGGCTCCCAGCGCAGAGCAAAGACGAAAATGTTAACAGCTATCATTTTTTATCATTATTAAGAACTCTATTGGCTACTCATCCCATTCCTCCACATTCAATGTGATAAAAACACATGGGGATACTAGAAACCGGAGGTGATAAAGGTTTGCAATCCTACACAAGCACGCTGCTGCAGACATTCTTCCTGGCTCCCATGGGCTGGCAAGCAGCTGGCTCTCCGTGTTCTCTGTCCTGGCAGAAAATGCCCAAAAGAGGTAAAAGACAGAGACCGCACACCATCTGTGCAAACCAGGCTGCTCTGGTAGTTTTTAGACAGAATCTAAAGTCAGTCAGTCAGATAAGCCTTACTTTTTTAAGATAAAACTGTTCTTGGAGACTTCCCTCCCCTCACCCCCCTCACTCGCCATACTCATGCACACTCCCCCACACCTCCCTAGAAACACTTAGCCTTTTGCAAGACACACTCTGGGGTCCTGTTGAGACAGCCTCTTGCCACATTAACTTCTCTGTCTAATTCCAGGCAGAGAAGCCTCTGCTAATTTCACAACAGGAAAGCACACAGGAAATTCGAGAACAAAGCAAATCTACACAGGCAGCCCAGCATCTTCCAGCAATCGCGGTGAGGTACTGACCCGAAGCAAGACGACTCCGGACTGCAAAAAGAGCCAGCTGCCTCCTAAACTGTGAGCGGACGGAAGAAGTCTTTTGCCTCTAAAAAACCAGATCTGAATACCAATCGCTCATAAATATTCATGAGCCGCTCCAGCTTGCTCAAGAGTCACCCTTGACTGTAACCCTGGAGCTTGGCTTTGTAAAATATTCCCCAAAGTTTTTTCTCTCTGCCTCCTCTCGGAAGGAGAGGGTGGGAAAGTGTATATAGGGCTTTTTGCCTCTTGCTCTTTCAAGTACTTGCTTTTGGTCTGGGCTTTTGGTTTCCTTTTTTTGTTTTTTATTTTTATTTTTTCCTGGTCTTAAGGATTCAGATCAAATCAATTTTGCTCTTACCCCTTCTATCTTCCATAATTGGCAGCTTTTGTTTTCTTCCTCTTTGCTCTTTATTTTTCAGCCTCTGCTTGCTGTGGTCGGTCTCAGTGAAAGAGGTACTCAAGGAACAGAGATATAACAGACCCTCGGAGTCATGGGAGGGGCTAAATTAGCCTGCCCCGTTTCGGAAGGAACCTCAAACCCTATGTCTTTTTCATTGACTGAAAAGACAGACTTGTCGAGGAGTTCAGCAGCTCATTCTCCTAAAGCTTGCCCGGGCTGTAACTTTTCCTATCTTGAGGCACTGTGTGTTCAGATCTCGCTTCAGATTTTCCCTCTCTCTTTGATACAGAAATCCATTTCCCCCCCTTGAAAAATGTATCTTGTCTGCAAGCAAATTAAAAAAGCGCGATTTACTTTTTGCAATTTTGAAGCAAGCTAACAAGAAACGTATTACCTTGATACCCACTGGAAAATGGATGGGACTCAAGAACAGATCTGCTGGCCCCACAAACCCGATTACTTCTGGTTCCCTGATGAGCAATCCCTTTTTGGGGTTCATTACGCCAGAAGAGCACCGGGTCACCCAAGCAAAGGACGCGGCGGCTTGAGAAGCCGTGGTATTGGTCCGAAGACATGCTGGGACGGCAGAGAAGGCTGCTCGCTGGGAACAGCTGTCTAGCTGTGCTGATGCGAGCTGTCTACCTTTTCCAAACCTTCTCCTCCTACCTCTGAAGTCTTACAGGCAGGAATTACCACACCCAGGCTTTGCCACGATGACCCAAATACAGACTGACCAAAGCATTAAAAAGAAACGGTGTCTGTGAAGTTATTTTGAAATCAGGATAAGAGACAACCCACAGGAAGGTAAGTTCCCAAGTGTTAAGGCAACCTGTTTGGGCACCTTCTCCCTCCACGAGGCTGTCAAACTTTAGCATTTTAGGTTTCAAAGAGACCTGACATGTAGTCCAAGCAAGGATAGAGACGTGGAGATGTTAAGCTACAAGTTCATGTTCGCNTTAACTAGTTGATGGTAGAAAAAACTAATAGTACTTCAGTATTTTTCTAAATAAAAATGTCAAAAAAAAATAAATAAAGACATGATTTAATATTTACTGAGACAGTAGCCATACGTAAAATCAGCTTGCGGGTTGAAAGAGGACAAAGTTCAGCTGGGTTTTTTAAATTGCTATAATTTGAAGCCTCAACATTTCATTTAAGAAGCAAATAGTCAGATGAAAGAGATTATTTGTAAGATTTATTTGAAAAATAAAAGTAATTGAACAAAAAACTGGTCAAAGCTAAAAAGTTGTTATACCAGCATAAGCCAGAAATGTATATTCACTCTGCATTTTTTTTTTCCTGTGGCACAGTAATCAGGCAGCTATATCAGGATTTTCTTAGATTTCTTTGTGGAACATAACATTAGATGTAGAAATTAAAAAGGACTATATACTCTATCCAACATGCAATATCCACAGCGTGTTCTGACTACTTGAGACACTCTCCATACACCNCTGCATTTTTTTTTTCCTGTGGCACAGTAATCAGGCAGCTATATCAGGATTTTCTTAGATTTCTTTGTGGAACATAACATTAGATGTAGAAATTAAAAAGGACTATATACTCTATCCAACATGCAATATCCACAGCGTGTTCTGACTACTTGAGACACTCTCCATACACCCGACAGTGACCAAATAGGAGTAACATTAACTAGACAGAATAATGACGGTAGTTTCTGCATCTGGGGGGCAGGGGTAGCTAGTTGGGATAAGGTGGAGAATGGGCATTCTGGTCTTGACACTGTTTCTAATCCTCCACTAAAACAAAAGTCTATTGATAAAATTCATGAAAGGAGGTACTCTGCTTTTAATGTATCTTAAAAGAAATGGCCAGGGTAACTGTTGTGCAAAATGACATGTTTCCCCAATTTCAAGAATGCCTGTGTTTATCTATACAGTTTTTATTATTTGTGAATATATCAAAATGTTCTTTATAACATTTGACACAGTGTTCAAAATGTTATGTCATTTTGATATTAAACAGTTCTTACTTGTGGTTGGTTTCAAGGCTAAAAGGAGATTGAAAAAGGATGCGGTTTTATAATTGATAGGGATGTCCTAGACATGGTAAACCATACTTCAAGAAACATGAGGTAAAAGGTTAAATGCTATATGGCAATTAACAAATCTAATCTTCAGTTCAGTTCAGTCCAGTCGCTTCGTCATGTCCAACTCTTTGCAACCCCATGGACTTCAGCACGCCAGGCTTCCCTGTCCATCACCAACTCCAGTAGCTTACTCAAACTCATGTCCATTGAGTTGGTGATGCCATCCAACCATCTCATCCTCTGTCATCCCCTTCTCCTCCTGCCTTCATTCTTTTCCAGCATCAGGGTCTTCTCCAAGGAGTCAGTTCTTTGCATCAAGTGGCCAAGGTACTGGAGTTTCAGCTTCAGCATCAGTCCTTTCAATGAATATTCAGGACTGATTTCCTTTAGGATGGACTGGTTGGAGATCCTTGCAGTCCAAGGAACTCTCAAGAGTCTTCTCCAACACCACAGTTCAAAAGCGTCAGTTCTTCAGCGCTTAGCTTTCTTTATAGTCCAACTCTCACATCCATACATGACNAATAGTTTTATCAGGGAATTGTTCCAGAGTTTTAAAGACATGATTTAAAATTAAAATTAAAAAAAATAAAATAAAATAAAATAAGGGAAAAAAAAAACAAGTGCCTCTGCTAGGTCAGATTAACTAGTTGATGGTAGAAAAAACTAATAGTACTTCAGTATTTTTCTAAATAAAAATGTCAAAAAAAAATAAATAAAGACATGATTTAATATTTACTGAGACAGTAGCCATACGTAAAATCAGCTTGCGGGTTGAAAGAGGACAAAGTTCAGCTGGGTTTTTTAAATTGCTATAATTTGAAGCCTCAACATTTCATTTAAGAAGCAAATAGTCAGATGAAAGAGATTATTTGTAAGATTTATTTGAAAAATAAAAGTAATTGAACAAAAAACTGGTCAAAGCTAAAAAGTTGTTATACCAGCATAAGCCAGAAATGTATATTCACTCTGCATTTTTTTTTTCCTGTGGCACAGTAATCAGGCAGCTATATCAGGATTTTCTTAGATTTCTTTGTGGAACATAACATTAGATGTAGAAATTAAAAAGGACTATATACTCTATCCAACATGCAATATCCACAGCGTGTTCTGACTACTTGAGACACTCTCCATACACCCGACAGTGACCAAATAGGAGTAACATTAACTAGACAGAATAATGACGGTAGTTTCTGCATCTGGGGGGCAGGGGTAGCTAGTTGGGATAAGGTGGAGAATGGGCATTCTGGTCTTGACACTGTTTCTAATCCTCCACTAAAACAAAAGTCTATTGATAAAATTCATGAAAGGAGGTACTCTGCTTTTAATGTATCTTAAAAGAAATGGCCAGGGTAACTGTTGTGCAAAATGACATGTTTCCCCAATTTCAAGAATGCCTGTGTTTATCTATACAGTTTTTATTATTTTTGAATATATCAAAATGTTCTTTATAACATTTGACACAGTGTTCAAAATGTTATGTCATTTTGATATTAAACAGTTCTTACTTGTGGTTGGTTTCAAGGCTAAAAGGAGACTGAAAAAGGATGCGGTTTTATAATTGATAGGGATGTCCTAGACATGGTAAACCATACTTCAAGAAACATGATGTAAAAGGTTAAATGCTATATGGCAATTAACAAATCTAATCTTCAGTTCAGTTCAGTCCAGTCGCTTCGTCATGTCCAACTCTTTGCAACCCCATGGACTTCAGCACGCCAGGCTTCCCTGTCCATCACCAACTCCAGTAGCTTACTCAAACTCATGTCCATTGAGTTGGTGATGCCATCCAACCATCTCATCCTCTGTCATCCCCTTCTCCTCCTGCCTTCATTCTTTTCCAGCATCAGGGTCTTCTCCAAGGAGTCAGTTCTTTGCATCAAGTGGCCAAGGTACTGGAGTTTCAGCTTCAGCATCAGTCCTTTCAATGAATATTCAGGACTGATTTCCTTTAGGATGGACTGGTTGGAGATCCTTGCAGTCCAAGGAACTCTCAAGAGTCTTCTCCAACACCATAGTTCAAAAGCGTCAGTTCTTCAGCGCTTAGCTTTCTTTATAGTCCAACTCTCACATCCATACATGACTACTAGAAAAGCCGTAGCTTTGACTAGACAGACCTCTGTTGGCAAAGTAATGTCTCTGCTTTTTAATATGCTATCTGCTGCTGCTGCTGCTAAGTCGTTTCAGTCGCGCTCGACTCTGTGTGATCCCATAGGTTGGTCATAACTTTTCTTCCAAGGAGCAAGCGTCTTTTAATTTCATGGCTGCAGTCACCATCTGTGGTGATTCTGGAGCTCCCTCAAAATAAAGTCTGTCACTGTTTCCATTATTTCCCCATCTATTTGTCATGAAGTGATGGGACCAGATGCTGTGATCTTAGTTTTCTGAATGTTGAGTTTTAAGCCAACTTTTTCACTCTCATGTTTCACTTTCATCAAGAGGCTCTTTAGTTCTTTTTAAAATCTAATCTTAGGAATTTATAAAATTTTTTCCCACCAGGAATACACCCAGACCCCATCTTCTTATACCTGCTATAAACCAAGATACTAAATCAGTACTACTTGGTATTTGCTGTAAGAATATTCAACAAACAAAACTTACCAATATCTTTTGAAAATTGTATCATATTTTCATGACACTGTTTTTTTTTTTTTCCACTTTTAATGACTTTTATTTTTTAGAGCAGTTTTAGGTTCACAGCAAAAGTGAACAGAGGACAGAAGTTTTCCATATATAATTCTGTCACTGCCACAGCCTAGCTTGCTATCTCCCATCAGAGTGATACATTGGTTACCACTGATGAGCCTACACTGATACATCATTATCACCCAAAGTCCATAGCTTATATTAGAGTTCACTCTTGATGTTGTACATTCTATGTGTATGTATGTTAGTCGCTCAGTCATGTCTGACTCTTTTCGACCCCATAGACTGTAGCCCACCAGGCTCCTCTATCCACAGAATTCTCCAGGCAAGAATATTGGAGTGCGTAGCCATTCCCTTCTCTAGGGGATCTTCCTGACCCAAGGATCAAACCCAGGTGTCCCGCATTGCAGGTAGATTCTTTACCATCTGAGCCACCAGGGAAACCCTGAACATTTACAGGTTTTGACAAAAATATAATGAGATATATCCATCATTATAGTTTCTTGCCAGTATCTGATACTGTACCTTGACAGTCTATCAGTACCACATGCAAGGTCCTACTGTATAGCACAGAATGATATCCATTATCCTATGATAAACCATAATGGAAAAGAATATTTTAAAACATTATGTGTATATATATATGTGTGTGTGTGTGTGTGTCTGTTATGTATAGCTGAATCACTTTTCTGTACAGCAGTAATTAACACAATATTGTAAATCAACTGCACTTCCATTAAAAAATNCATTATCCTATGATAAACCATAATGGAAAAGAATATTTTAAAACATTATGTGTATATATATGTGTGTGTGTGTGTGTGTGTGTGTGTGTTATATAAATATGTATAGCTGAATCACTTTTCTGTACAGTAGTAATTAACACAATATTGTAAATCAACTGCACTTCCATTAAAAAAATAATAGTAAAAAAAAAAAAGGATTAGATTAACTAAGTCATATTTGTAGTTCTCTATCATTGATAATAACCTCTGCCCCTAATCCATCTGCCTGCTTACAGGTATTCCGCGATAATAAGAACCACAGTGAGGGCTAGGAAACAGGGCATGGGGCGAACCTATAAGTACTCTGGGAGTGTTTAGAGTGCACACTGGTTCAGAAGACACCCCTTCCCTTCTTTTAGGAGAGTAGGAAAGGTACTGGCTCAGCGGTAAAGAATATGCCTGCACCGCCGGAGCCCAGCAAGAGTCCCCTGGAGGAGGGCATGGCAACCTACTCCAGTATTCTTGCTGGAGAATCCCAGGGACAGAGGGACCTGGTGGGCTACAGTTAACGGGGGTTACAAAGAGTCATACACGACGGACCGACTGAATACAAGGAAAAGCTCTGCTCAGAGCAGAGCCAGGGCTCTCAACCCCAGCTGCACATTATACATATTTTTATCACTGGCGGTGCTTTAAAAACACGAATGCCCATCCTCATTCTCAGAGATTGGAATTTGGTCTAAGGTTCAAGCAAGGATTTCTCTTTAAGGGCTCAGGTCATTTTAATGTGATGCCAGGGCTTTAGAGTTAAGGAGATCTATATTTAAATCTTCACTGTGTGAAATTAGACAAGTTGGTGAGCCTCTCTGAACCTGTTTATCTGTGAACTGAAGTTTTCTTTAAAAAATCCACTTCACAGAGTCACGGTAGGGGAAAGGAGGAAATAAATATATAAGCACTCCCAACAGAGACACCAGCACGTAGTTGGCGCTCACCAAGTTTCCGTTTCTTTCCTCTTTCCTTATACGCTAGGTATATGGTTCAGACTAAATAAAATATTGTCTTCTCTTCCTGTGTCCCTTACTTTTACCCACTCTAATACCTTCCACTTATTTTTCAGAAGTAACCCCACGGCAGCTTCAGTTACCCTGAAGAGAAGAGAAGTCCCTTCCCTCCTCCAGTACATAGAACCTCTCTAGCTCCCTTCCCCAAACTTACTGTGATCTTACGTATTCAACAGCAACTGTGGGACTGGGGACATGCTGGGAGAGGGGGCTGGGGAGTGAAGCAGGACCAAGGGCCACTAACACCTTTTTCTTTCAAGGATAAGCAAGTGGCCTTGGAAGTCAGGGAGGAATGCCCTGGACTCTGAGTTCAGGGAAGCCCTTGAATGCTGCAGAATGGGGCCAGCTCTTCCAAAGGGGAAGTACGTGACCAAACAGTTGCACCAGAAGAAGGCAGGCTCCGGGCACATGGCACATGGTAATCAAGCGGAGCAGACCCTCAACAAGGAATCTGAAGAATTAAAATAAAGATCCTGGACTACAGGTAAATAACTACCCTGATCCCAGTACTTGATAAAGTCTCTGCTGTCTAGGTATTATCTTTGTTTACAGCAAGTATTGAACAACTGATTCATAACCACTCTATTCTGAGCTACAGCTACCTGTCACTTCTCCTGCATTAGTTGAAATCTCTTGTATTTTCTGTTGAAACATCCCCTTTACCTCTTTCATCCTTCTATCCCCACATAAAGTATCCTGATTACTCTAAATGTCTCAGAGGTTTGCAGATGTAATGACTGAAATGTTCCTTCATTAAAAATGATAAAATTGTATTGCTACTTCAAGAGGCCAGCCCCAAATCTATGAGTTTCAGGTATAATAACTGATAACAGCTGTAATACCTTTGGGCTTCCCCAGTGGCTCAGTGGTTAAAGGATCTGCCTGCAATTCAGGAGATGTGGCAGAAGCTGCAGGTTCAATCCCTGGGTCATGAAGATCCCCTGGGAAAGGAAATGGCAACCCATTCCAGTATTCTTATCTGGGAAATCCCATGGGCAGAGGAGCCTGGTGGGCTATAGTCCATGGGGTTGCAAAGAGTTGGACACGACTGAGCAACTAAACACAAACAACAAAAAACACAATATCTTTAAGGTCAAAGATATTCACTTCTAAAGAAAGTACTATCTATGAAAGTCCAATTGATTTATGTGCTGTGCTAAGTCACTTCAGTCACGTCCAACTCTTTGTGACCCTCAGGATGTAGCCCGCCAGGCTCCACTGTCCATAGGATTCTCCAGGCAAGAATAGTTGAGTGGGTTGCCATGTCCTCCTCCAGGGGATCTTCCCGACACAGTCGAACCTGTGTCTCTTACATCTCTTGCATTGGTAGGTAGGTTCTTTACTGCTAGGGACACGTGGGAAACCCATTTGATTTATAAAATCTCCAACTATTAAAATTTTTTTTAATTTTAAAATATTTTTTAAATGTTAAATTTAGATAGAGATGGTAAACAGATCAGTGGCTGCCCTAGATCCATTGGGCCAGAAGGAGGTCTTGAATAAGTGAAGCTTAGGGGATTTTTTTTAGAGTGGTGAAACTATTCAGTATGATACTATCATGATGGATACGTGACAATATTTGTCAAAACCTGCGGAACTTTAAAGGACAAAGAATGAAACTTAATGTACACAGTTAAGAAAAGAAATCATCCATGAGGTTAAGGGATCCCTGAATGGAATGTCGGTTATGACAAAAGAATCTACCCCTATTACAAATGTATGAAAGAATCTCATTGAAGAGAGTAGGAAAAAGGTTACTGCCCTGAGTCACTTTGGGAATGAGTGAAGTTTGTAAAACTAAAGGCAGAAGGAACCATACAAAAACTAATGACTCTGTTGATACAGCTGTTTCCCACGGGGATACGGGTTCAAAGTTCATATACTTACTATATATGTATACTGGCATTGGACAATTATATAAACAGATGACAATATGAGAGGGTTCTCATGGTGGGAGTGGAAGGTTACAGACAGGCAAGGGTAGGGGTGATTATAACAAATCGATCACACTAAGACAATAGAGGAAACTGGCTATGGAGTATATGAGTAGTCTCTGTGCAATCTTTATAACTTTTCCGTAAATCAAAAAACATTCTAAAATTAAAAGTTGATTTTTAAAAAATATGTTGTTAAGCATTGTATAGGTGTTTAAACGCATCTGTTGTACTGAAACTAATGCTGAAGGACATCTTTACTAAAATAGCTGCTAAAAGACATGGTTTTGCAAAAGTATTTGTTACACATGATTTCTTGTCCAAACAGAATTCATTGTCCCTACATCCAGCAAAGCAAAGTTAACTCGGGCTCTGTGCTAAGACACGGAAACAGTCTTGTTACATAGACTCCATGTGATAATGGTAGTACTCAAATCTTTTCATCCATGACACACAATATTCCCATTGGTCTAAAGGAAAAAAGCCTCACTGGCTCAAAAAGTTTCCAGTAAGTGTCTCCAGGGAGAAGTCACAAACTCTGGGGCCAGGGGAGGGCAGGAAGGAGAACTGACTGCTGGTTCCAAAACCTAGAAAAAATAATAAAAAAGGGAAGAGAATGCCTACGCTTCTCCAGACGACCACCCTCATATGGGAACATTGCCTGGGGAGCTTAAAGCAGCTCTGAGAAGGAGACAAGTTTCACCACACTTAACTGACCCTAAGTGCTGGACCATACTTGCTAGGCAATCAAGACTGCCAAGGACATAAATTTCTAATTCAGGACACTGCTAGTGCTAGGAGGCAGGAGAAATTCTTCCAGAACACATGGCTTCTAGAGTCTTATGCTCAAGGCTTCAACATGGTGGCTCACACACTCATTTTTTGAAGACAATAATAGCCCACAATACCAGGCCAGTCTGAAGCACGAGGTATTCATGTTGCTGTCAATGTCTCTGCCTCTGCAGAGCTTAGCGGGGGTGACAAACTGGAGACAAGGCCAAAGTCAGGCATCCTGTGCGCCTTTACATTAGGCCCTTCATCCATTCCGGGCCAGCAGAGCCTGAAAAAATAAAGAGTAGAGAAAGATAACAGTGATTTTTCTACTTTTGAGATTATTAATTGTGTGGTTATCCCAGCTCATCCTTCAAGGTCTAGTTCAAACCTTAAATTTTTAAAGGCTTCCAAGCTCCTCCAAATTCTGAGAGCATAATTCTCCTCTCAAAGTGCCAAGTAATTTGGTGGTGATTTAGTTGCTAAGTCATGTCTGACTCTTGCGACCTCATGGACAAAGCCCACCAGGCTCCTCCTCTGTCCATAGGATTTCCCAAGCAGACTACTGGAGTGGGTTGCCATTACCTTCTCCAGGGGATCTTCTCAACCCAGGAATAGAACCCTGGTCTTCTGCCTTACAGGTAGATTATTTACCAGCTGAACTACAAGGGAAGTTGCTAAGTAACAGCACTTGCTTAATGCCTTGCACTTCCAGCTTCTTTTCAAGTGTGATCTATCTCATATACAAGTGCTTCCCTGTGGCTTGGATGGTAAAGAATCTGCCAGCAGTGCAGGAGACCCAGGTTCAACTCCTGAGTCAGGAAGATCCCCTGGAGAAGGGAATGGCAATCCACACTAGCATTCTTGCCTGGAGAATCCCATGGACAGAGGAACTTGGCAGGCTACAGTCCATGGGGGCGCAAAGAGTTGGACACGACTAAGCAACTAACATGACTATATCTCATATACACAACTAAAGAGTCTGATTTCAAATTCTTGAGCCTGACTACAAATTCTTTTTCTCTCCTCCCCATACACATCCTTTCAAATCCCAGAGCACCCAAGCCAGTGTTTTGCATATGTGCTTAAATTTTAGGGGGAAAAGTTAGTTAGAATCTTTTACTAGATGAACCATTCTCAAATAAAACTCCTCAGCTCATGACTTGGTCATACAAATCTCTCCCAACTCTGAAATTTTCTGATCTAGTCCAAAGTATGTAACAATTCCTATTGTTTCTTAAATTCATTACTTGGCACATGACAGCTAATTTGCCACATTAAAAAAAAAAGGTTAGGTTTGCTGAATTGTAACCTTTAAAAGGTTTCAAAAGCCAACTGGGAGTCAAGAATGTAAATTAAAATACACCTACGTTAAGCATTGTTACAAATTTGTTGAGCTGGCGATCAACTGTTGAGTTGGTGATCAGATAAAAAGATCTTCCGTGCAACTGAGCACATATGTGCACAGTGACAAACACAGCATAACCTATAGTTCTGCCTGGAAACAGACGGATTTCTTCTGACATTTAATTACAAGACACATGACTACTTTCAGAACATTAAAAATCTGTTTTTATCACGTGTTTTAGAATTAAGGATATACAGACTACAAACAGAAAATGTCTTGAAGCCTATCCATGCAACCATTCACCTTAATTTTTTCCAGGAAAAATGGAAATTTCATAGAGGTCCCTGCTCCAGAGCCTCTACAATGGCAAAGAGAAAGCTGCTGATTGAGAAAAGTATCTGTGGGAGGACAGACAGGGGAGCACAAGGATCTGTGCTCTGTGTGTCAACAATGTGATGAGACAGTGGTTTTTCTGCCACCATAATCCAGAGGATGGACAACATGGACAACACAGGATATACTCAAGTGTGACATGTAACTAGAGGGAAGGAGGAGAAATTACCAGAAATAATACTTCATTAATACCTGACTAATATATAACTCAGAGAAGGCAATGGCACCCCGCTCCAGTACTCTCGCCTGGAAACTCCCATGGATGGAGGAGCCTGGTGGGCTGCAGTCCATGGGGTTGCCAAGAGTCGGACACGACTGAGCGACTTCACTTTCACTTTTCACTTTCATGCATTGGAGAAGGAAATGGCAACCCACTCCAGTGTTCCTGCCTGGAGAATCCCAGGGACGGGGGAGCCTGGTGGGCTGCCGTCTATGGGGTCGCATAGAGTCGGACTATCTACCACATGTACAGTTATGTTATTGTGCTTTGTATTATAAAAAGGGAGTAAGTTAGAAGAGGATCAATGAGGAAAAAGAATTCTTTCTCCTTCTCTACTTAACTTCCCTCCAGTTCCTTCCTCTGCCTAGCTGGAAAAAGCCCTGTGAAAAAGAGACTGCTCCCAAACAGAAAATAATACGCTATGGTTTACCACAGCTATGCTAAATCCCATGGCCTCCCATAGTGCCAGCCCCTGTCGTTTTCTGCTTTTTGTTTTGGTTATTTAAGCATGGAGTAGATTGCTTCTCAAACCATCATGTTTAGGTACCTAAGAAGTTTTGCTACCTTCATTCTTTTTATATTAACTTAAGCCCTCTGAGCTGGCAAGAAAGTCGATCACAGTCATTACTGGCATCCCCTTACCTCCCTGGTTTACACCACAACCAGGGAGAAGTGCACAGAGGAGAAAATAGGGGGAGGACTCCCAATCTCTCCTCTGCTTTGAGCCCTTTTGAAATTCTCACTCCCCAACCCTGAAACATGCAGGCTTTCTGCTCCACTGCTGAGTGGGGATGGAGGTGGTCTGGTGAGGGGGCTTCATCTTTGCTGGAAGCTCTGGTGTCTAGAGTGGAGTCTCCGCAAGGCACCGTATGACCATCCTGCTGACCTGGACACAACCGCAGAACAAGCAGGGGTGCCCACTATCCACCAACCTCCAGCCCCTCCCCAGCGCTCCAGAATTTCCACTCTTCCCTGGCCCTCAGAGGCTTACCCCCTTATTACTCTATTACTCTATCTATCTATTACTCTTTCGCTTCAGGGCACCTTGTGCAATTTCAACAACAAGCTAGGAAGGGACTGGGGACTCACAATAACGAACACCTTAACAAAGCATCCCGCCACTTTACACTGGTGTTGTCATTCCCTCCCACCCCAAACTTCCCTCCAGCCCTCCCTCCACACTCTATCACTACTCGACTTGGGGTTCTGCAGGAAAAGGACATTACTCATTTTATGTCCTCTGAAATACCTCACATGGGAATTCTCAACCAAGGCACACAAGAAATCAAATCCCTGGGAAGGGGGTTCAGGATGCGGAACACGTGTACACCCGTGGCGGATTCATGTTGATGTATGGCAAAACCAGTACAATATTGTAATTAGCCTCCAATTAAAATAAATAAATTTATATTTAAAAAAAAGAAATCAAACCCCTGCCTAGCAGTCCCTCCAAATTTTTATTGATGTTTAAAAAATTCTTTTCCTACAACTGAGTAGAAATAACGTCACAGCAATGCCCGAGAAATTAAATGAAGCACATCAGGCAGCTGAGTGTGGAGCACCTTTGCTGTAACTGAGAAGGATGAGGTTAGCATGTCATCAGATAGGACTACGGAAGAATTCCAAGAACTCCGCCTCCAAAGAGCACAGACAGGACAGAACCAGCTCTTCTTCAAATGGCAACCCTGAAGGGCACCCCATACATGACCCTGATAACTTTACTGACATTATGGTGGTGATTGCATCATAATCCCTGCTGGCCTGACGAGCGCTGCTGTCAATCATTTAATTATCTCACAATATGTCTCCAAAAAATTCTAGAATTTGAAGTGTTCTTCTGAAGTCTGCTACACGTTCACTTCTCTTATTCTCATTTTTTCCCCTATCTAAAAGAATATCCATTGTTCAGCCACCCGGCATAAAGACTACATTGCAACCTATTTTGCAGCTGTGTGTACAAAAGCAGTGACTCACTCTGGCCGTTGCAACGATGGGTGTCCCTGATTACGCTTGGCCCAAAAGGGCAGCGGGAGGAAGGAAGAGGTTCCTGGAACCCACAGAGTAACGATGGCTACAGAAGATAGTTGCCTCACAAGAATGGTGGCTTCTACTTTGGGTTGGGGTCCCCCCAAAGCCATTCTCAAGAGTAGGATTTCAGCACAAGTAGTTTATTTGGAAGCAATCCCAGGAGGTCCTGGAAAGGGATGGGTAAGTGAGACAGGGCAGGGAAGGAGGCCAAGACAGTGTGCGCTGATCGGCAGAGGTTGCCCCTGAGTGCACACGTGGCTCAGTCTCCACAGGGACATAGGAGATGATGAAGAACATGGCTTAGAGCTGTCCCAACCCAGGGGAGAAGATATGGGGATGTTTAACCACCAATTCCCATACAACAGTGAGACTATCAATGGCCCAGCACCTTCGGCCTGCCCTGAACATAGAGGAGGCGTGTTTCCATGGCCAGAGAAAGCCCTCAGGCAGAGAGTGGCAGGTGTTTATACAGGAAGGAGCCGCCACTGTACACCAGCGGTGGTGAGGGCTGAAGGAACCTGGGTAGGGGACCCATGGCATCTGCTATGCCTCGGGTAAGGACCGTAGCCACTGCTACTCTGGCCCCATGGAGAAGGAGCAGATGAATAAATAAATACCTGACCTCGCTCTTGGCCCAGCCCCCTAATCTCCTGCTGAACCTAATCAGATGCCCCTTGGCACAGTTCACTCTGGACAGTCTCCTGTGGCACAGAGCAGGGTGGAGGAGGAGAACAGTGGCCTGTGGCGCAAGCAGAGAGTATCCAACACATCTGCCTTCCACTGTTTCCAAATGTCTATTTAAAATCTGGGACAGCACTCTGTGACTATAAAAATATCATGATACATTTATATCTTCACTAAAACTGAAGAAAGGCGTGACTGGCAAGGACCTTGGAAAACATCTCTGTGAGTCTAAGCAGTAGAGAGAGCCCAAGGAAAATGTGAGGAACTTCTAGTTCTGGTTCTAATAATTATGAATGATAACAATTTGAGCAGGTCATTTTGCACTTCAAACTGTTTCCTCATCCTTATAATCAGAAAGCTCCTATTGACTGAACAAAGCTGTTATGAAAATCAAAAGAATATAAAATACCCTGTAGTTAAAACGGTTATACAGTGAGGAGTTAGTACACCTTCACTATCCAGACAGAAAGGAAGCCATACCACTTTTAAACACTTTTTGGAAGGAAATGCCCCTATTTTTGTGTGTGTTTCTTTCAGTTAGGAAGATATTTACATGTTTACTACCACACAAACTTTTTTTTTATTAGACAAGGGATAATAATTAACATGTATTTACTTACAGTGATTTTCTTACCAAATCCCCCAACCAAAAAAATCTACATTCATTTAAATTACATCAGTTACTCTTCTAATAAATAGTCATAGTCATTTTTCTCTAGTTATTTCCTTTTATTTTTGACAATGTGCTTTTGACCCTTTTAACCACTTCCTCTCTGTCCTTATGTGTTTCAACATTTCTGATGACCCAGTAATCATGCCCAAGATCACAGTTCTACATCTTTTCTCTTTTCGCTTCCCTTTTAATGTAGAAAATAAGCCTAATGATGGAGGCACCATTAGACTATACTAAGAAATACTAGCTAGAAAATCTTCTAGGTGCAGTCATCAGTCTAAGGAATGAATAAAGTTACAAGTGTTGCCCCTAAATGGAGATGTCAGAGTTGCTCCCTTGCTAAAAATCAGGAATTAAGATTATCAGTAACCCAGAGAAATTCATGAAACAAAAGGCAGTGTTTCCCTTGGGGTTATCACACTGTTACTGCCTTGGATTAAAAACCACTGTAGTAACTCATTTGACTGGCCTAAAGTTTTCATGAAAGAACTGTCGGGGAGGGGAGGCTGTTTTCAAAGGTACCACCACTAGGAAAATAAGCACTGAATAGTTCTTACTCGTCCACAGGGCAGAAGAAGGTGGAGACAGTCATTAAATAAACAAAATAAGATGTATCATGTTAGGTAGGTAGAACAGGGAAAAGGAGTCCAAAATGGTGGTGGCTACAGGACAAGAAAGGGAAAAGCCCACGAAAACAGAACAAAAGAAGGTCCAAGGACCAGAGTGAGGACCTCAGGTAAGACAAACAACACTCCTGGCTGGCCCAATTTACATAGGACAGGCCCAGGGCGCGCTGGGGCGCTCCTCTCGTGTCTTTAGGTTGATGTGCCCTCATGCCTTGAAGATGGACTTTCCTGCTGTCTTCTAAATAAAACAGAGCTGTAACACTGAGCTGTAACACTGATTTGTCTAAGAGCTACAACATGGTCCTTTCAAGACCTGAGAGCTATAACATGGTCTATCCAAGACCCGAGAACCGTGACACGCCGAGGGGGCTTTAAAGTCCGTCACTCCAAATCTTTGTTGTGACGAGACAAAGAATCGAGGAACATACACTTGCGTGACAATCAGAAGAATGAACAAATTTTTTTTAAAAAGAGTGAACATAAAAATATCATTCTTTTTGCTGACTCTATTGTTTCAAGTCTTTGTGGTAGGTGAGAACAGGAAGACTTAAAAGTAGAGGGAAGGAAAAGGCTTTGCCTGTTTCTTTAAAGCCTGTTGACTCTATTTTAATTAACCTTCGGGGATTACCGCTTTGCTTCACAATGTAACATCCCATTATCACACCATCTTGAGGAAAGAGATATTGCCCTTATGAACTTTGGCAAGAAGCATAACAGACATAACAGCTGAGAAATGACTACTCCAGGAAAGGCAATTTTTGCATAGACTCTCCTCCCAGTAAGGTTAAAGGAAACTACTTAAAAAAAATTCTCTATGAAGTGATAAGCCATTTTCCATGTAGGTAATTTCCATTGTCCATATTTACAGTTCTCTGAGTAAAATTGCTAGAAACTCCATTTAAGTCACTACAATATCTGACATGTGTTTTATTTTATTTTTATTTATTTATTTAAATTTTTATTTTTTAGTTTGTTTTGCTTTACAATACTGTACTCGTTTTGCTATGCATTGACATGAATCAGCCACGAGTGTATATGAGCTCCCAATCCCGACCCCCCTTCCCCCTCCCACCAATATCTGACATGTGTTTTGAAAGGGAGGGAGAAGGCAGGGGAGAAAAGAGGGAGAGAGATAAGATGGGGAGAAGAACTGAAAGTACAAGTGAAATCAAATATATTCAGTGGTTAGCTGGCATTAATAAGCTATTATTTTTATATTCATAAACTTGCTAAAAGATGTTTCCAATTTGTAATACTGAGAACAACAAACTTATATTAAAATTTAAAACATTGTTTGGAAGGAAAGGATATTCAAATAATTTAATTTATACAGGATGGTTATATAAATACTCTACTACTTATACAACTCATTCCAAATGTGGAAACTCTATAGATGGGCGTGGGTTTTGGCATCAGACTGCTAGCAATAACCAGACAGACATTACCTGGGTGTCATCTTCAGTGTACTGTTAAGAGAGCCTCAATCAAAATTTAAGTGCTTCTGCCCACTGCCTTCTGAGATCTTAGACGTCTTTAATGTGGACAAATTATTTACTCCACAATTAGTTGTAAATAGGCATGAGAAAAGTAACACCAGATACCATTTCCAGGTTTTAAAAAAAGGAATAAATGTATGCACTTAAATGAATTACAGATACTGATACTGGTGTGAATGATAAGTATGGATCTGACTAATGAATGGGAAAGAGGGGTGGAGAGATTATGCTNCGTCTTTAATGTGGACAAATTATTTACTCCACAATTAGTTGTAAATAGGCATGAGAAAAGTAACACCAGATACCATTTCCAGGTTTTAAAAAAAGGAATAAATGTATGCACTTAAATGAATTACAGATACTGATACTGGTGTGAATATAAGTATGGATCTGACTAATGAATGGGAAAGAGGGGTGGAGAGATTATGCTCTCTGCAAAACACATTTTGAGCTCTTCTATAGCTGACTGACTAGTGAAAGAGCTCATTCCCAAAGATATGGGTATTCATTCAAATAAATCTTTATGACCGTAAAGTATGAACTGCATACATATTCTCTGGAGGAAATCCCTAGACAGCTTCCAAATAGGGGGTTGAGACCTTGAGATCATCTCTAGACTGAATTCCGACCACAGTTCTCAGATATGCAGAAGAAAATCTAGAGAATAAATATACATAGAGGCTTTACGTTTTGGAGGTTGTCTAGGCTCACTGATACAAGGGTTCTGCTTGATTAAATGAATCCCCTTTCCCCTAGAATAAGAAAATTCAATGTACTGAAGCTATGACTCATCTCTGAAGGTCAAGAAACATTGTGAGTACCAAGTGTGATCACACCCTCCAGATGTCAGAGCTTCACATTATGGGTCAAACTGGCATCCCATCAACTTCTGAACCTGAGAGCTGGAGCAAAATTCACTGTGGAAACACCACTGAAAGAACTTCATGTTCTTGGAAGTTCCCTGGATTATAAACTCAGAACTGGAGATAGCAGCAGGAGCAATTAGACAGAGTTGGAAAGTTCATGCTCCCAGAGAAGTGGTAACACCTTCAAACTTCACCAAAGGGCCCCTGCTCTAGTTCCGCACATTAGAGGGACCCGTAAACCAGAAAACCGCAAATAACAAATTTGGCAAAAAATCACATGGGAACCTCTGTCACTCAGGACCCAGTGCTCAGTGATGACACTGGGCAATTCATAATCCAACACGCCTGCTGCTGTGGTTCACACCACTTAAGCACCAGAGGAACACTCTGCCACCCTACCTTGTGTCCAAATGAAGAAGAGAGGACTGTGGCACTGCTGACGTCAGAGATGGACAAAGCGTCAAAGCATGAGGAGCGTTGAGTTGGAGAAATTATTAAGTAAGAAAAAATTTAGCTCACTGTATCTTTCTTCTCAAATTTCATGGCCACAGTAGGTTTTTGAATAGTAAAATACGTCATAAAGCAGAGTGTTCACTTTCTTAAACTCTTTATATCCAATATTTAACAGTTTTTACAACAGATGCACGTGGCATCCGAGGAAAACTTAACAATATTAAACAATTGTTCAGTTGCTCAGTCGTCTCTGACTCTTTTCAAGGCCATGGATTGCAGCACTTCAGGCTTCCCTGTCCTTCACCATCTCCTGGAGCTCGCTCAAACTCAAGTCCATTGAGTTGGTGATGCCATCCAACCATCTCATCCTCTATCGGCCCCTTCTCCTCCTCCCTTTGTATATATGTAAGTCTAGATATAACATGTATTAAACACAATACTTATTCTTCACATTGGTAGCTATAATTATAAATATTATTATAAAATATAATGCTATAAACTTTGTATTATATAATAATACCTAGTTATATTTCAGAAAACAGTTAAAACTTTTGATTATATTTAAATTAATTTAAATTTTGATTGTCATTAATTATCACTATATTTGGCCTTTGTACTTAGCAGATAATATTGAATATGTACATGGATATGTATTTGTATATGTATTTGTCGCTGTCGTGTCCGACTCTGCAACCCCATGGACTACACCAGGCTCCTCTGGTCCATGGGACTTCTCCAGGCAAGAGTACTGGAGTGGGCTGCCATGCCCTCTTCAGGGGATCCTCCCAACCCAGGGATCAAATCGAACCCAGGTCTCCCGCATTGCAGGCGGGTTCTTTACCTTCTGAGCCACCAGGGAAGCCCAATATTGAATATACTAGAAGAAAAATAATTTCTTGAAGCCATTGTTTGTAAACTTTTTAAAATTTATTTTATACTTTTTATATATAAAAGATATTTGAAGTTTCTATACAATTTGTGGCAGTTTAAAAAATTGACCTCAATTTTTCTTTACAGCCCTTCCATAGAAGGGTCAAGGGGAGCGGGATGGGACGTCTCAGCCAATGGACTAAAGTAACATCAAATGGCTTTTAAGGCTAGATCCAAAAAGGCCATTCAGCTTTTGCCTTGTTCACTAGAACACTCTTTCCAGAAGCTCTGAGCCACCACTGAAAAAGTCTGACCATCCTGAGGCTACCATACTGTGAGGAAACCTAAGCCACAAGAAGAGACCACGTCATCGGCATTCCAGTTAACAGGCCCAACTAAGCCCAACCTTCAAACATCCCAGCCCAGCCATCAGACATGGGAGTGAAGAGACCTACAGATGATTCTGGACCTCATCCAGTAGTCTCCCCCAACTATTCAAGTCTTGCCAGCAGTGACCCCAGATATCATGAACCAGAGATAAGCCATCTCTGCTGTACCCTGTCCAAATTCCTGACCCAGAGAATCCATAGTGATTATAAAGCAGTTGTCATTTTATGCCACAAAATTTTGGTATGGTTTGTTATGCACCAACAGATAATTAGAGTGTTTTGAATGCATTTAAATTCTATTTTTAAACTTAAGATTGTTGAGGATGATTATTA
The DNA here is from genome assembly GCA_006410615.1 of Neotragus moschatus. NCBI lineage: Eukaryota > Metazoa > Chordata > Mammalia > Artiodactyla > Bovidae > Neotragus > Neotragus moschatus. The sequence continues at coordinate 1,072,323 of SJYA01002991.1, forward strand.
GTTAAACTAGTAATAGAAACTGTAAAAGTAGAGGGAAGGAAAACATGTTTAAGAGAAAAGTAGAGAGACTTTCAGTTATGGCAGCATGAGGGATTCAGCAACGCTTCTCTGTAATAAAACAAATATATCCTTCGAGGAAGATAGAAAAGATATATTTTTCCATTTTCTTGTTGCTTAAGTACAACTGAAAACTCTGGACACTGTATACATGTGTGTGCACACGCACGCACATGCGCTAAGTCACTGCAGTCCTGTCCGACTCTTTACGACCCTGTGGACTGTAGCCTCCTCTGTCCATGGGATTTTCCAGGCAAGAGTACTGGAGTTGCTTGCCCTTGCCTCCTCCAGGGGATGCTCCCCACCCGGGAACTGAACCCATGTCTCTTAGATCTCCTGCATTGGCAGGCAGGTTCTTTACCGCTAGTGCCACCTGCTGCTGCTGCTAAGTCACTTCAGTCGTGTCCAACTCTGTGTGACCCCATAGACGGCAGCCCACCAGGCTTCCCCACCCCTGGGATTCTCCTGGCAAGAACACTGGAGTGGGTTGCCATTTCCTTCTCCAATGCGTGAAAAGTGAAAAGGGAAAGGGAAGTTGATNTTTCAATTCTTACCATAAATTCACCTGTCCCATGAACTCTTTCAAAGAGCTCTATTCAATTTCTTTTTTCATGTGTAGATATAATATGAAGTCAACTTTTATCTTTTCATAGTATTTGTATTTGGCATTTTTAAGATAACACTTTTACTGTCTCTCATCCAGTTATTTTTTTAATTTAGATATAATTGATATATAAATTATATCAGTCGTAGGTGTACAGCATGATTTGATACATGTATATACTATGAAACAATTACCATGATAAGTTAGCATTCTTCACCACACATAGTTACAATTTTTTTCTTGTGATGAAGACTTAAAATCTGCCATCTTAGCAACTTGCATATACACAATGCAGTATTGTTAACTATAGTCACCATTCTGTTCCCTTATTCAATTATAGGAAAACCCTTATAGACAAGAAATCTGTCCTAAACATAATTAGCCCACAAAATATTTTTTATTAATTGATTCTACTTTTGTATTCCAGGTCATCTATGAGATAGAGACCAATGGGACTTTGGGAATCCAGAAAGTCTCTGTCAGTTTTGGACAAACGAACCTGACTGTTGAGCCAGGCACTTCATTACAGCAAGATTTCATCATTCACTTCAGGGTTAGGGTTCTTCTCTTATAGGGGACCAAGAAGAAAGAAGTATTGGGTTAGAAATAGTTCCCCTGCTTCTGTAATACATGTAAGATAGAATAAGAATATGAAGGCCTAGTTCAGTCTGTCAATTGAACTCTCAACATTTAATATTCTATAATTTAACTTTGAGTGATAAGGATTCAGCAATGTTTATTCATTAGCATATTCCCCCAGCAAAGCAGGACTTTACTCACAAATCCACACGCTTTTTTAAAATAGTCATTTTGAATCATAAACTCAGCTAACATCCACACAAATTCTTTAACTAGCTTTTTTCATGTTTCTGGGCATTCGGCATTTTATTCATGTCCCGCTTAAGTTTCTAGTCTTGATCACCACCTTCTGACTTTCTTCTACTTTCTTTCCTTTTGAACATAGCAGAGTCCGGTTTCTTCTCAACTCTACCCTCAAGTGATTCACTAAATCCCATGTCACTCAGAGTTCATCTGTGGAACATCTATAGTTAATTAAAATATAGTTCTAAATTACATTTAAACTCCTCTGAGTCTAACTACACAGAACATAGCCCTGAGTTAATAGTAATTTTGGAAAACAGGATTGCGAGATCTTTGATAGATCTTTAGTTGCAGTCCTTGGTAGAAGGAGTGTTCAGATGGATGTGAATAAGGACTTATTTTAGTGAATATAAAAAAGTAAAAGATGCTGAAGGAGCAATTTTTGCAAAATGCTACACTGTGGAAGGAAGCCAGATTGTTCAGTGCAGCTAACCTGCAGCACTGCCTTCAGGAAGGGTATGAGGCCACACCAGAAAAGTGAGTGAGCATGATTTTCTCCATACTGACTTTCCTTCACTCTTTCTGCAGGCTTTCCAACAGAGCACAGCTGCTTCTCTTACTGGGTCTAGAAGTGGGAATCCTGGCTATATTGTCGGAAAGCCACTCCTGGTTCTAACTGGTGATGTAAGACACTCAGTATCCTTTTTGGGTATCTGGGTGATCTATTACAGCCTAATGAGAAAAGCTTTAGTTACTGATCTTTTGGATTTTCCAATTTTGTGATTCCCCCATTTTTTAGGTATTGAGGATTTCCTTTGTTGTTTAGTTGCTATATCTGACTCTTGAGACCCCATGGACTATAGCCCGCCAGGCTCCTCTGTCCATGAGATTTTCCAGGCAAGAATACTCGAGTGGGTTGCCATTTTCTTCTCCAGGGGATCTTTCTGACCCAGGGATCAAACCCATGTCTCCTGCATTGGCAGGCAGATTCTTTACCACTGAGCTACCAGGGAAGCCCCAAGGACTTCCTTTACCGAACTATTAATATATTATGTTCTCAAACGCAGATGCTGTCAAAGGCTTTAGAACTTATATTAGACTGGCTGAAGGTGAGGATCCTGACTGAACTGTGTTTATTTTAATGAGATATTTAAGGTATATGGTCATTTTTGGAAAAACAATAATTCTGTTTTCATTGCCAGAGGGAAATAAAAATATTACTTGAATAATATCATGATATTAGTAAAGTACCAATACTGTTAAGCAAATATTAAGAAGCATAAATTTTTCAATCGGCCTACTTTTTCTTTTATGATCTCCTTGACCATCCCTTTCCACCTCAGATGACCCTTTTACAGAGCCAGGGTGATGGAACTTGCTCTATTAAGAGACACAAAGTACAATTTGGAGTAAATGCAATATCTGGATGCAAGCTCAGGTAATTCTTTGCTTCCACATCATTTGTAACAAATTTGTCTCTACCTGTAGGGAATATGTGATGTGGAAACTTTTATATTTTGAATTAGAGTTCAGAGAATGTTAGGAGTAGTCTTTAAATAATATTAATATTGCTTAGAGGTGGTGGTTTTTTTTGAGTCTTTTATAGCTATGAAGGATTATTTCCCACAATTTATTTTTTGATATTATTTCTAACGTTTGAATGAATTACATTATGATGTTAGCACTGGACTCCAGACTCTGAGGTGTTTCATTTCAGGCTGAAAAGGATGGACTGTAGCCACTTGCAGCAGGAGATTTATCAGACTCTTCATGGAAGTCCCAGACCAGAGCACATTGCCATCTTTGGAAATGCTGACCCAGCCCAGAAGGGAGAGTGGACCGGGATCCTCAGCAGGAACTACAGTGTTTCAGTAAGGAAAGAAATACACATTCTGACAAAGCTTACTTTCCTCCTTTATTTATTAAGATTAAAACCAGACCTGTTTCCCTAGTTGGTTTGGTTGTCACAGAAGAAAGATAATGTGGTTGTCCTAAAAGAAAGACTGTAAGAAATCATGGCCATCTGAAGTCATGATTTCAGGTCAAGTATATATATATAACTTTCCTTACTTAGAGAAAAATCTCAAGGTAGAAGGTCTAGAGAATAGTATTAACAAAAAATAAAAACCTCAATATCCACTACTCCAGACAAAATCTCATTCAGATCTTTTCTGTTTTTAATTCTTTCCGGTGGCCATGACATCAATGCTCAGCTGGTGTACCTCTTGATTCCAGTCTTAAGTAAAATAGTGAAATCTGTGTGTCAGAGTAAAAGAAAGAAATCTACTTCCTCTTTTGCCCCTTCTAGCCTGGAGAGTTCTATGGACTGTATAGTCCATTGGGTCACAAAGAGTCAGACAGGACTGAGTGACTTTCACTTTCCCTCCTGGCTTTAATCAACTGTATCTTTAATTTTATTTCCTTTCACTTAAGCTTTTTATTTCTTGTGTAAGTAATACATATGCTTGGCTCAAAATTCCAAAAGTACAAAAATAAAACTCTTTCTCAAGACAGCTCTTCCCTTCCACAGAGGCAGAGTTATTACTTTCTTTCCTTCCAGAGATATTACATAAGAAAATACTCTTTTTTTTTAATCCAAATGATATAAGATCATAAATACTGCTCTGCACTTTGCTTTTTTCACTTGATCTTGAGAGTTTGTTCCATATCAGTATATAATAAGCTTCCTCATCCTTTGCATGGTATAGTTGCATTTTATTCCATTATATGGATAAACCATAATTTATTTAGGCAGAACATTCAGGTTGTTTTCAGCCTTTTGCTATTATATACAGTGTGGCATTTTATAACCTGGTTCAGGCACAATTTTGTACATGTGAAAATAAGCTTATATGAAAAATCTTGGAAGTAGAATTGCTAGATCCAAAGGTATATAAATTTAAATTTTTAATAAATATTGCAAATTTATTTCCCATACAAGTTGTACCTATTTAAAGGCCCCACTATCCATCTATGGGATGGCTTGTTACCCATACCCTCAATACTGGGTTATCAAGCTTTTAATCTTTGCTTATCTGATAAGTGAAAAATAATATCCCATTGTAGTTTTCTTTTTCTCCTACTATGAGTAAGGTTGAGTCTCTTGACATACAGTTGAATAATTCTTATTTTCTTCACTATGATTTGTTTATATCTCTTGGCCATTTTTGTTGAATAACTAGCCTTATGACTTGTAGAAGATCTTTGAGTATGTGAGAAATTGTCTCTTTTCTATTATGTGATTTGTAGATATTATTTCCCAGTTTGTCATTTGTCTTTTGACTTTGTTTATGGTTTTTATGCCATACAGAAATTGATTTTTATATTGTGAGATTTATCAGTCTTTTTTTCAACTTTTGAATTTTGGTTCAGACTTTGAAAGGCCTTTCCTCTTAGATTTTATTTTTAAAGTATCCCCTTTCCCTTTCTCAGCACTATTATGACTGTATTCCTTGTATACATCTTTCCTTTTAGTGAGACCTGGGGGATAGGTAGATACATGTACTTGATCTAGCCTTTGGACAACTGTAGTCAAATTAAGTTTTCTTAAACCTCATAAAGCCATACCTAGGGAGCATGGTTTGGGGTGATACATAGCTGAGTATTAAGAAATGGTTAGTGAACAAGACTGAGGTTATAGCGGAATTTACTCTTTATGGTTCTTAAACCTACTATTTACATTTTTAAATCACATTTTTGTAGAATATTTGATAACATGGAAAAATCTTCCTAATATAGATAGAATAAATGAAAGGAAAAGTGTTCTAAAATATTTGGAACAAACACATGAAAAAGTCATTAGTTAATCAACATCATTAGCCTTTAAGGGAATGCAAAACCACAAGGACATACCAGTTCATACCCACTGGGATGGCTATAATTTTAAAAATGGATAATAACAAGAGTTGGTAGTAATGTGGAGAAATTGGAACCCTCAGACATTGCTGGTGGGGCTACAAAATAGTAGAGCCAGTTTGAAAAGAGTTTGACAGTTCCTGAGTAAATTGAACATAAACATGGTCTGTCTTCCCCTATTCCTAATTTAGACATGTTATTGCCTATGTCTAAGTCTTACTATAAATAAAAAGTGTGAAGTTAGAAAAGCAAGGCATATTTGAGGATAGTTGGTTTTGCTAAGTTATCGTAACTTCCTGATTTATGTCCTCACTTCCACCAGTTCTTCTTGCATCTTAGAATTAATTGTCCTGGAGTCAGACTGCTTAGTTGGGCTTCATAATCTAACCCTCAAACATCCTTCCTTAATCTTTCCACTGTTCCTGCGTTCAGATCCATTGCTTCAGTCAAGTGGTCTGCCCAGGGCCAGTGCTTCACACATGCCTGGCACATAAGAGACAGTAACAACTGTACTTAATCAGTAACTGCCCCTCAATGGCATCATGTGCTATCCTAGTTGCATACCATTTTATGTCCCATCTCTCTACCTAAATTTTCCTTTAGACACCATTTCCTCCATCACGTATTACTCATCCCGGTTCTATGAAGCCATCCTCAACCAGAAATGGCTGCTGCTTCTGGCATTCCACAATAGTGACTCCACCACTCACTGAGCACTTTTTATAACCATTGTACATGGGCTTATTTGTGTTTTATTTATCTCTATGTTAGTATTTCCATTTTATTTTCTATTTTAGTATTTCCATTTTAGAACATTATNAATTCTTTCCGTGGCTCATCAGGGCTGGGCGGACCCAGATCCACCCCCCTCCCCCATCTCTGTTCCACTCTCTAGAGGAGGTGATGTTTATCATTGGGTCTTTGTCTTTAACTGGTGAACCATATAGCAAGCCTTTATTTCTGGGCGACGTTTGTTGAGACTAAAGTTCAGTTCTCTATTCAAGTAAGTAAGATAAGGACTCTCTGTTCAGAACCTGTAAAGAAGTACTTGAGAAATGTCCTGAGTCAAAACATGGGAACTTTTCATTTGATGACATGGGGTCTAGACAGACACACATACCCTTTGCTCCCTGGGATTAGCTATCTATTTTACAAGGGCGTAATAAATTCTGGCAGGATAAACTATCCTTTTCAGTGAGGGCGGGGTCAGGCAGAGGTGATGGGAGAGGCTAGGAGGCCTGGTTTCTACATCAGTCCTCAACGTGATAACTGACTGACCTTAAACATTCAGAGCTTTCGGTTTTTCATAGATAAGAGAGAGATAAATAGTCAATAAGTATAATTTGTGACTATGTGTGCCCATCAGAGGCTATGAAATTTTTTGTTCCAGTGACAGGTCCTGAAAGAAATAAGGAAGAAAGTGGTTGTAAGATATAATAACATTAGTGCCTGAAAGACAGATGGAGAGTAGGTGTTTATTGAGCATTTCCTGTATCCAGGCATTCCATTCTTGGAACGCAGTTACCACATTCTCTCACAATAATTGCATGAGGTCCTGTTGTTGTCCCTGGTTTACAGATGAGGAGACTGGGACTTTAAAAGATTGGAAGGTACACAGCTAGCAAGCACAAAGCTTGATTGTTTCCCATGTTTACCATGCCTTTGGTGGGAAGTTTATAATCCTTTTGGGAAAGTCAGCAATAGCACGAACCAGTCAGAAACTAACCTGTAGGAATATATCCAACTTTGAATGCTAGGGTTGCTGGGGAAAGTTTGTGAAGGTGATGGAGAACCAGAATTTTCGGGTCATTATTTGATTGTTTTACCCTTTTGGCTCTACTAGAATTATTTTGGTGAATTCATGTATAAATAATTGAAGTCAACAAAGACAGCACTTAACAGTTTCTCTTGCTTATATAGATGCCATATTTTGTATGAAAGATGTATCCTGCCAGTCTCTTTTCTCTTCTTTCTGTACCTTTGTGCAGTATAGATTGAAGAACATTAACCATTCCTTGTTTCTCTTCACTTTCGGGCAAAATGCTAGTCTTTTTAGGCGTGTTTAAACACCATGAGGCATGTGTAAGAGAGTTGGAATATATCTGTTAAGGTGTAGAGCAGAAGTTAAAAGGAGGCCCAGAAGCAAGATGAAAGATTTTTCTTATCTCGTGAAAACAACCATATCCCTGTAGTGTAAGAGCTGAAATAATGAATGGCATAGTCTTCTATGTGATTATATTTATATATTAATATACACATACATAGGAAGAAGCCTCCTGCCTTTCTTTGAAATAAACTATTCTTTTTCTAAAATCTTAAGTTTGACCTGCAGTGGGAAAATGCCCACAACCCAGCTCTGAAAACTGTGTGTTCATCCTCCATGAGGTGTGCCCAGGGTTGTTCCAGATGCCAGCCGTTTACAGGTGTTGCTACTCCCTCCCAGGGACTGAAGAGTATGCTTTGGATTCCTCTAGACAGCAAGAAGAAAGACAAAGCCGCCATCTCCGACCTTTCCTCTCTCTCCTTGTGTCAGCAGGAATCAAGCTGATATTTCAAATATGTGGTTTTCAGAGTTCTTTTGGGAGATGAGAGCAGGAAGGTGAAGGTGGCTGCTTATGGAATGTGGAATCTGTGTTTTGATTGGTTGAAGACTCCCTAATGGTGTAGAAATTGTAGTGAAGATTAATATCAGTAGATAAACATTATACCTTGAAGATGTTTTTTGTCACTCAAAGTATTCATAATACTTAATTCCCATTTTTTTCCATAAAAACTAAGATGGTCCTGGGACTTCCCTAGTGGTCTAATAGTAAAGAATCCACCTGCCAATGCAGGGAACATGAGTTTGATCCCTGGTCCAAGAAGCTCGCTCCTACTTCAAAGCAGCTAAGTCTGTGCGCCACAACTACTGAGCCTGCATGCCACAACTAATGCACCCTGCGTGCCTAGAACCCGCTCTCCCCAACAAGAGAAGCCACCACAATGAGTAGTCCATGCACTGCAATGAAGAGTAACCCCCACTCGCCACAACCAGAGAAAGCCCATGCACAGCAGTGAAGACCTAGTGCTGCCAAAAAATAGAAATATATTTATTAAAAACAAACAGAAAAAAAACTTAAGATGGTCCCAAGCAAGGAAGAATAGAGCCAGAGCTTGGGGGAGGAGCCGTTTTTTTTCTCTCTTTTCTGCATGTAGAATAGGTAGGTGTTCCTCTAATACAGAAAAATTTGGATCAGGAGAGTCAAGGTTTTACTCTCAGTGTGGGGAGGTGGATGAAAGTAAAATGAATTATCTAGTATTTTGATTATTTATTTTTAAAAAATGAATTCTGCAGATACCTTGGTCAGTGACCACCTCACAGCATGCTGAGTCAAGTCTGCTGCTCTGGGTTCCAGTCCTTCACCCAGCGTCTCCTGCCCTGGGTCCAGTCCACAATACTCTCCAGATCTCGTAGGTATCCTAGGAAACATAAGTATGTGGGAGGTTTGGTCCAAGTATGTTTGAAAACAAAGTTTCAAAAAGGGAAAAAACTGTTATTTGGCAGAATTGGACAAAGGCAGCAAGCAGGGAAGCAGCATACTGCTGAAATGCTGTGTTTGTATTTATCAATAAAGTTTTTGGAGGGGATAGACAGGTTATGGCATAGATTATGGCAGTAGTTTCCCAAGTGTATACTTAGCTGCAAACTCATGAAATTGTGTACATTAATTTTACAGCTTCTGGCATGTAAAAAAAAAAAAAAACCCTCAAAATTTAAAAAGATTTTTAAAGGTAAAATATTACTTTTATTTAATCCCCCAAGATTTTTTGCAGGCTATTTTTGTTCATTCCCTTTTTTGTAATGAAGTGTTTCATTTCAAGATAATTATAGATTCACTTGCAGCTTTAAGAACGAATACAAAGAGAGCACTTAGACCTAGTTATCCCAGTATCTCAACCAGGGTATCAATGTAGGACAGAAGCAGGTTAAGATCCATCACTACGGAATCCTTCAGTTTCTCTTATCTAGCCATCCTCCTTCCTGTCCATAACCCTTGGTAGCCTATAATCTGTTCTCCATTTTTATACCTTTTAAATGTCATGTAAATAAAATCATACAGTATCTGATCTTTGGGGGTGACTTTTTTTACTCAGCATAAATCTCTGGAGATTCTTGTTGTCTGTATCACTTTGTTCATTTTTATGACTAAAAAGTATTTAGTGGTATAGGGGTACCACAGTTAGTGTAACCGTTCATCATTGAAGGACATCTGGTTACTTTTTTTTGTCTGTGGTGAATAAGACTGCTGTGAACATTTGTGTACAGGATTTTGTGTGAATACAGTTGTGGTTATTTGGGATAAGTGTCCAATAGTTCAGTTTCCGGGTTGTAAGTTGGTTGCCTGTGGTAGTTTTTTCTTTCTTTTTTATTTTTTAAATTATGAAAGTATGCTTAACACATTTACAGGAGACTTGGAAAATATAGAACAAAGTTACTTGTAGTTCCATTATATTTTAAAATTTTTTAAGTAGATAACTTTTTAGTTGGAGTTTCAATATCACACTTAAAAATTAATAGAATGAATATACAGAAAAGTAGGAGGATATGGTACACTTGAAAAGCACCATGAATTAATTCAACATAATTAAGATTTACACAATTTTCACAGAATCGGTTCAGTTCAGTCTCTCAGTTGTGTCTTTGCGACCCCATGAATCGCAGCACGCCAGGCCTCCCTGTCCATCACCATCTCCCGGAGTTCACTCAGACTCGTGTCCGTCGAGTCAGTGATGCCATCTAGCCATCTCATCCTCGGTCGTCCCCTTCTTCTCCTGCCCCCAGTCCTTCACAGCATCAAAGTCTTCTCCAATGAGTCAACTCTTGTTCCCATAGACTATAACTAGGAGACACTGGAAGATATCCAGTGATATAAAACAAGGTGCAAAAAGTTCATAGTCCAAAGGTATTTAAATCATACAGAGTCTGTTCTCTTATCTCTATGGAATTTTGTTAGAAATCAATATCAAAAGATATTTGAAAATAACCCACATATTTTCAAGTGCAGTGTGACAAAAGAGATCACCCTGAAAGCCATTGAAAGCCTCAATAAAGTTAGAAGAATGAAAGAACACGGAGGATGATTGCAGAGAAGAAAATGTTTAAATGAGAAATTAGTATCAAAATGAGAAATTAATATTAAAGATACTTTAAAAACCCCATGTATTTGGAAATTAAATGTCCATGTATAAATGATGGGTATATCTAAACCATAAGAAGGAAAATTAGAAAATATTCATAACAGAATGGAAATGAAAAGAGAATTTACCAGAATTTGTTGCTTGCAGGTGAAGCTGCTCAATGCAATGTGGTAGGTAGTTTCATAAGAAATTGGCAAACTTTTTGCAGTGGCCGTACCATTTTACATTCACACCAGCAGTGTATGAGTGATCTACTTTCTCTTCATCCTCAACAGCATCTGATGTTGCCACTCTTTTTTATGTTATCCATTTTGATAGATATATAATGATATCTCACTGTGGTTTTCCTTTTCCCTGTTGGCTGATGAGACTGAGCATCTTTTCATGGGCTTATTTGCCATCTGAATATCCTCATCAGTGTAATGTCATTTTTAATTGGATTGTTTGGTGTTCTACTGCTGAACTTTGAGTTTTTTAATGTCTGCTAGATACTAGTCCTTGGTTGGATTTGTGCCTTGAAGATATTTTCTCCCACTTTGTAGCTTGCCATTTCAGTCCCTTAACAGGGTCTTTTATAGAGGAAGTGATCTTTGTGTTTTTAACTTGTATGAGACCCAGTTTATCAGTTTTTCAGTTTATGGATTGCATGTGTGTGCTGAGTCCCTGTAATCGTGATCTACTGTTTTCTACCCCATGGACTGGAGCCCACCAGGTTCCTCTGTCCATGGGATTTTCCATGCAAGAATACTGGAGTGGGTTGCCATACCCTCCTCCAGGGCCTCTTCCTGACCTAGGGATCGAACCCGAGTCACCGGCATCTCCTGCGTTGGTAGGTGGATTCTTTCTTTACCACTTGAGCCACCTGGGAAGCCCATGGATTGTACATGTGAGGTCAAATCTGAGAACTCTTTTATAGCCTTAGATCTTGAAGATTTTCTTCTGTGTTGTTTTTCCTAAAAGTTTTGTGGTTACATTGAAGTCCCATGATCCATTTTGAATTAATATTTGTATAAGATGTGATAGTCAAGATTCATTTTATTATTATTTTTTTTTTGCTTATAGAGGTCTAGTTACAGAGGCTGTTTATGGTATTTTGAATTACTTGTCTCCTTGATAACACCTAAATGTTATCAACAAATCTCAAAACCTTTCTGCAAGAGGACTTGCTTACCAGCTAATCAAGCTTATCACCGTTGGAAAAATCTGTTTCCCATTCATGCAAGTATAGTTGCTCAGTCATGTCTAACTCTTTGCGACCCCATGGGCTGTAGGCCACCAGGCTCCTCTGTCCATGGAATTCTCTAGGCAGAAACACTGGAGTGGTTTGCTATTTCTTTCTCCAAGGGATCTTCCTGACCCAGGGATCAAACCTGTATCTCCCACATTGCAGGCAGATTCTTTACTGTCTGAGCCACAAGGGAAGCTTTCATGCAAAGAAGAGTGTAAAGTTTAAAAGCTGAGGGTCTGAAACTAGGCTCCCTGTGTTTGAAAACTACCTTTGCTACTTACTTAGTGACCACAGCTATGGATTTAGGTCACAATTCCATGAGCTGGCGTTTTGGATCAGGCTTAGCTACACAGTGGTTCCATGTCCTTGTCAGCTCTCAACTTTGGCTCAGGTCAGGGTTGATTGTTGAAGGCCAGGGGGAGTCTGCTGGGGTGACAGATCATCTCTGATCCACATGGTCTCCCATCCTACAGCAGGCCATCCACGGCTTCTTCACATGTGCTTCCCAAGAACAGCAAGCTTGGGAGTGACGAGGTCTCTGCGACCTAAGCTCAGAGTTTATACAGAGCTAGGTTTGTATGTAGTGTTTTAAACAGGCTTGTAGAAAACAGTAGGTCACGACTAGAGAGACTTAGCACACATGTACAGCCCATAAAGTGAAAACTGATAAATTAGATCTTGCCAAAGTTAAAACAGGCTTGTAAACAGTGTTGCAAACAGCTAGGCTCTGCTGCACTGTATTCGTCAAAGCAAGTCAGAGGGCCAGGAGAGGAGAAAATAGATTCCACCTGTGGATGGGAACAACTTCAAGTATCGTGGCCGTTTTTGCAGTCTGATAATGCTGATAAGTTACTCAACTTCTCTGAGCCGCAGCTTCCTTATGTATAAAATGAGGCTAAGATTGAAGGCGGGAGGAGAAGGGGATGACAGAGGATGAGATGGTTGGATGGCATCACCGATTCAATGGGCATGAGTTTGAGTAAACTCCGGGAGTTGGTGATGGACTGGCGTGCTGCAATCCATGGGGTCGCAAAGAGTTGTACACAACTGAGCGACTGAACTGAATAATAAAAACTAACACGTAGTAACACCCAACTCCTGAGTCTTAACTCATGAGAATTCAGAAGGATGATGATGATAGTCATAGCTAACACATTTTTATATACCACCTAATATTTATTAAGTGTTTACTTTGTGCTAGTCCCTGTTCATGCATTAACTCATTTCATCCTCCACAGAAACCTTATAAGGAAAATGAGGTAACAGCAAGTAAGTGAAGGAGTTGAGATTCCAACCCAGGAAGTCTGACTCCAGAGTCAGACACTCTCTTCATATTTCCTGTGCCTCTGTATAAGGTGTAGGAATCGTTTTAGCACAGTTTCTGGTATATAGTAAGTATTCACTTTAGGTTTTTTATTGTTGATATTATTATTTATTCTTATTAGACTCATTCACAGGAGACACTTTGTAACCTTATCCCTAGATTTTTCTTTGTATTCAGTTATTTCTGGAGCCCCATGTTCACTGACATTGATGAGCAGAAGAGCAAAAAAGAGAAAAGGCAAATGAGAAAGCATATAGATACAAAGAGAGGGAAGTGGAAGGGCAGGAAGGGAGATAGAAACCACGTCCAGGTCCCTTCCTGTTCAGGCCTGAAACACAGCCTCATTACTGAGTATTAGGACTCTGATGCTGAAAAGCTGAAGGGCTTTTCCCTTGAAGTGTGACTCATGGCACTTTTGATGAATATGGGCAACCTCTCCCCCCAGCACATGTGTATACATATGTACCTTGGTATCCCTTCATCCTTAACAGGAGTAGATGGCTTTTCTTTGAGACCTGGGGCCTAAAGGTCCTTAGAAGATGGGAAGAGATTACCTATTCAGAAGCTGTGGATTTTTCCTAACTAATAAGGCCTTCTCAGTCCTTTATATGAACCCCAAAAAGTATAATACACTGCAGAACATAAAAAATGTCCTCAAGGAAGATAGGATCAATCTAGAAGGGTGACCGCATTGTCACATTGTCACAGAATAGGAAACCTGGAAAAGCCCTGGGCCCCATGGAATGCTCCTTGGTGCGGAGCCCGCTGGATGTGACTGAGCTTTTATTTGCTTAAAACCTGGTTCATAGATGTGGCCTCTTTTTGAACCTTTCCTTAAACCTGATGTGCTGTGACCCAGTTGCCTGTCGCCAGAGTGACCCTTGACTGCCTGGCACCAAGCCATGCCACCCTCCTCAGCCATGCTGATATAGACTGTGGATCAGGAGTTTCATTCATGCCAACCTGGCCTGCTAGGACTCACCTGCTTGCCACTACCTGTGTCCCTGAGGTGCCCTCTCATGTTGCCCCAGCCATGCACAGCACTTCTCTAGGCCAGGACATGTCCTACAATGCACAGGAGAGAAAAGGGGCCACCAGGCCTTGAGAGCTGTCCAGAGAGATGCATGCGACATGGTATAGCTCTGAGTGCTGCATACAGCCACTGATGATCACAGGTCCAAACTCCAGGAGAGTAAGTCTCTCCCTCTACACCCCTTCCTCCATCAGGTCAGTGGGGCCAAGACTATCAGGTATACAGCTTTTATGCTTAGACTCAGGTGTGTGTATTGCTTAGGAGAGTATCCTTGAAGACTAGGCCAGAGTACCTATATCGATGAACCTGATGAAGAAAGCTGTCCAGGGAACAGCCCCCACAACAAACTGGTCCTTTGGGTCCTAGGACCCCCCTCACCAAGAACAGGTCTAGCAAGGGTGTCAAGCTCCAGTTCTATCCCAGGTGATGGGCTTACTGTGCAGCTGTCTGCTGGAGACCAGACTGCAAGTCTGTTGTGAAAAAAGACCACACTTTCTTTAATCACCACAGATCTGAAACATTGTCACTTAAAGAAATGGTTATTTAAGAGAGGAGAGAAAGGACTCTTTATGACTTCATTTAAAATGTTCTTTCTCATGTTTGTGTGTGAAGGAGGTAGAGAGGGAGGAGAAACACAGTGATCCTCCGGTCCGTGAGAACAGGGATCTGCCTGCTTTACCCTAAGTTTTGTAGTGTAGACAGCAGATGCTCAGTTACAGTTAGAGGAATCAGTGGTCGGGAGAGAAAGGCACTGGGTAGAGAAATTCTGAGAAATCTGTCTGTAAATATAAAGGGAGGTAAGAGTAGTTGATTCAAGTGAAAGAGGTTACTCTGTAATAATAGAATTATAGAAGAATAGTCTGAAAGGTGGCTCAGAATGACTAGTAACTCATTCCAATATTTATTAAGGTCTGTGGTGATACGTAGAGAACTCTGAGGGAAGGCAGTCAGCACGAAGTTGGATTCACTAGAAGTGGCAAGGAGGTTCAGTGCCTGACGTTCAGGTGTGACTTACTTTCAGCTTTTTAATCAAGTTTTTTGTTTTTGTTGTGGTGAGGATTCTTTTGGGGGCTATTTATTTGTTTGTTTTTGTTTGGATTCTTAGAAATCTTGTTCAGTGTTACAAGAAAAATCAGGAAAGAATTGATTAGGGGCAGATGTCCACAAGGATACAAAGAAGGATCCGACTCCAACATTACTTTCCCTTCAGAAAGCTATCCAGTTTCTTGTATCCTTGTTACAGACATCTGAATTCTTGCTGCCATATTTGAGAGAAAATTTAGAGGGAGATTAGTTATGATTTTTTATTACTTATACCAGTTACTTTATATTCTCTTAGGTAATCAGACGCTTATAGCAGTGTGGTTTCTTTAAAAGCACACATATTTTTCTGGTTATGAAAGCAACATATTTTTGCTGCATAAGTTTGGAAAACATAGATAAGAATAAAGAAAAATAAGTCACTCATAATATCATCATCAGATAAAATGAGATTAATATTTTTATTTACCTTTTTGTGTGCATTTAGAAATGTATGTGAAACAACATATCATGACCATTTCCCCATATTATTAAAAATTCTAAAAATGTTAAATCTTTCTACCTGTTTTTGAACATTTACTCTGCTTATGATTTTTCCTATTATAAATAATGCTGATGAATAGCCTGCTGATAAATTTCTTTATCTCTATCTCTGATTAGTTCCTTAGAATAACTTTCCTGAACGTGAAATTGCTGAATCAAAGATGTGAATATTTTTAAGGTTTTTAATACATTTTGCCAACATGTCTTCAGGAAAGATTTTGTTTAAATTCTTGACCAGCAGTATTGGAGTGTACCTGTGTACTGGATAGAAACTCCACACAATATTGGACTAAAACATGCTTGATGTGGCTTTTGATATACTGGTTTTCTTCAGTTGAGAATGGCAAAACTGTTTTTCGGTGGCTGAACTGGTTACTATTTTGCGTGCATATTTTCAATGAGAAATTATATCGAGTATTTCTCTCTTTTTTTCTTGCATTTGACTTTGGGTCCTGCAGGTCGTATTCAGCCCTCAGCCATCAGACATGTTCGTTCTTGGAGCAACATCCCCTTTATCACTGTGCCCCTCAGTCGTACACATGGCAAGTCTTTTGCCCACCGCAGTGAGCTGAAGCATGCAAAGAGAATTGTGGTGAAACTCGGAAGTGCTGTGGTGACCCGAGGGGATGAATGTGGCCTGGCCCTGGGCCGCCTGGCATCTATTGTTGAGCAGGTAATTCCCAAGATGGAAAATTCAGCTGAACTATAAGCTGTCCTTTCAGATTTCTTAGCTTATAAAAATAACCCTCATTTGACTGCAGTAGATTTAACCCAATCTGAAAACTCCCTTTCCTGAAGAAGGTGCCACCAGGAGACAGCATCCCAGGGCAAGCAGAGGGAATGTCAAGGAGCGAAGCTGGTTTTGTGCAGTTCATCCCTCAGGCTTCTTAGGGAGAAGGAGCTGGGTATGTCAGTGGTTCTTAATCCTGGCTGCACATTAAAATCATCGAGGGGCTTGGTAATGCCTGGGCTTCACACTCAGCCGCTTAGTAAGTGACGATGGGATGGCGCTCACCCCTCTGTGTTTTTAAAGTTTTTAAATTAGGGTTAGGGTTAGTCGTAGTCAGAGTTGAGTACCCAACTCTGGATTTGTGTGAATACTGAGCTTCCCCTCACCTTTTGCTAGGCTTTCTCTTTTTAAATTAGCCCAGTAATTTTGAAATAAGTAGGAGCTGTCATTGCAAATATTTCCAAAGTTCAAATATTTGAAAAGACTCACCAGACTCCACAGAGAATACCCATATAAGACTTTCATTTAAAGGCAGAGGGATGCAAGGCCATAGAAGGGAAGGTAAGCAAGCATTGAGGGGCTGAGAGAAATCCTCTGCACAAGCCCACCAGGGTCCTTATCTGCACAGGACATACTATTTCCAGATTGAATCACTAGGAGGTCTGTGCAAGGAATCTTGGCTTTGCAAGGCCTCACAGCAGAGTTTGCAGTGGGAATTTTTTATCAGACTGACCGCTGATAGTTTATCAGTAAAGAAACTGACCTTAAGAGGTCAACATGTAAGTTTTGGACTTTAAACATCACATCACAAACCCCACTACCTGTATCTTTTCTGGGAGTGCAGGGATCAGCAAACTTTTCCTGTAAAAGACCAGTACTGAATGTGTTACTCTCTGTAAGCCATTCAGTGTCCGTCTCAACTACTCACATACCATTGTACCACAGAAGCAACCTTAGACAGTATGTAAGTGAACAGCAAGTGTGGCTGTGTTCTGATAAAACTGTTTCCAAAAACAGGCGCAGGTCAGAGTTGACCTGCAGGTCATAGTTTGTCAACTCTTGACCAAGAGTCAAAAACCCAGACATCCAAATATCCTTGAGATAAAGCTGGAGTTTTTCTGTCCTAGCTGTAACTCAGCTCTATCTTCCATAGCTATGTTTTCAGTTTTAAAAAACATTTTTACTGAAGTGGGTATTAGAATACTGCTAAAACTTGATGGAATTTTCATCGTATGTTTTCTGTACTCAGCAATTATCATGAGATCTGCCTTTCAGATTGAGTCCCTCAGTTCAGTTCAGTTTAACAAATGTTTATCAAAGGGCTACTTCTGCTTTAAGGCCTTCCGCAGCCAAGATTCCTTGCATAAATCTCTTGGCAATTCAATCTGGAGACAGAGTTTGGTCCCTGTGTAAATAGAGGGCTGCCTCTAACTGTAGTCTCTCCCGTTGGGAAACCAGAATAAACTGGGACTCTTAAAATAATTAGATGATTGTTCAAGGCAGACCATATCCAAATGAGAGGACACAAATGAGAGGTACTGACAGGTCCGGAGGTGGGAAGGTCGGATGAGAGTTTGGTCACTGTTGGAACTTCCTCGGAGAGATGAGCCTCAGGGTGAGCCTTTGTGACTGACAGGATTTGAAGCAACAAAGGGAAGTGTTCCATGCTGCTAAGTGCACATTGTGAATGGTGCCCCTGGAATTGTGTACTTTGGTGGTCCTGGGAACAGGGAGGCTCCAGGAGTAGTCTCCAGATAGGAGACAAAAGCAAGAATGAGTTTAGCATGCTGATGGGTCAGGGAGGGAGCTGAGCTTGAAGGCAGTGGAGGTGATTTCATCAGGGAGAATGTGTCTAATTCCATTAGTTAAGGTTTTGACACTGGGTGGAGGAATTGGGTTTCTGCCTAAAAGGAAGATTGAAGATTTTGAGCAAAGGACAAACTTGATGAAGTGGAGAAAACCTGGTAATGGTTTGCTTAGGTCGCCAGCTCTTCTACTAGGGACACCCATGGACCTTAAGGAACAGTTTTCTAGGCCAAGGCAGTCCTGACATATGGAGTCTACTATCTTGTCCAAGGATCTGATCACGTTAAGTAGACTCAGGAGCCAACTTAAAGTGGATTCCATTGGCCAAAGATGCGAATATCTGAATATCAATTATTGCACTGAATTTAAGCACATGAAATATATTTAAATCTATGAATGACAATGATACTTTAAAAATATTCATTGGTTACTTTTGAAGGATTCCAGAGAGCCTACTCATTTAGGAAACTGGTAAATACAGGGAAAGACATCTGTGCTGCCTTTCACATCTAAGTCATACCTCAAGATAGCCAAATAGTTGATGAAGGAAAGTTTCCCTTTATGGAAGTATTCCAGCCTTTAAATAGGGGAGAAATGAATGAATTAGAATATCAGTGTAGCCCGTAATGAATTAACCGCTCTTGGTGATGATCATCAACAGTAACTAACATTGCAGAAAGACGTGCAGGCCTTCTATATCCCCTTGATAGACACCGTGACATGTAAAGAATTCTTGACAAAAAAGATCAAACCTCCATACCTAGCAGCAGTTTGCAGCAAAGAGAATACAGCATTAAACTGTATCACAGGGACAGAAGCAGGAAAGTCAAGGTTGAGAAACCTTGAAGGACAACCCAGGTTCTTTAACGAACAATTACAAGGGAAGAAAATGATAGAGGGGAACCTATGGATTAAAAATGAATTAAGAGACCCTTTATTAATTGCAGTGTGTGGGCTTAATTTGCATCTCAATTTGAGCAAGCTTAAAACAGTGGGGAAATGTAAACACTGACTGGATATTTGCTATTAGAGAATTATTGAAATATTTTAGATAATAAATTTAGTTTTGTGGATATATGCATTTACCCTGTGTTTTAGCAGTTACTTTCAGAAATATTTGCAAACCAGCAAATAACGTGTCTGGAGTCTGGGATTCGTATTAAAATAACAATGGAGCTATAAAAGGAATATTGGAGAGTGAGAAATTGGCCATGAGAGACAGTTGCTGAAGCTGGGTCATGAGTCCATAGAAATTTATTGTTTGATTCTTAGCACTTTGCCTAAGTATGAAGTTTTCTATGATAAAAAGTTTTTTCTCATTTCAAAAATATTTATTAAAGTACAATTGATTTACTGTGTTGTGTAAGAAATAAATTTTTTAGATTTTGATTTATCGTAGCTGTCTCATAAGTTCCTGATCCAGGTTTTAGGGTTCAAGCATCAGGAGGAATGGACAGGTTAGGAATATCGACTCTTTGATTCTCTCATGTGGATCCCTCCTAGGTGGGAAACAAAGTAACCCTCACTGTTTCAGGCAGACCGCGCAGAAGAGCAGCAGCATCTGTCCCTGGTCTAGCCAGAGGCGGCCCACGAGAGTCAGACGTGCCATCTCCCCAGGGCATGCCTTAGAATTTGAGAAGCCATCTGCCAAGTTTATGTTGCATTTCCTGGCTCCAAACTTGTGTTCTGGGCTTCATTTCCTCAAACAGCTAGGCCTTCCACATTATAGACTGTTTATGTATCTTCAAGTCCTGTCGGTACCAAACCTGAATGCATACCAGAATCCCGTTATTAAAACTTGTCATTTCTGTCTGCCATCTACTTATCAGATTTGAGGAAATATGTAGAACTCTGTATTTTTATCACACAACCTGGGTGATTTCTTCCAGAGCCAGCCCAGTGCTGATCTGTAAGCCGGCACTTGGGATCCACTCATTAGTCTACCCTGCCTGAACCTCTTGTGACGAGAGGAGAGACATATTACAGGGACTTGTGCCTTTTCCTTCGTCATCGTCAGGTGTCAGTGCTGCAGAATCAAGGCCGAGAGATGATGCTAGTGACGAGTGGAGCTGTAGCCTTTGGCAAGCAACGCTTGCGCCATGAGATCCTTCTGTCTCAGAGTGTAAGGCAGGCCCTACACTCAGGGCAGAACCACCTGAAAGAGATGGTGAGTGTGGCTACCCCCTATAACTGGGTCCCATAGGCTTCCTCCCCACCCTCCCAACCATACCTTGTCTCTTGGCATGTTACAGGCAATTCCAGTCTTAGAAGCCCGAGCCTGTGCAGCTGCTGGACAGAGTGGGCTGATGGCCTTGTATGAAGCCATGTTTACCCAGTACAGCATCTGTGCTGCCCAGGTGAGAGGCTGACCTTTGCAAGGGGATGGGACCTGTGAGGGTGATTCCCGTGGAATAAGGTGATTGCCAGCTGGGCTCTGGAGCCACACTGACAGGATACAGTCTCAGCTTCACCACTTGCTAAATGGAACATCTGGAGAAAGTCTTTAGCCTTTTTGTGCCTCAGTTTCCGTACTGAAAAATGAGGATGTCATCAATGCCTATTGCAGAGGGTTTTCAGAAGGGCTCAATGAGAAAATTTATGAAAAGCATTTAATGTGTTTGGTACAATACATACTTTTCTCAGTAATGTTAGCTCTTGTTGCTATACTTGTAACTCTTAGGACTGCTCCAAGAACTGACACTTCCTCTGAAGATAGGTTAGATGTCTTTATTTCATTGACTTCTTTGACTTCGGGTGGCTTGTTTCTCTTTGCATCTGGTTGCCTTATATAATACATATCTACTAACCACTGAAGGATAATACTGTTGGTTCGTTGGTTTTTAAGTCATTTAGCAAATGTTTATTGTGCACCATTTTGTACTGAGGAGTCTGTTAGACATCGGGGATACTGCAGCAAACAGATCAGCCATGTTCAAGTCCTCATGGAACATGAGATTATCACCTGAATGTTCTAGAATCTTCTTTCTACATTATTTCATGTTTACCTTAATTTACAGAATTCTTGTCAGTTGTATTTTTTAATCAACTATACAGCTGTACACCAAATAGAAACATTTAAATATCACCAAACAACTAAAAAAAAAACCTAACTTCCCAAGTTATTTTCAGATTTGCTGCCTCTGATCCTATCATTTACACAGATGTTTTTATATACAGATGGTGTTATAATACATCCTTTCAGGTTTGGCTCTTCCGTTTCCTATCACTTTTTCTGTTTTTCCATCATTTTCCCAGTTCTTATCCACAATGATGTTCAGAGTGTCACTGAGTAAGGGAGCTAAAACAGAAAAGCATGGTCTTGTTCACTTTTGCTTGTGTCTGGGACCCCACTCTGAAGTCTCAGATTTTTTTTCAGTCACATAAATGCAGTGGAAATCTCAATTTTGGGCACCTCTTATTATCAGTTCTTTTTTCCTCCATAGTCCAATGACAGTTTTAGTCTTTAATTTTTTTTTTTTTTTAAGTGCCTGGAACCAGGTGAGGAAGGTAAAGTCCAGGAACTTTGCTTTTGTTTGCCTTCATCTAGGGGCCCCTTCACCCCCGACACCTTTGCCTTGCCCAAGATCTGATCTGTATGAAATCTTTGCTCTTTGCACCTTATCCCATGGTTTCTTGTTTTCTTTAGTAATCCTGTTCTTAAGACCATTACTGGGGGCTTTTGAAAGTTTCCCATAAGTTGTCAGGTTAAAGACTTAAACAAGAACAGCAGCTATTTTTTCTTCATAGAAATGAACCTGGTTTGCATCCTAACAGATCGACTTTCTCCAAACACATACTTTTCTCTCTGATTTCTTCTCTTCCATCTCTTATTTGCTAAACTGTTTGAGCAACAGATAGTTTCACTGGACCTTTATACCTCCTGCTTGCCTCTCCTATTTACACATGTGTTTACTTTTATTGTTTGACCTTCCACCACCAGGACCAGAATCTATATGTTCACCTTTGACCCAGACCTGTTTCCTACAGGACTATACTTTCTGAAAAGACATTCATGATCTAACCTATTCCATCTTCCCCAAATCATCAGCATATTTATTCTCCATCCCAACAGCTAGTACAGGGTCTGGCATTTCAGAGGTACACAAACAATTTATCAGATGAGTGAGTAAATTACTTCCCTTGGTGATGTTACCATTTTCGTCTTCATCGCCCAAATATCACATATCATTAAGGCTGCTGTTATCTTCTCAGTTACCATAGCAGACCCTAGTTCAGGACTTAACCATTCCCACTTGTACTCTTTCAATACCTTCTTTATTGACCATTTGCCTCTAGCTTTTCCTACCTCAGCTCTGTCATGTATCACAGGAGCCTTCGTCCATGAACATCAGAGGGATTTTGTTGAAACATTTAATTCATGAGCTTAGGAGTTTATGACCATTTTGTTTCCTGCTATCATCCCCATTTATCTTTCTCTCCTGCTAAACATTGCCTAATATTCTGATTCCAGCAAGGGGGAGCTGTTAGCCAGCCCCCGCACACTGCTCTCCACTCTTGCCTTTGAGCAGCTTGAGTAAATCTGTCCCTGAACTAGTTATGGCGAGCCCTTCTTTCAGTTTGTGTAAAGACTCATCTCCATAAGCCTCTCAGACTCATTGCACTTGCTCAGATTCAGTCTTTGCTAACTCCTGCAGTGGTCAACCACAGAGCAAAAATAGGGACAGTACGGTCCTGTTCCATTTTGTTCAGTACATGTTCAAGGCAGAGTAACGGTTCATTCACTCACTTACATGTTTCAGCACCTACTGTGTGTATGGCCAGACTTTGAATCAAATGCTGGGATGCAAAGATTATTTAGAAATGGCAGTTATTATTGTCCCCACGTCCCTCTAAAGTAGGTACATTCATTTTCTTAATTTGTAAATGGATGAGACTTAATAGCTAAGGATTAAAGCAAGATGGCTTGAGCATCCTAAAATCTTCCAGGTGATTCTTTTCTCTCATCTCCAGAAGAATTAGATAAGTCTCCAAAGATGTGTTTCATTTTGAACTTTTCAAGATCCAAAAAACCTAAAGTTTAACTCATACTCTTAGCATCCTTTGTATGAATGCTATTCCTGGGAAGTTCACTGTTTTCCTATCTCCCATATTTTCAATTTCTTTAATCCTTTTAGATTTTGGTGACCAATTTGGATTTCCATGATGAGCAGAAGCGCCGGAACCTCAATGGGACTCTTCATGAGCTTCTCCGAATGAACATCGTCCCCATTGTCAACACAAACGATGCTGTCGTCCCTCCAGCAGAGCCCAATAGTGATCTCCAGGGGGTAAATGTGGGTAAAGTATTCATGAGGGTTGAGCATGCTGTAGACACTAATGCCATGCTATGCTGCATGTACTAACACCAGATGTTGGGCATAAACAAGATGGAGAAATGAGAGAGAAGCTGGCCTCCTGGAGGGCTGCATAGGCTCTTGTAAAATCAGGGGGTTTCCTTCAACTGGTGAGGTGCAGTATGGATTTAAGGTGGTGCTGTGAGCATGGCTTGTGTGTGAGAAGGCTTCAGTGGAGAGAAGGGGGCATGTTTGGAGAGGCAGTTGCCAGTTGGCGTGGTGTTTTGCAGACTGAAGGAGCCTTTAAGAGCTATCATGCACGTGCCCAGATTCATTCATTTTGCCTGCCAGAGCCTAGCTGAGTACTTGTGTGAACTTCTGTTTGAACTGCATAGGTCCCTTACTCACAACTTTTTTTACCTGTATTTTAGGTTATTAGTGTTAAAGATAATGATAGCCTGGCTGCCCGTCTGGCTGTGGAAATGAAGACTGACCTCTTAATTGTTCTTTCAGATGTAGAAGGTACAAAGAAATGCTTTTCTTTATATCCAGTCTTTGTTTTAAATACTGTATATGTGAGCATGAGTTCCCCTGATCTTTTCACTGTAGACCATTATGTTCTGAGCCATATGGTCTGAAGAGGGTTTTATGATTCAAAAAAGGTGACGGTGGAAGGGAGGCACCTGGGGAGATGAAGTTTGAATGCTGTGAAATGTTGTCATTTCCAGACACTTTAATTTTGTTTTTCACAATAGCTATATGGAGATATAATTCACAAAACATATAATTTGCCTTTTAAAATTTACAGTTGAATGATTTTTAGTATATTCATACAGTTGTTCAACCCTCCCCACAATTTAGAACATTTTTAATCACCCCAACAAGAAACTCAAACCCTTTAGCAGTCACTCCTCACATCCTTCGAAACCCTCCAGCCCTTGGCAACCTTGAATCTACCTTCTGTCTCTTTTTTTTTTTTTTTTTTTTTTACTGCTCTGGGTCTTCATTGCAGCATGTGGGCTTCTCTAGTTGTGCTGCATGGGACCTGTATTATGCAGGCTCAGTAGTTAGGATGCGTGGTTTAGTTGTGGCGTATGGGATCTTAGTTCCCCAATCAAGGATTGAACCTGGGCCCCCTGCACTGGGAGCACAGAGTTTTATTGACTGGACCACCAGGGAAGTCCCCCCTCTGTCTGTTGATTTGCCTATTCTAGATATTTTATATAAGTGTGATCATACAGTATGTGTATGTGATCCTTCGTGACTGGTTTAATGTTCTCAAGGTTTGTTGATGTTATAGCACATATTAGTACTTCATTTATTTTTATTGCCAAATAATCCACTCTGTAGATATACTCCCTATTTGTAAGTTTTATTTACTTAATTGTCAGGATGGTAGACATTTAAGCTTATAACTACTGATTCTGTAAACATTTGTGCACAAGTTTTGGTGTGAACATCCTTTTGATTTTACTTAGGGGTAGAATTGCTGGATCATTTGTTCAGCCTTTTGAAGAAGTACCAGGCTTGTTTCCTGAGCAGCTGTGCCATTTTACATTTTCTCAGCAGTGTATGAGGGTTCTCGCTTCTCCCATCCTCTCCAGCCCTTCCTTCCTGGTATGTGCCATTTTGATTATAGCCACGCTGGTGGGTGTGAAGTGATACCGCTTTGTGGTCTTGATCACTTTTAGTTTTTAATGTAAATCATGAGATACATTATTTTAAATTGGCTCCACTATGGAAATTCCAGGCTGTGTGACCACTGTGTTCTTGTGTGTTACTCTTCCTCTCTGCATTCCCCCTCTTCATGGAGGGGCCCTCCCAGCTCCAACTTGGCTTCCCATTCACTCTGTTTACTTTCTTAACCTGCTCCCATTTTGATCCATAGAGAATAATGGTTCAGTTCAGTCACTCAGTTGTGTCCGACTCTTTGTGACCCCATGAATTCTAGTGTTTCCCCATCTATTTGCCATGAAGTGATGGGACCAGATGCCATGATCTTAGTTTTCTGAATGTTGAACTTTAAACCAGCTTTTTCACTCTCTTCTTTCACTTTCATCAAGAGGCTTTTTAGTTCTTCTTCACTTTCTGCCATTAGGGTGGTGTCATCTGCATATCTGAGGTTATTGATATTTCTCCCAGCAATCTTGATTCCAGCTTGTGTTTCTTCCAGTCCAGCGTTTCTCATGATGTACTCTGCATAGAAGTTAAATAAGCAGAGTGACGGTATACAGCCTTGACGTACTCCTTTTCCTATTTGGAACCAGTCTGTTGTTCCATGTCCAGTTCTAACTGTTGCTTCCTGACCTGCATATAGGCTTCTCAAGAGTCAGGTCAGGTGGTCTGGTATTCCCATCTCTTTCAGAATTTTCGACAGTTTGTTGTGATCCACACAGTCAAAGGCTTTGGCATAGTCAATAAGACAGAAGTAGATATTTTTCTGGAACTCTCTTGCTTTTTTGATGATCCAGCGGATGTTGGCAATTTGATCTCTGGTTCCTCTGCCTTTTCTAAAACTAGCTTGAACATCTGGAAGTTCACAGTTCATGTATTGGTGAAGCTTGGCTTGGAGAATTTTGAGCATTACTTTACTGGCGTGTGAGATGAGTACAATTGTGCGGTAGTTTGAGCATTCTTTGCCATTGCCTTTCTTTGGGATTAGAATGAAAACTGACCTTTTCCGGTCCTCTGGCCACTGCTGAGTTTTCCATATTTGCTGGCATATTGAGTGCAGCACTTTCATAGCATCGTCTTTTAGGATTTGAAATAGCTCAACTGGAATTCCATCATCTCCAGTAGCTTTGCTTGTAGTGATGCTTTCTAAAGCCCACTTGACTTTACATTCCAGGATGTCTGAGAAGATGGTAGAAGTATCTAAAGTGGGCCAAACCTCAGGATCTCAAAAGTCCCCTATTACATTCTCAGCAAGTTAGGAAAAAACCTATTTAGTTCCCTGGCCCACATCCATGGCATGTTAATATGGCAGGATTTGTTCCCAGTTTAGAGAAAGCAAGCATGTATCAATGAAGACCTAGCATAGCCAGGAATAAATAAATAAAATTATTTTTAAAAAATAATAATAAAAATAAAACCCAGTTTGAACTAGACTTTAGTATACCTTAGTTTTAATGTAGCCTCAAACACCAAAACTGGCCATGGGCAAGCTTGTGCTCTTAACTCTGATTAGTTATCCACTGAATATTGATTTTTAGAAAGATGCCAGAATTTTAAGTACACTCTAAGTGGGTTTGAGAGGCTGCTATAACGAAACAGAAAAGTAGGTGAAATATCAGAATGCTAGGAACTCGAGGTGTCTGGAGGTTTGGCTTTAATTATCAAATACTATTTATGATCCCATAGCATAATGCCTTTTGAGAAGAACCCAGCCCCGAACCCACAGAGCTGTGAGCTGCTGGGTTGAGGCAGACAGGGATTATGAGACGTTATTTCTCTTTTTCTGTGTAATTGCTGCTCGTGGTTTGCACTGCTTTGTTGTGCCCTGGACACTCACCATTCTCACCACTCTGATTTCCTTATTCTCTTAGGGAGGATGCATGTGGCCTGATTGTATTAAAGATTTGGAGCAGAGGGGTGTATTTTAGCACAAGAAAAGCAGTAACTTGAAACCAGAAACATCACTGCCTAAATGTCCTTCAGCCAGCCTCTGACTACTAGCAGTTCCCTCTGCCTGTGTTCCCCTTAGACCTCGCCTTTCAAGGCTCAGATACACTCTTTTTCAAAGTAAAGTTGTGAAGATTTTTAATCTTGGATGGTATGCATATAACGTTTTGTGTAGCTCTCAGTTTGTGTCAGTGTCCTCAGTTTTAAAGAGGACATTGGCTTTGTGGTGACAGATCCACGCTTTTCGGCTAACTCAGCCTGACCTTCAGAGGCTTACCCATAATGTGGGAAGTAAGGTGTGACTTTTTGAAAGGGTACTCTGAGAGTGAATGAGAACCTCTCATATTTCATGCCCTTGGAAATAGTCACATTAAACAGTATCCGGGTGCTGCACTCACCTTTTTCAGTTGCATCCTTAAGGTTCAGTATCATAAGTAGCAATGGCAAAGGTGAGGACAGCTTCACTGTCGACTATAGGCAGGACCAGTAAATTCTGTGCCAGGGATATGGCCGTGCTCTGATGCTGGCAAGCATTCATTTACCAGGCAAAGTTAATAAAAGTATGTAAGATACGTCCTCCTGGAGCTGATTTCCAGTGTGGTAGGCTCCATGAACCTCTTAACCTCTTTTCTCATCAGAGCTGGCCAAATAGCAGAATTTACCTGGATGAGTCGAGTACAGAGTGGTTGGCAGGTCCCCGGGGAGGTCTCTCTTGGGGGTTTCTCACTTCTGCTAAACAGTATTACTGACTCTTGTTTACTTTTTAGGTCTCTTTGACAGCCCCCCAGGGTCAGATGATGCAAAGCTCATTGACATATTTTATCCTGGTGATCAGCAGTCTGTGACATTCGGAACCAAGTCCAGAGTTGGAATGGGTGGCATGGAAGCCAAGGTAGGACTCTGTTGCCTTCGCTGCCCATAACAATTTTAAAAGCAAACAGTATTTTATCCTTCTTGCTTTTGTAATTGTTTGTGGGCTGATGTATATGTACAAAGATGATGCATATCTAAATAAAGGTTTAATGAATATTGTGTACTTGTATTTAGTCATGTCTTTCTATGTATGTATTATTACGTTATTAAGTTCAGTCGCTCAGTCGTGTCCGACTCTTTGCGACCCCATGAATCGCAGCACGCCAGGCCTCCCTGTCCATCACCAACTCCCGGAGTTCACTCAGACTCACATCCATCGAGTCAGTGATGCCATCCAGCCATCTCATCTCCGGTTGTCCCCTTCTCCTCCTGCCCCCAATCCCTCCCAGCATCAGAGTCTTTACCAATGAGTCAACTCTTCGCATGAGGTGGCCAAAGTACTGGAGCTTCAGCTTCAGCATCATTCCTTCCAAAGAAATCCCAGGGCTGATCTCCTTCAGGATGGACTGGTTGAATCTCCTTGCAGTCCAAGGGACTCTCGTCTTCTCCAACACCACAGTTCAAAAGCATCAATTCTTCGGTGCTCAGCCTTCTTCACAGTCCAACTCTCGCATCCATACATGACTCCTGGAAAAACCATAGCCTTGACTAGACGGACCTTTGTTGGCAAAGTAATGTCTCTGCTTTTGAATGTTCTATCTAGGTTGGTCATAACTTTTCTTCCAAGGAGTAAGCGTCTTTTGATTTCATGGCTGCAGTCACCATATTAGTGATGTATGAAGAATGTGTTCATATTGTAACCCCCTAAAGAACAGGGTGTATATTTTTTATAATTCATAAATCCTCTTAAGTGTTTTTATTAGAGTGCAAATATTTTCTGATAAAATCTTTTACAAAATTCTTCTCTCCCATTAATTTTTCTAAGAAGTTATACCCTTCAGGTACAGCATCATTTGTAGAAATGGCAGAGGTGAAGACCACAACCCCATGTATGTAGCTCAGAGTACTCGATCATATTCTGGTCAAGCAGCAGGCTGGAAACTTGAGTTGAGGCACAACAAGTCAAATGTAGAAGTCACGTGTCTCAGTACCAGTGTCTTGGAGAACACACTGAGCACGAAGAGCAGACTGGTTCCTCTTTAGACAACACGTGCCAGGATAGGGCTGAGACAGACACATGGGCTGAGTGTGTCTTCAGAGCTTCTGAGCTCCTTGAAAACCTTCCTACAGATACTTAAATTGCTTAGTATCACATTGTGTGTTCTTTGTTTTTACATGTTTAAAGTGCAAGGATCTAGACCCTGCAAAGGTCTGTATCATGAAGTATTGACTACTTAAGTGAATGCCGTTTCAGATATCCCTGAACCTGTGTGATTAATGATTGTATCAGCATGTATGTTATACTTGTACCTAACCAGAATTTCATAGTCAGTAATGAATAAATGCCATTTGGATTTATTATTATCATCTTAATTGTTCTTTTTAAATATTAGTAAAATTTCTAGATATGATTTGGAATAAAAATCTGTTTCTATACTTACTGATAAAAAAAAATAAATAAAGGTCTGAATCTCATCTATGGATCTAACTTCTCCCATTAGGTGAAAGCGGCTCTCTGGGCTTTACAAGGTGGTACTTCTGTGGTCATTGCCAATGGGACCCACCCCAAGGTGTCCGGGCATGTCATCACAGATATTGTGGAGGGAAAGAAAGTTGGCACCTTCTTTTCCGAAGTAAAACCTGCAGGTAAGTAGTTCTTCATAGTGTCCCATGTTCTGTGGATGATAGCTAGTGCCTCCATGGCCTAGATGGGGCTGAAGACAGAGCTTTCCTAGGAGGAGGGCTCACAAAATTGATGTGCTAATAGTATGAAATATGGTGTAGTTTTGAATGCTGCTTGCAAAATTGGATTCTATGTTTTTGTAAAACTTACCTAACCTGACTAACCTGCTAAAACCATCAAGTTAAAGAATATAAGTATCCATTTTCTCAAGAAACATTTGCTAGGCCCACGCTGGATGCCAGGTGCTAGGGAACACTAGAGATGCAAAGATGCATAAGAAATGGTGTGTGTGCTCTCAGATGTTCAAAGCGTCAGCATTGTCATAGAGTCTACATTCAGCAGTGCAAACACATGAGAAAATTTAAGCCAAAGTGGAGTTGAGAACTCCAAAAGATATAAATCATATTGCACACAGAGAGGTTCTTGTGTTTCTGCCTGAGTTAATCTGGTATGCTCGTCTGCCAGTTTATTGGTCAGAGTGATCTCTGGATGTGAAGCAAGCATATCATGACCATGAGCTGATGTCTGCACATGTTCTTGCAGGCCCTACTGTGGAGCAGCAGGGAGAAATGGCTCGATCAGGAGGAAGGATGTTGGCCACTTTGGAACCTGAGCAGGTTATAATCTTGGCTGATAGTTCTGTTGGTTTACAGAGCAAGTCGTGCTGTGAGGTTTTGTGCACAGTCAAGCCTGCTGTTTCTCCATCTATTCCTCAGGTCCCATAGACTTAAATCTGGGTAATAAGTGTGATTCAGATTTGTTTTGCCCTTTTTCTCGATTTCATTTTCTTCTCTGCTTTTATAGGCTGAAGTCTGAGGTAGCTTGGCATCGTTATGAAGTTTTGATCAAAAGTATCATGAAAATCATGAGACCAGAGAGGCTCCCTAATCCTGCCACACTCTGGGCAGAGAAATGTAGGAAAGTAACTTATCCCAACTCACCCAAATCACGTAGCTTACCTACAAAATGGAAGCTTCAGTCTGCTCCATAGCTTAGCTCTGCCCTGTCCACAGTGATTCAGTCAGTTGAAGCAGCAGATGCAATAAAATGTGAGAAAGTTGGGTGGAAGTGGGGGCTGGTTTCGTGATAGTTGTGATGGTAAGGCTAGATTTGAAAGTGATGTATATAGGTTTCTTCTGAGGAGTTCTTTGGCCTGAGAATGGAAAAGAAAATTTGAAATAACTACAAGTAAAGAAAGCAAAGCCCAAGAGGACCCTAGTTTCTCTTTCTCTTTAGTCAGTTCTTTTACTCCTTCAGTAATCACTACTCTGATTTTCTATGTCTTCTTATCTAGGTGGGTAAGAATTGGGGTCTCCTCCAGCGTTCAGGACTGGATTTTTACATTAATTGTCATTAATAATTGTCATTAATAATTGTCCAAAAAGAAGAACTAGATGCAAAAACTTAACCTGGGAAATCAGGTATACAACTGATGCTGTTAAATAAGTGCAGTGTGTGGATCATACTGATTCCAAGTGCTGGCCCATCTCATCAGGGAACCAAATAATGCATGCCTTCTCCCTGAACACAAGGCCAGGGTTTGTTAATCATCATGATCAGGAGTGGTACAAGAGGAAGAAAAGTGGAAAGGTTAGTACTGAGAGAGGAAGGAAGAATGAGGGCAGTGGTGGTAGGGAATGAAGGAAGGAAGGAAGGAGATTTCAGTCATTGGTAATGGAATTTAGGAGCAAGGCCTGGCACACTCAGAAGAGTAAGTCTAAAAGTGTAATGTGCATTTTTCATGAGTTAACATGTTTGCTTATTTGTGTTAATCTTTTACCTTTCTTCCTAGAGAGCAGAGATTATCCATCACCTGGCCGATCTGTTGACAGACCAGCGAGATGAGATCCTGTTAGCCAACAAAAAAGACTTGGAGGAGGCCGAAGGTAAAGAGCAGGCAGCTGAGTCAGTGTTATGGAGGGATTTGTTTTGGTTTTTACTCTTTCTTTTATCAATCATTCTTACATCATAGTCTGCCCAAAGATAAGATCGTTATGGAAGAAATTACATATTACACATCATTTTTTATTGAGGGTTGGTGGCTGGTATTCGTTGGGATTTTTTAAAGTACACCTACTACCTCCACCCCCTTTCTTAGATATTCTGTACAACACCCATCCACTCCTCACCTGCTGAGGGGCTTTTTGCATCCCCCACACATCACAAGTCAGAAAGGAAAAAGACTGAGGACTGCACTATGTTAGACATTCAGCTAATAGCAGGTAACATTTACTGAGGCCTTTGTATTGCTGGGCATTATGCTAAGGAATTAACAGGCAGGATCTCATTTTCTCTTTAGAATATGGTGCCTATAAAGTAGCTACTATTTATTATTCCTGTTTTACAGAGGAGAAAACTAAAGTAGAAAGAAGTTGTTAACATACCTAAAACCATACAATCAGTGACAGATCTGGGAACCAAACTCAGGTAGACAGTGTATGTAAGAATAGTGGAAATAGTTTGTGCAGCCTGTGGTAAAAGATAGCTTTATCTCCTTAACCAGCATGTAGTCTGCCATCCAGAAATGCCCTGGAGGTCCTAATGATAGAGTAAGCTGAACTTATGTTACAGACAACTAAATTATGTGTTGAGTCAGACAGGCCCTCATTTGTCTCTCTTTTTCTTAATTCTCTGTCTTTTCCATCCTAAAATAATGGGGCTTGATTTTATGGAGTTTATATATCCTTGTGAATAAATGTGCCTCAATTCAAACATCCAAATTAGTAGATTCCCTTTAAAAAACCTTGCAGGGCTCATCAATGTTACATTCATTCCTTAAAACATTTTTGAGCCATTACTTTAGAACTTTCTTTGGACTTTACATCCGGTCTTTTGAATTTTTGCAGTATTGGAAAACCACAAAAAATTTCATAAATGGAAGAAATCTTTTTTGACATCTTACTGAAGTCTTTAGTTTAAAAGAATTAAGACCCAGAGAGGTTAAAGCTGCTGCTTAAGGTCACACACCTAGTTGTTGGCAGAGCTCTGACTTCTGATCCCAGTTATCTCTCTCTTGGAATCCATGAGGACACACATGACCTAAGAACAAAGTCTAGGATATACATGAGCGTAGTAATTGCCTTTTTCTCGGCGAGCCCAGTTTAGGAAATTCATCCTAAGAAAAGGTTGCAAGAGGAAAGAACAGCTCTACATGTAAAGATTCTTTAAAAAAAAAAAAAAGAAAATTTCTTAGAGCAGGCTTATTTATCCTAATGAAAACTGGAAACAACCTGAGTGTTTAATAACATTGGTACAGTCATGTGCATTGAGCTGTATCAAGTCAGTGGGATGTTTAGTAGTAATTAAATTATTTTGGCAACATGGAAAATGTATATGCATTGTGAAGTGACAAACTAGAGTGTAATATTTAATATGCACTACAATTAAAGCTTGATTTTTAGCACATGGGGGAAAATGAAGAAAATTAATATAATTGGTTGATGAAATGATGGTTTCTTTTTTTTTTCCCTTAATAAAAGGTTGATTCCTCCACTCCAAAGTAAAAATCTTTTTATTATTTTGTCTTGGTGGTTATGACTATAACAAGGGGAAATTTTTCATAGTATCATTCAACTTTAATCATAATAATGATTTGTGATGTGTGTGTGTGTGTGCTTAGTCGTGTATGACTCTTTGCAACCCCATGGACTCTAGCCTGCCAGGCTTCTCTGTCTGTGGCATTTTCCAGGCAAGAATGCTGGAGTGAATTGCCATTCTCTTCACCAGGGGATCTTCCCGACCTAGGGATCAAACCCAGGTCTCCTGCATTGCAAGCAGATTCTTTTCCATCTGAACCACCAAGGAAGCCCAATGATTATTTGTGATATGTGATTCCAAATGGTTTTTCTGACTGCATGTGTATACATGTATATATATATAAATGTGTGTATGTGTGTGTTAAGAGAGAATCACACAATGCATACTGTTAAATTTAAACGAAATACTGTATATGAACTTACCATAATTCTATTTGCTTTATTTTAAAACAAAACATCTTTACTTCTACCTATTATAAAACAAATTAAGTTGCTATAAAAAAATAATGCAGAAAGATAGATCATCACTGTTCTTAAAGCTTTCTGACATGTGTCTGTGCACATGTATGTGCAGTATGTGATAATTAGGATCATATCATGCAGGATGTTTTATGGTTGTCTTTTCCACAAACTATATCCTAGACAGCTTTCCATATCAGTATAGTAACTGCATTGTAGCCCACTGTGTGAATCTGTAGGTAGAATCCAGTTCCCACTACTATAAAAATGCTGTGGTAAGTATCCACCGTACATGCAGATTTGCACATGAAAATGATAAATTTCTGGAACTGAAGTTGCTGGCACCAAGCTCATGGGTGTCCACACCTTTACATGATGATATAAGCTGCCAAACTGCCCCTCCCAGCAAAGCTGTGTAAGTGACATTTCCTTGTTCTCCCCGAGACCCCCTGAGTTCTTGTCTGCTCCTAACACAGTGCCACGTGTTCAGTAAAACAGCTGTAACCCACCCTTGTCTACTGCTTCATCGTGTGCTCTTCACACCTCTTCAGGGAGACTTGCAGCTCCTCTGCTGAAACGTTTGAGCCTCTCCACGTCTAAATTGAACAGCCTGGCCATCGGTCTGCGGCAGATCGCGGCCTCCTCCCAGGACAGTGTGGGGCGGGTTTTGCGCCGTACGCGAATTGCGAAAGACTTGGAACTAGAACAAGTCACTGTCCCAATTGGAGTTTTATTGGTCATCTTCGAATCTCGCCCTGACTGCC
This sequence comes from Neotragus moschatus, assembly GCA_006410615.1. NCBI lineage: Eukaryota > Metazoa > Chordata > Mammalia > Artiodactyla > Bovidae > Neotragus > Neotragus moschatus. The sequence continues at coordinate 1,106,874 of SJYA01002991.1, forward strand.
TACCCCAGGTATGTGATTAATGCCGGCCATTGGAGTAGGGAATTGGAGGAAGAAAGTCATGTCCATTTTACAGTAGAAAAAACTTCTATAAGCTTCTTAAGCTTATAGAAGTCACTACTCCTGTCACACTTTTAAGGATGGAGCTAAACCTTGAGCCCAGATGAATCTCCCATTCTGTGATGATTCCATGCTTCCGCTGCAGGGGGCACAGTTCCTAGTCAGGGAACTAAGATCCCACATGCTGCACAGTACAGCCAAAAAGACAAAAACTTAGTTCACCGGAGCACTTTGTTCCCTGACCATAGAGTGTCTGCTACCCTGCTGTAGGCTCATTCACCTAATAGCTGGTTTTGCGCATTTGAAAAAGACCATTTAATATCAGTGACACAGATGGCTTCCTGTAGGTGCATCTCTTAGGAAGAAGAACTTTCAGTAGTTGATGGAGCCTAACATGTGAGCCCTTTAGGAAATCTGACCAATCACAGGCTATAATTGCGGAGAAACCATGTGGCAAAGATCTGGCCAAGCAGCCATGCTCTGAAACATAAGATGGAATTAGAGGGAAGCTTTGTTTGTGGCCCTAAATAATTCCCAGAAATCTGGAACCAGTTCCCCACCGGACTGACAACAGGATGATACCAGCTCTCTCTTTGCACTAGCCCCAAAGTTTCAAAGAGAGATTCTGTTTAGAAACAAACAAAGAAATAACCTTTTCTTCTAGGGCATATGCGACCCTGGGAGTCCCACATGCTTTGTGGAGGCTGCTCCCTGACATGATCTAAAACCAGCTGACCCACTGAGGGACTCCCATGCCGTTGGGGTCTGTTCTCAGCCTGTGGCGGGTGCTGTCACACAGTCCCCTCTGTGCATATCTGTCGTGAAGAACCCCCAGAGATAACTGTCAGCTGGTAGAATTGGGTCCTAAGTTGCTCTGCAGGCCGTGTCCATGAAGTCTCTGCCACCGTTTATCTATACTAATGAATACTTCACTAGGAAAAATTTTCCTCTTATCCAGTTAACAGCTGAGATTTCTCACTGGGGATCTTAAACTTGGATGGCATCACGGAATCCATGAATCCTGAAAATTACATGCAGAATGCTGTGTGTTTCTGCATTTATCTGGGAAAAGTTGACATAATTTTTGTAAGCGGTTCATGAGCAACAAAAACAAAAAAGGAGTAATAATTATTATTCTGGAGATAAACATGTTCAAGTTTTATTTTGTAAAGTTTCTTCTGATATATTACAAGAGCCTGAAGATTTTCATTCATCCCTAGAGCATTCAGAAAGTTCAGCTTTAGGCCTCATCAGATCAGTGTCATTAGCCCTTCACTCCCAGAGGGTAACTAACTCTCCTTCTAGATGGCCTGCTTTGTCCTGCCAGCAGGCTCTGCCGCAGCTGTGCAGGGGCTCAGCACCAGGCATTAGAGCTCTCGGAGCAATGACAGGGCCATGGTAGGGTGTGACCAGAGATGCTGCATGGCCTCAGGTGCTGCTGAGTCAGGTGGAGTAACACCCAAGTCCGGAGGCTCCTGAGCACCTGTGGCCGGAGAGGATAGGACCTGTGTGACCTTGGGCACTTAACTTGGGTTACTTCACAATGGTGATAAGGAAGCTGTATAGCACAGTTTCTTAAGATCTGTGTTTTGGCTCTGGGGTAAGGTCCCCAGCCCTGCCACTTATAAGCTGTGTGTCCTTGAGGAATTACCAACCTCTTTGGGCTCCAGTGTCCTTGTCTGTAAAACAGTGGATAAAGCAGGCACTTAATTCACTGGAACGTTGTAAAGATTAAACATAGTAGACCTTATAAAGTGATTAGCACAGTGCTTGGCACAGAAAATATGCTCAGTGTTTCACTGCATTTCTCTCTGATCTGCAGGTGGCAGCCTTGGCTATAGCAAGTGGTAATGGCTTATTACTCAAAGGAGGGAAGGAGGCCTCACACAGCAACCGAATCCTTCACTTCCTGACTCAGGAGGCCCTCTCAATCCATGGAGTCAAGGAAGCTGTACAGCTGGTAGGTCCCTGGGGATGAGCTAGGTCAGGCCCAGAGGAGCTGGGCCAGGTCTCTGGGTGTTTGAAGCAAAGCTCAGGCTGCAGAAGGCCAAGCCACTTGTATAGGCAGGCTTGACTAGAGGAGCAACAGGTCCTGTGTACCTGTGACGTTGGACAGCACTGGTGCTGCCTTGGCCCAGGTTGGGGGGCTCATGAAGGTCCTCTCACACAGCTGTGTTCTGTTACCACTGATTGACAGGAATCATTCTTGAGGTCATAGGCAGCAGGAATACCAGACCTAGAGTGTGAGGCCTGGGCTCTGCTCACTGGCAGTGATTTAGGCCAGGTCTGATGAGATATGTTTTATGAAAGTTTGTCAGAAACCATCATGCAGCTTGTATGTGGTCCTGCTATTAACACTGTTATTATTGTGGTCATTATTTTTAAAGCTGTGTCACTCTCCTCAACCATCCAGTGGAGGTTTTGAACTACTAGGTGGTTTTATTCAGCACCTACTTTGGACACAGCACTTTCATCCATCATTTCATTTAATCCTCACAACAACCCTGTGAAAAGGATACCATTAATTATTAGGTCCACCTTATAGATGGACGAAAAATAGGCAGGCTGCAGATCCTTCTCTTTCTCCCTTGAGGCCCACTCGTGTGTACATTCCAGAATGCTGTTGGCTGCTGGTGGGGAGAGGGGTTGGTGTATCTACACACCTGCCTCATTATGTGCTCCCCGCCAAGAAGCTGGGCTATTCCTACAGCAACACAGTGGGTGGGAAGAGCACAGGCTGTAGGGTTAGGTCTCGGCTGCACCATGTCCCCATTTAGTGTGGCGGGTCTCCTCCTCCTCCTCCTCCTTCCTGTTGGTGTGTAACGTATGTAAAGAATCCTTATTTTACGTGATGTATATGTATGCTCAGTTGCTCTTTGTGACCCTGTGGACTGTCTGTGGAATTTTCCAGGCAAGAATACTGGAGCAGGTTGCCATTTCGTACTCCAGCGAAGATCCAGGGGATCTTCCCGACCCAGGAATCAAACCTGCGTCTCTTGTGTCTCCTCCATTGACAGGTGGTTTCTTTACCACTGAGCCACCTGGGAAATCCATATAATTGTGTCCATATATATATACACACACGTATATAAACCACCCCGACACAAAACATTACCAACACCTGAAAGATTCCCTGTGCCCTTCCCCATCAGCATGCCCCACCCTCCACCATCAAACCTTTTTTTTTTTTTTAACTTCTTTACATTCCATTTCTTTTGCCTGTTCTTGAATTTCATGTAAATGAAATCATACAGAATGCACTCTTTCATCTGTATTTCTTTATTCATTATGTCCTCGAAACCCATTCTCATTGTTTGGTCCAGCAGTAGTTTTCCTTTTTTACTGCTGTGTAGTATTCCATTTATAAGCATGTACTACAGCTTATCCTTTCTTCTGTTGATGAACACCAGGGTTGTTTCCAGTGTAAAGTTGCTGTGAACCTTCTTGTAAATGTATGTTTGTACTTCTGTTGTTAGTAACACAGCCATATGGAGGGAAATTAAAAATCAAGGGAAGGGAAAAAATGCCCATAATCTTCAAGGTCTAACACAAGCACTTCAGTCGGTCTAGCCAGCATCCCTGGGTAGAGGTTGTCAGCCCAAGTCACGGAGAACTGTGACTCCCTAGGAAGACCCAGGAGCGTGCGTTAGGCTGTGATCAGGGAGCCAGAGGAGCAGCCCCTTCTCTTTGTCACCCTCACAGCCTGGCATACTCTGTATCTTCTTGAACTCCCAGAGATCACACTTGGTATGTCATCTTTCAAAGTATCCAGCCTGTGTTTTGGCTCATTGTGGCCTCGGCCTGTCTTCCCTACCAGACTCCTGAGTTCTTTGAGGGCAGGGATCCTATCCTGCATGTTTTGTAATGTGGAGCACAGTACCTGACGTGTAGAGTTTAAGCATTTGCTGGACAACTCTTCAGTTCCCATGATTCCTTGTTTTTGGAATAAGTTCTCACAGCATCAGACTTAGTTCTCAGGAGGTACAGGCATTTATCTGTGAAAGGGATGCTGCTACTTCCATAGTTTGTGTGATCAAAAGTCATCTTCATCTTTTTATTCTCTACCTCTTCAGGTGAATACCAGAGAAGAAGTAGAAGATCTTTGCCGCTTAGACAAAATGATAGACCTGATCATTCCACGAGGCTCTTCTCAGCTGGTTAGAGACATCCAGAAAGCTGCTAAGGGCATCCCAGTGATGGGGCACAGTGAAGGCATCTGCCACATGTACGTGGATTCAGAGGCCAGTGTCGACAAGGTCACCAGGCTAGGTGAGCTTGATCAGGTCCCATCTTACTTGCGCAAAATAGTTCTCATGTCCTCAGCGGCCCGGGTTCATGTTAATAGAAACAGTTCTGTATTCTCCTCTTTCAGTTAGAGACTCTAAATGTGAATATCCAGCTGCCTGTAATGCTTTAGAGACTCTGTTAATCCACCGAGACCTGCTGAGAACACCATTATTTGACCAGATCATTGACATGCTGAGAGTGGAACAGGTAGGCCAAGGCCATCACTTCCTGTCCTCATTCCTGAGATTCAGAAGCCTTTGGGATTAGACCAGGACCAGCTGCCATTCCATTTAAGGCCATCTGAGAAGCAATGTTTTTGAACATCTGCCATATACAGAGTTGTGTGCTGAGAACACAGAGTGAGTGAGACACGCCTGTGCCTCTAGAGGCTGGAAGAAACCCATACACAAATAGCTTCATTCCAAAGTGGAGTGTGTTCAGGGCTAAGAGGGTTCAAAGATAACGCCTATCATAGGGCAGCCCACTGAATGGACTCTTTCCTGGCATAAAGTTTATGTTTCTGAACACACATTCCTGTTTGGGTTTGACTTGGAAAGATTATGCAAAATGTTTTCAAGCCAAAAATTTACATATATCCTCCCCTCCACAAATGTCTTCAGTTACCAATATTAATGTGCCTATTAGTGCAGTGATTTTTAGGAGTGAGCAATTTGTATAATGTCTGCTCTAGATTATTTTCTCACTGTATCATTAAGATGATAAATAACCACAGTGCCAGTAAGTTTTGAATAAAAATGTATGTTCCATCCTAAAATCCTAATTGCAAAGAAATAGACACCCTCCAGGTAAAAATGGACAATGTTTCTGTCAGGACACATTTTAAACTTTAATATCTAGTGTCATGGCGTCCTTTCAGAACTGTGTGAACTGGCACAGCAGTAGAGAGAGTGACTGCTGGCCTTGGTTGCTTTGACCCTGAGCATGTGTCTCTTCCCTTCCATCAATTTGCTAGAAAGGAAGGCTTCAGCCAGCTTACAGATGTGGCATGGGGACCTGCAAGGACAGCTTAGAAAATGAAGATGTACCCTACAAATTACAAGGGAGTTAGGTCACATGACCACTTATGTTTGGGACCTGACCTCACACTAGTGGCCTTTTTGAGCACTGGTGTATGCCAGGCACCATGCTGGACTGGACTGGACAAGAGGAAAGCTCTCTTGTATCCAGGAGTCAAACCTCCAGTTCTGATTCAGACAGACCCACAATGTCACCAGTCCTTCTCAGCATCGCCTGGACCTTCCTTAGTCAGAATGAGCCCGGGTGTGTACTGCTCAAGCACTTTGTAATGCAGGAAGTAAAGCAGAGGGCACCTTGCACAGGGGTAGGGTTCTGGCCCCTAGGGAACCTGGTTGGATCCCAGGCCTGGAGGATATGGGGCCCCAGCTGGGAAACAATGCAGGACCTTGGGAGCAGTAGGGATCAGACAAATGGGGCTTGTTGGTACTTGAGCCAGTGGTTGATCTCGAAGAACTGTGACTGCATCCTCAGTGACCAGCCCTCAGGATCCTTAAATTCCTCTAGCCAGGAGCGGGATTAGCCCCCAAATCTGGGCCTGAGCTGAACCTGGATATGGTGCCCAGCCTAACAAAGTCAGAAATGTAACAACTCACCACAGTTTGAAGTGGTTCCCAGCCAAGTACTATTTTCCTTTAAAGCACACCTAGGACTTCTCTGGCAAAGGAAAAGAAGTGTGTTCGGAGCATCTCCCTCTTTCCATCTGAGTTCAGTGCCTAAATCCCACATGCAGGGGATTGGTATTTCTTTAGTCATGTGTTCATTTCCATAAAATGCCAGCAGTCAAGGGCTTATGAGACTTCCTGCTTAAATCCCCTCTCCGCTTTTACTGGGGGCCGTTGCTAGCAAGTGGCCATCAGCATTTTCCAAAGCAGAGCATTCTGGAGGATGGAGGCTGCCTCTAAAAGGAAGCAGGGGCCGTTTTGGTGTCTAGGCCCCAGAATCCCTAGGCTCATCATCTCTAGACTCACCTTGCTGTTGGATCCAGAAGGAGGAGTATGCACTGCCTGTTTCTGCTGTGTTTATGTCATTGCCCCCAACCTCCTCTGCCCCAGGTGAAGATTCATGCAGGCCCCAAGTTCGCCTCTTATCTGACCTTCAGCCCGTCTGAAGTGAAGTCCCTCCGAACTGAGTACGGGGACCTGGAGCTGTGCATTGAAGTGGTGGACAGCGCGCAGGATGCCATCGACCACATCCACAAGTATGGCAGCTCACACACGGATGTCATCGTCACCGAGAACGGTTAGTGCGCACAGGCAACAGCACGCAGGGTCTGCCTTGTCTGCCTTGTTCTCTAAGCTGGCCCTGCTCCGCTCAGCCCCTCTGGGCCTGCAGGAAAACACAGTCTCAGTGGGCTGCTGATAGTGCCCGGGGCTGGCGGCACTTGCTGGTTCACTGAGTGCTTGTGTATGTGTTACCCTGTTGTGTTGTCACAGTGGCCCTGGGAGGAAGCAGGGAAGAAGTAATTTGCTCCACTTTAAACAGGGCTCACCATGTGTCAGAGTCATCACCGTTTAATCCATGCAGCAGTCTTTTCAGAGTGCTGGAATAAGCCCATTTTATAGCTGAGGAAGGGCTTCTCAGGTGGCACTAGTGGTAAAGAACCTGCCTGCCTGATGTAGGAGACGTAAGAGATGCAGGTTTGATCCCTGGGTCAGGGAAGATCCCCTGGAGGAAGGCATGGCAGCCTACCCCAGTATTCTTGCCTGGAGAATCCCATGGACCGGGGAGCCTAGCGGGCTACAGTCCATGGGGTCGCAAAGAGTTGGACACGACTGAAGTGACTTAGCAGATGTGCACACAGGTGAATAAACCAAGGCTCCAGAGGTTAGGCAGCGAACCAACTAGCATAGGGCAAAACCAGCTCTGCACAGTCACTCATTCCTTCCCCATTCACTGAAAGGCACGCCTGGGTGTCAGGCACGGGAGGCTGACCTATGGTCAAGGAGAAGCCAGTGTGGCCCCTCAGGGAACTTCCAGTCAGTTTACTGAGGAGTCACAGCACCACCGGTGAGAACAGCTAGTGCGTACCAAGCGCTTGCCATCTGCTAGGTCTGGGACGAGTACTCCCCAGCTGTAAGTTCATCATGTCCTCTCCACAAGCTGGGAGGAGGCAGTGGTGTCAGTCCTCGTTGATCTCAGGCATAGGTTCAGAGACCTGCCCACAGTCACCCAGCTGAGGGGTGTGAAGTTGGAGTTGAGACTTAAGGATTTGGCTCAGAGCCTAGAAACAGATAGTATAGACAGGCCATTCCACACTGAGGGTATGTCTACAGGGAGATCTGGATTCTAACCCAGTCTTTCCCATGTACCTACTGCTTCGGCAACATGACTAATAAAGTGGGTTTGCTTTCTTCCTGTTTTAGATATTCACAAGTCTGTATGTTTAATATTCAGGGAAGTACCCCAGGGGCCTGGGCCCTGACCTAGTCAGGCCCTGTTGAGAAGCAGGGATAGTTTTCCCAGGCCATCCTAACTCAATTTCTTCTCATTATGCTGCAGAGAAGACAGCTGAGTTCTTTCTCCAGCATGTGGACAGTGCCTGTGTGTTCTGGAATGCCAGCACTCGCTTCTCTGATGGCTACCGCTTCGGACTGGGTAAGAAAGGATCTGGTCAGAGAGAAAGCAGTCCCTTGGGGATCACTTTGTGGCCCAAGGAGCATAGTGAGGGTGGAAGAGATGCCTGGCGTTTACAGTCACAAATGTGGTCAGGATGATGGAGACAGACTGAGGGAAAGTGGGTTTATGAGAGAGAATGGTCCCAGCTACCATGAACTGGTAGAAGTCCTGTGTTCTACGCACTTCACAGGTTAAGAAGGTAGGTACTTGTATTTTCTTTTTCGTAGATGCTAGGATTTAAAGAAATGAAGTAACTTGCCCAAAGTCACACAGCTGGTGTTCAGACCCAGAGCTGCTTGAGTTCAGAGCATGGCTCGTTCCCTCCACGTTTGGCAGACCGCAGCATGTCTGCATGCATGGGTGTGACAGGCGCGCATCCAGGGTCCCCTGAGGGCACTGCCACTGCAGGCTAACTCCTTCAGAGAGACACATCCAGGGTGCCTTAGAGATAGGAGTCCCCCCAAGGATAGGACAGAAGGAGACATTACTACTACCTGTGCTGGGCTGAAGTATCAGCATCAGAAAGGTTGACTTCTAAAACAGACTTTGAAATACAAGGCTTTGGAAAGGCATCCTCCCCCTTTCCATCATTACTAGTAAAATCTCCATTCCCCCAGTAGTATGAGGATTTTTCAGACAGTCTCTGATTTTCAGGGGTACCCTTATACAAAGCTCCAGTAAGGCATTTATGGCACATATGAATTCTTTCAGCTACTTAAAACATTTTAAGTCCTCTGAACATTTGAATAAAGAACTGCCTAGAGGAATAATTCTCACTGAATTATGAAATGTTGTTAAAGGGAATTTTGCTTAGTTATTCTTAGTCATTGGGCTCTTTATTTTTAATTCACATGTTTTTAAAGAAGAACTAACACACTTGTAAGGGCTGAGGTTCCCAGCATTCAGGTGAAGGTCCAAGATGGGGGAGGAGTAAAGACCACTGCCTTGTCTTCCCATCAGTCACTCAGAGCAAAAGCTCAGACTCTGGCTGAGTAAATTCCTGTGAAATGCATGAATAATAGTGTCAGATAATATTTACTGAGCATTTACTAGATTTCCAGCACCATGCAGAAGTACATCACATGCATTATCTCAGTTCTGCATAATGGATTCTATTATTTTCATGCTTTTCCAAAAGGAAAAACTGAAGCAAGAGATGGTTAGGCAGTATGCCCAGTCATGTGGTCTCTATGCTGTTAAACCAGAGTTTGAAGCCAGTGGTTAGTCTCCTTGCCAACCACTGCCCCAGGCACCTCTTTGCTGCCTGCAGCACCGCTCCACTGCTGTCCACTAGCTGGCTGCTTCTCATTGTTCAGGTTTCAGCCAAAGACAACTCTCCAGGGAGGCTCCCCCTGACCACCCTGTCCCAGGTGCTGCCACCCTGCCAGTCTCTATCCCAGCATCCACTGCACCCCATCACCACATGCAGTTATTTGCTGAGGTGTTCTCTTGGCTGCCTTGCCTACAAGAATACAAGCTCCATGAACTGCATCAATTATTCACATACTTTATCCCCAAGGCCTAGCCCAGTGCCTGCTTAGTAAAGTTGGGATGAGCAGGGGAGCTCTGCCTCCACTGCACACAGTGCAGAACACCACGCCAGACCCAGAAAAAGCCTCGATGCCTCATGTCTGAGGCTGGAGCAGGAGGGAGGGAAAGGAACAGCATCCTTTCGTGTATTCAGTCACTGTCTTATGAGCACCTACCAGCTGAGCATTCTGGGGAATATCTAGAGCATGACCTTACTATCTAGGGTTTGAAGGATACTTGGGGAGATAAAACCTCTGTACATTGTTGTATACTTCGAACAATGCCCAGATATCAGATAATGGTATACAATCCAGACACAAGACATGTCAGAGACAGCACTTGTAGAGTTGTCAAAATGCACTGCAAATAAAATATGAAAGAGACACCCGTGGAGTCTGTTTCATTAGAAAAAGGGGCCTGACTATAATTTACAGTGAGCAGAGAACATGTTTATGGGGAGAGTGGAAGTCAGGCCAACCTAGGGAGGGTAGGTCAGGAGAGGAAAGGGAAAGGGTGCCAAGTGAGGAGAAGGAAGAGGTGGCCTGATAGGTAGACAGGAAGCAGTCTGGGCAAAGCTGCTTCCTCAGTCCTTGCTTTCCTGCAGGAGCTGAAGTGGGGATAAGTACATCTCGAATCCACGCCCGGGGGCCAGTGGGACTAGAAGGACTACTGACTACCAAGTGGCTGCTGCGAGGGCAGGACCACGTAGTCTCGGACTTCTCAGAGCACGGAAGTTTAAAGTACCTTCATGAGAACCTCCCAATTCCTCAGCGAAACACCAGCTGAGAGCCTTCAGAGGAGAGCCAGGCGTGTTCCCAGGGGTCTTCACAGTGAAGCTCATCTCAAGCATCTCAGGGTGAGCCCGGTTGTCTCCCACCTCCTGGTAGGACCTGCCTGTTGGAAAGTGCACCTCCATGCTTCTGGGCTGTGTGGCAAGATCAGTCTGGGCTAAGGACTCGCGTTCCAGCTCCCCCCCTTCTCTTTTTTTCTTTTCTCTTTAAGTTAGAAAATAATTGCTCTAGATAGGGATTTTGCATAGTTGCTACAGAGAGGGACTTTGCTTCACATAGTGCAATTCCTTTTGATGATAAAAATAGAAAGGTGCGGTTTTCCCACATAAAAGGCAATGGAAAAATCACAGTCGCTTTTTACCTTTTATCACCTCAATGAGGTAGAGTCTCTCTTGGCATGTGGTTGTTACAAGAGCCAATCGTACCTGACAAGTCTCTCCACATTTTATTTCTTTCACATTCTTGGTCTTCAGAAATGAGAGATTTGGAATTTGGAGAGGGGCAGTTCTTATTAGCATTTTCATCAGAAACAGTCACAGAGATGGACTGAATCATTTGTACTGGGCAGGTTGACCTTCTGTATTTATTTGTTTAGTGAATATAAAAAGCTTTCTAGCTGCTTGGTAGCCTCTCTGGATCCAGAGCTCAGCCCTACTTGTGACACAGTTGGAGCCAAAGCTATGGATGGGAGGTGCAAGTTTGAGGATGAAGTACCTACCACCATAATGCTTCAAATTTTTATATGAGTTATTTTGTCATCCTGTCCTTTCTCTCCAAAACAAAAACTTAGAGAATTATTTTAATACTTTGGATTCTTCCCTCCTTTTTGAGAAATAAAGTTCTTATGAAAAGCCTGTGTGCACTATTTAAGTCCTGTCACTCCTTGCTGCCCTCATCCTCTCCCCGCCTTGTGCTCTCACACCCTGCTCTGACACAGCCTCTTCTCTGAACATTGGTTGGCCTCAGCAGTGTCAGGTGTTGGTGGGAACAGCATAGGCAGATCCCCACGGGGAGGGAGTTAGCCTGAGAGAGGGGTGGGAAATGAGAGATGAAGCCCCAGGACCCCAGGGACTGAAAACATGGAGATGGTCTGAAGTTGAGCGTGCTAAACTTGGGCCAGGTCCACACGGCCTTAGGGTTGCCTGCTTCGTTGACAGCTTTGAGCTCTCCCTCCTTCCATCCTGTTCTTAACGCCCTTGGTGCCTAATAGTCTGCAGTTGAGATTTCTTCTCTCATGGAGGCCCTCCCAAGGAAATAAGTGTTCACTTACATGTTTCTTCTTATCCTCTGAGGATGTTTTATGAGCACAAGAATTATGGTGTCATGGGGAGCATGTTCCCAGGCTGGCTGCAGATGCTACCTCTCATCCCGACCCTTACATGGTCGGCCACGTTACCCTGCCTGCCCTGCCCCCCTGAGTGGGGAGTTCTGGCATAGCTTGCCTGAAAAGGCAATAAACATAGCTGCCTGAAACTGTATGGCAAGTACCACAATCAGCTCCCAACCAGACAACAAATGCCCCTGGAATCAAAAATAGAAAGTGACCCAAGAAGGCCAAACCCTTGGGGAAGACTCCACTGAAGAGGCAGGCCTGGAACTAGGCCCTGAGAAAGACAAGTTGTGGGGTAAGGAGAGGCCAGAGCATTCAGGCAGGGACTGGGAAAGCAAAAGCTGGAGAGGGGATGAAATGCAAGTCAGAGAGCAATGAATATGCAAATTTGGAGCTGAAGTTCATGTGGGTAAACAAGATAGTACATCCCAGACAGCTGGGAGGTGTAACCTCACCCTTCTTAGGGCCTGGGAAGGGGGTGAGTTAAGTGCAGGAAGTGCAGCTAAAGTTTAGTCACCCATAAGTCCATTCTCCCTGTGCAACCACAGGGAACCTCCTTAGTCCGTTTCTGCAGAGACTGTGGACCATCAGAATTCTCCCTCTTCCCTCGAAAGCAAATCGATTCCCCAAAGAAGACCAGGGAGCAGCCGTAGCCTTACCAGTTCTCCCACCCAGACAGTCTTCCAGCCCTTGGCTAGTCCTTGCTCTGGGAAGCCAGCTTTCTATTCCAAAATCCTTTCTGTGGTCCTACCCTCCTACTTCCCTTTCTTGGCGACCAACACCTGGCAACACAAGCTGCTGAGCAAACCAATCCTGAAGTTCCCACCTCCCCACTGAGGGGTGAAAAGCCCTCAACAAATGTGTTTACTTGGGTTTAGGTTTTCTATTACTTAGAAATAATGATAATAAAGGTAGTTATAATAGTAATAAAAATAATGTCTGATAATATAGTCATACATTATGGGGGCATTTAGAAAGTTATTCATATGGAAAGAAAATTGGGCAGCCAAAGACTGGATTCTTAAAGGTACTATTTGCTCTATATCCTTTATTTTATGAAACCATCTCTCCCCTATTTTGTAGTAACCTTACTGAGTTCCTGTGATTTAAGGGGCATGGTGGTGGGCAGGGAGGGTCCTCTGCCCCTGATAAGCCACCTGGTGAGCCTGTCTTTAGATTCCCTACTATCCATTGATGAACAGTGCACCCAGGTGCTCACTGACCACCTGGTGACATGGACTACCTGGGCAGAGTGATGGAGCTGGAGGGGGACTTCTCTGAGATCCATAGATCATTCGGGACATTAGCAGCCTAAACTGATAATATGTCGTTGCTGACTCCAACTCATCTCCTAAGCAGCTTCTTCATTCTTGCTTAGCCATGGACATAAACATGCCTTGGAGTCTACTGAAGTGGAAGGTGGGGTTTATGTTAGTGTTTCTGGCAAAAGTCAATGAAGACCTTTGTAACTGCTCTTTTGGCATCACTCGCCCTTTAGTGAGAATGAGAGGTAAAACTTCATTCAATATTCAGTGAGCACCAATTGCGTGTTGTCTGCTGAGTATAAGAGACATTCCCCCATCCAGTGGTTCAACGCTTAACCTCAGCGTACTGCTCTACCCACAGTAGTTCTTAACTACCAATCTCTACCACCTATCTTACCCCCATTCCTAGGAGAAACCCTTTAGCCAATAGGAAGACACCAGACTAGACAGATTTGCTTTGGACTGTAGGGGAGGCGAGTTCCCTACCACTTCAGAGAACAGACACCTGATTCTGGGTTCCAGCTGGTCCCAAGAATGCTCTGACACTAGAGGGCAATCAGGGTCCACAGACCTAAGGAGGTCTGTCCTCAAGTCTGGATGAGCTGCACTCTACCAGCATCTTCAGACCATCCACCTGGAGACGAAGTGCTGGCACAGCCCAGTGACTTCCAGAAATCCGTCTACTTAGAAGGTAAGAACATGGGCTTCAGGTGATAAGCAGAACAGAGTTTGAGCCTTGATTGCACCACCTGCTAGCTGTTTAAGTTGGGGAAAGTGTCTTTGAATTTTGGTAACACTTATCCGTAAGTGGGCTTTGTGAAATTATATATAAAGCACTCAGCGCAATGGCCAGCCTGTGGTAAACTGTCAATACTGTTAGCTGTGTTATTCATTTTGTTCTAGCTTTCACTTAGTTCTGGACATTTCTATTTTAAGTCCAAACATCTCTTCCTAGGAAATGAAGTGGGGGACACTCTTGGGAGATAGTCTAGTACTTAACAGGCACTATAGCAAGAGCCTTACAGATGATTCCACAGCAATTTGAATGAATTATCTCTATTTTCTAGGCTCAGAAGCCAAGGCTCAGAGAAGTGAAAGTCGCTAGCCATGTCCAACTCTACGATCCCATGGACTATACAGTCCATGGAATTCTCCAGGCCAGAATATTGGAGTGGGTAGCCTTTTCTTTCTCCAGGGGATCCTCCCAACCCAGGGATCGAACCCAGGTCCCCCACACTGCAGGCAGATTCTTTACCAGCTGAGCCACACGGGAAGCCCTTGAGAGTCTGGGTAAATTCCCAGGTCACACAGGAAGTGGCAGAACCTAGATTAGAACTGATAAGTGGGCTTCAAAGCTCTTCACCACCACAGCAGGCTACAGTAGTAGTGTTTTCCTAGAAGTTCCTGTACCTTAGCCCAAGGCAGGTTGTAAGGCAAAAGAAGGAGGTTGCCATAGCTACTAACCAGCCCCCTTTTCAAGTAATCAGATCCTAGGTCTGCTTCAGTTTTGCAAGAGGAGATGCTTGTCTGGAAACTCTCCTCAACACCTGGCCCTGAAGGGAGCCGACTGCACCTGAATTATTTAGAGAGTCCCTAGACATTTGATATAATGAGCAGGTGTGGATGCTTCTCCAACTTTCCCCCAAACATGCCTTTACTGACCCTCTCCGCCTCCCCTAGTTGCCTATGAAGGAAAAAAGAAGCATCAGCCATCCCACATTGTGTTTGTCTACCTCCTTCATTCTCTATCCTGAAAATTTTCCATAAGAAGTAGGCTATTTCCCTTGAAAACCTCAAAATACTGTTGGTTTGAGTTGGAATTTATGTAACTATAACCCTAACTGGTCAATGGATAAGTTGTCTTTTTCTGCTGATACACACACAGTGCATTTTCCTCTATCCTAAAGCTGTACAAGTCAAACCAAAAGACTGAACTTGAATAAAGGAAAAAAAAAAAAAAACCAGGTAACAAAAATATTCATACTATGGATTTCAATCAGATTAAAAAAAAAAAAAGCTATGCTTAGAACAAAGACTGGAAGGAAATATAAAGTGGCACTTGGCCTATAGTTTCTACACCATATTAGCATGTGGAATAACATAATGGCAGTTATTAATGAATTCAATGATTCCGGTAATAGGGTGCACTTCCCACTCATACATCCTTATGTACCCTCACATGCACCTCTTACCTAGACCATCCATCCATCTATTGCTTCATTCTCTCATTTCTTATTCATAGGCCAGGAGTGAGGTCACTGTGCGCCTGAAATTGTCCTGGTGAAGAGTTGCTTCCAAGTTTGTTCCTGATCCTCTGTATCTAATCTGTAACTCTGTGTTGTTTTCAATATCTTTTGTAGTAACCCAGTTAGATTTTAATGTGAAATTAAGCTGAAACCATTGACTCTTAATATTTTAAGTCTACTTCTTTACAGTGAACTATTTGAAAACAATTAGCCATTAAAAACCTTGTTTGTAAAGAATATTGATTGACATGGGGAAGAGGCTCACTACAAAATGTTGAAGAAAAAACTTGTCTATACCTCCATATCCATAGTGCCTCCATATCCACAGATTCAACCAACCATGAACTATATAGTATTGTAGTATTTACTATTGAAAAACACCTGTATATAAGTGATCCTGCACAATTCAAATCCATGTTGTTGGAAGGTTGACTGTAGTTATTCTAGGTTCATATCTATAGTATTTTATCTTTGATAAAAAAAATATTTGAAGCACATATGGCAAAATTTTAACATTTGGTCTTGATGCTGATTAGTAATATAACAGTAATAACCATTACATTACTCTCTCTGAATTCTTTCACAATTAAAAAAGAACAGTGAAAAGATATTTATTGTTCATATTGACATCTTAACCCAGTTATTTTATCAGATTTTCTGATATCCCTATTATAATTCCTGGAATAATGTAGGTAAATAATAAATATTTTCTTTTAAATAATAAAATAAAAACTTGGCTTTAAAAAGGATAGTTAAAAAAAAACAAAAAAAATTAAATAAATAAAAAGGATAGTTAAAATTTCCCAATTAGGAAAAAGACTCGAAGAAAATGTATCAAAATATTATGAATGATTCTTTTTTTATTTTTTATTGAAATATAGTTGATTTACAATGTCATATTAGTTTCAGGTATACAGCAAAGTGATTCAGTTTTATATATATATATATATAGTCTTTTAGATTATTTTCCATCATAGGTCATTAGAAGGTACTGACTATAGTTCCCTGTGCCATAAAGTAGGTCCTTGTTGGTTATCTATTTTACATATAGTACTGTGTGTTTTAATCCCAAACTCCTAATTTACCCCTTCCCCCTCTTTTTCTCTCCATAAATTTGTTTTTTATGTCTGTGAGTCTATTTCTGTTTTTTAAATAAGTTCATCTGTGTCATATTTTAGGTTCCACATATAAATGATTTATTTGTCTTTCTCTGACTTGCTTCACTTAGTATGATAATCTCTAGATCCATTCATGCTGCCGCAAATATCATTATTTCATTCTTTTTATGGACAAGGGATATCCCACTATGTATATATACCACATCTTCTTTATCCATTCACCCGTTGATGGACATTTAGGTTGTTCCCATGTCTTTAGCTATTGTAAATAGTGCTTCTATGAACACTGGGGGGCATGTATCTTTTCAAATTAGAGTTTCCTCTGGATATATGCCCAGGAGTGGGATTACTGGATCATATGGTAACTTTATTTTTAGTTTTTTAAGAAGCCTCCATACTGTTCTCCATAGTGGCTGCACCAATTTACATTCCCACCAACAATGTAGAAGGGTTCCTTTCTCTCCACACCATCTATTGTGAGTGATTCTTGCTGAGTTGTTGTTTTTATTGTTCAGTCACTCAGTCATGTCCGACTCTGCAATCCCATGGACTGCAGCATGCCAGGCTTCCCTGGCCTTCACTGGTACTAATAGTGAGGTTTACTCATCATTATACTTTTCTGTTTTCCAAAGTTTCTATTTTACTACTTGAAATATTTTTAGAACATTTTTCTTGTTTTCATAGCTACTAATATTTATTCCTGTGGGAAATTAGTGGTATGATGGCAAATAAAATTTATGATTAACAGTCTTTTAACTCTGCTGCTGCTGCTGCTAAGTCATTTCAGTTGTGTCCAACTCTGTGCCACCCCATAGATGGTAGTCCACCAGGCTCCTCTTTCCCTGGGATTCTCCAGGCTTTTTTTCCCATACCAACCCACATTGTAGTCTGTCTTTTGCAGAGAAGAAATCAAGGCTCAGGGGGCTAAGTCCTGGAACTGGGCCTCTGCCCACTAGGGAGATTGTCAGCTCTTGAGCACCTCCAACCAGTGGCTCCTGGGTTGCCTGTTGCTGTGCTGGTTTTAGGAGAAGGCGATGGCACCCCACTCCAGTACTCTTGCCTGGAAACTCCCACAGACGCAGGAGCATGGTAGGCTGCAGTCCATGGGGTCGCTAAGAGTCGGACACGACTGAGTGACTTCACTTTTACTTTTCAGTTTCATGCATTGGAGAAGGAAATGGCAACCCACTCCAGGTTCTTGCCTGGAGAATCCCAGGGACGGGGGAGCCTCATGGGCTGCTGTCTGTGGGGTCGCACAGAGTCGGACACGACTGAAGCGACTTAGCAGCAGCAGCAGCAGCACTGCTGGTTTTACTCCCATGCTCAGAGCCCTCCCAAAGCAAAGAAATGTCCAAAAGCCATGAAGTGTTTCTGCTTCAGGTCCTTCACTGAACTCAAGTTTTCCTTCCCTAACTCACAAATAAGACTACATCTCTGTGTTGCCAGATTCTGTTTCCATGCAGACAATTAGATGGTAAATAATTCAAGAGAACGGAAACTGGCAAAGTGGTGTGTGATGTCCAAATAGCTATCTTGTTTACCCTCTGGTGTAAACTTCAGGCTTGTCTGCAAGTCAGAGCCCCAGGAGTAGGTAAAATGTGCAAACACAGCAATGTCCCTCTTTCCATTCTCTCCCATCTTTGACTATTGTTGAGGGTAAGAATTCAGTTTCCTGGTTTGGTTAAAGTGAAACAGCTTGGATTTGGCAGAAAGATTCAGCCGACTTCTTAGGTAAGTCCAAAATTCCTCCAATGACGGGTTGGATGTCCAGAATCTAAAAGCATCCACTTCCCCTCGTGGTGAGGATTCGTGATCCAAAGCTGAGATCTCAGCAATTTCACCATGCATCCTCCCTGTCTTCCTCCTATGCAGTGAGGGAGATACGTTTCACCAGGCCCTTCTAAACCTGCCTGTCATTAAAGAAGCAGTCTTAGTTAAGACTCTTTGAGTTACAGGTAACAGAAACCACCTCCACCTTGCTGACAAAGAGAAGGATAATGTATTATACGGACAAGGGGTGTCTCACAAAGCCCAGAAGCAAAAACAATTTAGAGCTGGCCCACCCTCTCAAGAGACTGAAACTAGCTCAGGCCAAAAAGAGAAATTTGTGCCTCAGGTAAGCAAACCACAGTGAAGGTGAGTGACTAGAATGAGGGGTCCCAACATCCCTTCAATGCTCCCATGCCTCTTCTTTCTGCATGAGGGCTTCCTTTCCTCCTACTGGAGACTTCCATGAACATGAGACATAGCCAGTGAAAGCTTGCAGACTTACTTTCAGAACTCTGTCTCACCACCCTCTCCTTGCTAGCCACAAAAATAAAAAGACTCTCAGCTCCCAGTTTCAGTGTGGAAGGACTCTGGTTGGTCTACTCAGGCCACTTATCTCCTCACTGTAGTGACTCTGTAGAGGAGGGGCTATGGCATGGTCTGGGGTGATTCAGCCATACATACCTGTTTACCTGTACCATGATTAAATCTTGAGATCATTTCATAGGACTTCCTTTTCTGATAGGATGTAATATGCAACAAGAATCCAGTGTTCCTGCTGAAACAACCAGAAAAAGCTGGATACGTTATAAAAATTATATTTTTAAAGACATTGGAGAGGTATAGCAGCAACAAAGACTAATAAGATTCTGGAGAGGAAAGAGCTTTTTCTAAATGGGATCTCTGACCGCTTTCTTCCCTGGAGACATTTGCCAAAGCTAGGATAGAGCTTGACCCAGGCATAAGGTCTTTCCTGGGACAAAAAAACTCATAGAGCTTTTGATGATCAGTGTGATCTGGCCAATGCTGGAATCTAGAGGAGCTCTAAACACATGGCCAGTTTTCCCCACGTAGCACTTGCTGAATTCTGGGATGCATCAGGAGAGACTGGGTTATAAGTGTCTCACAGCAGAGAGAAATTTCCCACAGACTTGCAGTAGCGATGAAACAAAGAGGGATGAGGGCCACGTCAAATATTGCAGCTGTCCCCTCAAGAAAGTTGCTGAACTTTGAAAGAGTGTGGGGCAGAACAAAGAGCCTGAGCTCCTAAGAGCAGAACTAACTCTTCCACAGGCTTCCAAAGTTGAGAAGACAGAGACCAACCAGACTGTCAGTCAAAAGCTCAAGTGGGCTCCATCCAAGGAACAAGATGACCCAGAATTGTACTGGGACTATTACAACAGCAATTCAGCCCCGGCTCAGCTGAATCCTTGACTAGACTGAGATGATCAATCTTTTATACCATTAAGAAGCATGCAAAGAGCAGGGAAATGTGACTAATAATTAAAAGAAAAGTAGAGAATAAAAGCAAACCCACAAATGATTCTGACATTTGAGTTAGCAGACCAAGACTGTGTAATATGTTATAAACTTGTGAGAGAAAATCTAGCAAAGGAAAAGAACACAGCATATGAAAAGAGAAAGAATTTCAGCAGAACTAGAATCAAATAGACATTCTAGAACTGATAAATGCAATATCTGAAGTTAAGAACTCACTAAATGAAATGCTGCCTTCAGTTTAGTTCAGTTCAGTCACTCAGTCGTGTCCGACTCTTTGCAACCCCATGAATCGCAGCATACCAGGCCTCCCTGTCCATCACCAACTCCCGGAGTTCACTCAGTCTCATGTCCATCGAGTCGGTGATGCCATCCAGCCAATGCTTCCTTACATACCTACCAGTCCAAGCCTCCATGGCCACCTGGCCCTTCCTGGACCACCCTGGACTTCCCCATAATCCAACAACTGAAATGTTTACTGCTGACCCAGCCTGGGGTTTCTAGGACCCTGCATTACCACTGCTGCAAGGATTCCTTCTGATTGGTTGGTGTCTGTGCTTTTCCCATTTGTCAACTGCTTTGATGTTACTTTGTAATTGAAAGTCCCCACCAGAAACAAGTGATTAAAGTTGAGAAGAAAGAATCCCTCAAACGGGGCAATACTGGAATAAAAGGAAAAATGAAAGGATATAGAAAGGGATGTTTGTTCACTATGAGGTTCACTAACAGAGCCAGAAATCTGGAACTGAAGACTGCTATTTGCTGAATTTACATTGTGCTAAATTTCGTATCTACCATGGCCAAGGAGAATGGAATGAGCTGTGGAAAAGATATTGAGTGACGAGTTGGACTAGCTAGATGTGTTTGCTATGTTGCTTGGTCTCTGGAATCTGATCGAGTGACAGTTTACACACCAGTTCATCTCAAGGAACACTAAGGAGAGCTGCAGAGATTTGAGTTTCCTCAAAGGCAAAAGAATCTGGTGAGAACTAAATGCCTTTCAGAGTGCAGGGTCAGAGAACAGTTTTCAGAAACAGATAATTCTGAGTTCAGAACCCATGCCTGCCATCAGCTGGTTGTTTGACCTTGGGCGAGTCACTTTGCCTCTCCTATTCATCTCATAGGCTGGTGGAAGCCAACTGAACAAAAGATGGACCTGTCATCAGGTCCCTGATGACATCATCAAGCCTCCAATTTAACTAGTCTTAATGGGGAGAAATATCAATAACCTCAGATATGCAGATGACACCACCCTTATGGCAGAAAGTGAAGAGGAACTAAAAAGCCTCTTGATGAAAGTGAAAGAGGAGAGTGAAAAAGTTGGCTTAAATCTCAACATTCAGAAAACAAAGATCATGGCTTCTGGTCCCATCACTTCATGGGAAATAGATGGGGAAACAGTGAAAACAGTGTCAGACTTTATTTTGGGGGGCTCCAAAATCACTGCAGATGATGACTGCAGCCATGAAATTAAAAGACACTTACTCCTTGGAAGAAAAGTTATGACCAACCTAGACAGCATATTCAAAAGCAGAGACATTACTTTGCCAACTAAGGTCCATCTAGTCAAGGCTATGGTTTTTCCAGTAGTCATGTATGGATGTGAGAGTTGGATTGTGAAGAAGGCTGAGTGCCGAAGAATTGATGCTTTTGAACTGTGGTGTTGGAGAAGACTCTTGAGAGTCCCTTGGACTGCAAGGAGATCCAACCAATCCATTCTGAAGGAGATCAGCCCTGGATGCTAAAGTTGAAACTCCAGAACTTTGGCCACGTCATTCGAAGAGTTGACTCATTGGAAAAGACTCTAATGCTGGGAGGGATTGGGGGCAGAAGAAGAAGGGGATTATAGAGGATGAGATGGCTGGATGGCATCACTGACTCAATGGACATGAGTCTGAGTGAACTCCAGGAGTTGGTGATGGACAGGGAGGCCTGGCGTGTTGCGATTCATGGGGTCTCAAAGAGTTGGACACGACTGAGCAACTGAACTGAACTGAACTGAAAGCTGCCTTTCCCTGGTGGCTCGGACGGTAAGGCGTCTGTCTATAATGTGGGAGACCCAGGTTCAATCCCTGGGTTGGGAAGATCCCTTGGAGAAGGAAGTGGCAATCCATTCCAGGACTATTGCCTGGAAAATCCCATGGACCGAGGAGCCTGGTTAGGCTACAGTCCATGGGGTTGCAAAGAGTCAGACATGACTGAGCAACTTCACTATTATTATCACTAAAGCTGCCTTTGCTATGGACTTCTTGTTACATATGTTGTTTAATCACTAAGTTGTGTCTGACTCTTTTGTGACCCCATGGACTGTAGCCTGGTAAGCTCCTCTGTTCCTGAGATTTCTCAGGCAAGAATACTAGAGTGGGTAGCCATTTCCTTCTCCAGGGGATCTGACTGACCCAGGGGTCAAACCCACATCTTCTGCTTTGGCAGGTAGATTCTTTACAACCTAGCCACCAGGGAAGTTCTATTACATATGAAATAACTAATTTCCTTATTGTGAGTCTGAGATTCCTCTTATACAGAGTCAAAAACTTCCTAATGAACTCTGGATTGTGTTATTGAAGATTAGATTAAATAAAATAATTTGTGTAAAGCACTTAGCGTAGTTCCTGGTATAAAAAGTGCTTAAGGGATTTCCCTGGTGGCCCAGTGGCTAAGACTCCATGTTCCCAATGCAGGGGGCCCTGGTTTGACCCCTAGTCTGAAAGCTAGATCCCACATGCCACAACTAAGACCCCATGCAGCCAAATAAATAAATAAAAATTTTCAAAAGTACTCAAAAGAATAATAGGTATTATTCTTATACCACCACCATCATCAGTGTCATTATTATTTTGTTTCACCTTATTGCTTCAGCTCTGGTTATAGGCAGAGAAAAATAAGTCTGGGATTTAAAGATGTGACGATAAGGATGAAGGTGTCAGAGGAAGGGAGGTGAATCCAGGTACTTTGGCTCCTCATCCAGTGGTCCTTCTAACAGTGGTTTTAGTTAAGAGTTTTTCTTTGCTGGTATGTGTCCATAAGGCAATAGAAAATGACATAGTTTAGTTCAAAAAAAAATGATTTTTTTGAAGGTTATGGAGTATGTCACCTAAATGAAGAAAGAGATGAACAAAGAAAATTTAGTTAAGGAAGGAATTAGGACAATACCAGATACCTCTGTGGTCAGCATCCATGGACCTCATGTCATTGGTATGACTGTTTCGGAAGGGTATTTTTGTTTGTTTGCTTGTTAAGTGCTATTAGAAACTCATAAGTTTAAGCATATTTAAGGAGCTTGGGTTCAATGAAGTTATAATTCTTATTGACTATCCCATCATTGGCCAGTGGGATTGTGGGAGCCTCCCATCTGTTCCTAATCCCTCCTGGTCCAAATCCAGTAGAGTTTGATGGGCTCTTACTTTCTGTGGACTCAATTTCCCAGATAATGTCTAAGATCCTTCTTGTTCTTCTTCTTTTTTGTATCTATCTGTTTGCTTGGGACGGGTAGTGTGGCCCATGGGATCTTTGATTTTCGTTGAGGCATGTGGTATCTAGTTCCCTTACCAGGAATCAAACCCAAGGCCCCTGCATTTAAAGTGCAGTCTTAGCCACTGGACCACCAGGGAAGTCCCTAGATTGTATTTAAGGAATTATTGTTCATTTTTTACATGTGATACTGTTGTAGTTATAAAAGACTTATCTTTCAGAGTGACATACTAGAATATTTGTGGGTAAAATTATACAATGTCTCAAGACTTGCTTCAAAATAATCTGTGAGAAGATTTAGGGGTCTGTTGGATAGGAGTACTGGAAAGTTACATAAGCCGTAAGGGATGATTCTCGGAACTGGGTAATGGGTACATGTGAGTTTATTTTGTGTTCTTTGTACTGTATATGTTTGAAACTTAATAAGCATTTAAGGAGGTATGTGCCAGCACTGAGGACTCTGAGATGAAACAGACACCATCCCTCCTCTAGAGCGTCTTACAGCTTGGTTCCCAATCTCTTATCCCCAAGCACCTTTTCTGTTATTCTTTATCCTGGCAAGCCACATGTTCAAATGATTCTGATCACTAAATAAAGCTATTTATCATGTAATAATTTAAAATGACTGTATCTCTGTATGGTGGATGGACCTGGAGATTATCATACTAAGTGAGGTAAGTCAGATACAGACAAATATCATGATATTGCTTATATGTGGAATCTAAAATATGACAAATGAATGAACAAATGAATTTATTTACAAAACAAAAGTAGACCACAGACATAGAAGGCAAACTTATGGTTACCAAAGGGGGAAGGAGGGATAAACTAGGAGTTTGGGATTAAAATATACATACTACTAATATATAAAATAAATGATAAAGACAACATTGTAAACCAACTACACTTCAATAAGTAAATAAATAATAAAAATACTGTAGGTCTTGAATGGCTTGAAATGTTCAAACATTCTGCTCTTATGGCGCCTGAAAGGAAGCCTTGACTGGGAACCACAGAGTTGTCCAGCTTTAAAATTTTAACGAGATGGAAATGAGGTAGATGATGAAGCTGCTAAGGCCATGGATCAGCAGAAGTGGGATTGGGCCTAGTCCTCCTAAGTCCATTGCTTTTTCCAGTGTACCATTGGAGGTATTTTTGGAGTGTGTATATTGTCTAGTTTACTGTACTGGAAACAGTCATATATGAGCCTGTCACTTTTTTTTTTTTAAGGCTCAGCTATGCCAGTTTTTTCAACTTTTCCTCATAGATTTTATTTACTCACCACCGTCTCATACTATTTCAAGCTGTCTGACACATTACCACTTTGTTTAAAATTTTCCTCCATGGCAGGTTTCTTAGCACTTATTTTCCTCACCCCTCTTCAGTTAAGAGTGGAGCTAAGTGAAGATGTCAAGCACAGTCTTGGTTATCTGGGGGCAGGTTGGCCAATTTTCTGTCAGTCATGGTAAAAACAAAACAAAAAACTCCCAGAGCCACCATACAATAGGCAATGAACAGCAATCAGTAGATGCCACATGGATTAACTTTGATATTAGAATGTCCTCCTTTCACCAGTCCCACAGTGTGTACAGGTTGGTTTACTGAGAAATGTTTGTATATGAGAATTCAGTATTTTATTTTGGATGCTTGTCACAAACACTTTTGCTGAAGTTTTCTGGTGTTAAAGGGCACCTTAGCAATGCTTCAGTTGCAACCTCTTCTCCATCGAAGAAGATTTTCCTGTCAAAATGGCAGGACCACACACACCTCCTCCCAAGCCTCTATGTAGCTGACTCTGTAGAGCCAATAATCAACCTTGAGTGCCAGTGTTCTCATATTCAAGATTGAAATCTTTAAAAGCCCTTTTGGATGGTACTGTGGTCAACCCTTGTCTCTTCTGGGAATTACTTGGTTTCCTTCCTGAATTTCTATCAAGTAGAAAAAGACGCTTGATCTGCCCCCAGCCAGAACAAGAAGTGGCTTTCACAGCAGCTGATTGGAATGGAAAACCAGGATCAGATCCTCCTCCAAAAAGCTCTCACGTGAAAAAGGATGAAGTTTCAGTTATCTGCTCCAGTTTGAGAAGGTCCAAAAGCTCGAAAATCCAGAATTTCTTATTTAAATTAATGAAAGAAGAAACACAAGCTATAAGTAGAGCCAAGTTTTACCCCTCATACACCCAAGGGTCCAGGAGAGTCTTTGAACCCCAACGCCACAGTTTAAGAGTTGAGTATGAGGAGTAACTATTAGTAGCAAGAAAAACCCCTCAGGACAGGATGCTCTGTCACCCTGCAGCCTGCACGTTTGGCCTCAGTTCTGCCTTCTGATGTTCCCAGGACACCTTGCAGGTCAACCTACTTGCCTACGCCCTGCCTTCCTGATTTTCCTGCTTTACTTCCAATCTAGAAATTCACAACTGCCTATGATACAAGTTTAGCAAACTGGACATCAAAGAGCTCATTATCTCCACTGGATAAAAGTTATTTGGTACAAGAGTTAGAAAAAAAATCATAATTAATAGCAAAATCCTTGAAGGATTTCCATTAAAGTCAGGAACAAGACAGGCAGCTCTCTGTAGTGCAGTAATGCACTGGACAAGGCAAGGAACAGGAAGCGCGCACAGTGAAGAGGGAAAGAGAGCTTCCTGTTTCCCTCCATCCTCACTGATGATGGCTTCCTCTCCAGTCTCGATTTTACGGAACAGGAAGCGCGCACACAGTGGAGAGGGAAAGAGAGCTTCCTGTTTCCCTCCATCCTCACTGCTCATGGCTTCCTCTCCAGTCTTGATTTTACGGAACAGGAAACGTGCACACAGTGGAGAGGGAAAGAGAGCTTCTTGTTTCCCTCCATCCTCACTGCTGATGGCTTCCTCTCCAGTCTCGATTTTATGGAACAGGAAGTGCGCACACACTGGAGAGGGAAAGAGAGCTTCCTGTTTCCCCTCCATCCTCACTGCTCACGGCTTCCTCTCCAGTCTTGATTTTACGGAACAGGAAACGCGCACACAGTGGAGAGGGAAAGAGAGCTTCTTGTTTCCCTCCATTCTCACTGCTGATGGCTTCCTCTCCTGTCTCGATTTTACCGCTCAGTCTGTGGCAAGGAGCAGATGGAAAACAGCCCATAGTTTAAGATGCCTGTGTGGTAAGGCAATTAGTAGCACTTCCTGACTTTACTGTTACTAGGTTGATCATTTCCTCTTGGCTGTCTGGAGCCAAGGGCGGAAACAAAATAGAAAAGGAAAATTTTAAAAAGAAAGAACAAAATGACTTTACTGGTTAGTTTCCAAGATACCATAAAGCTGGGAGGAAAAACAAAAAAGCAAGAATTTAGCAAGAAGGACAAGAAAAAGAGAAGGAGAATGGACATGTGGATGATGGATGAGTAGCCAGGGGTAGGAAGGAGAGGTAGAAGCCTGAGCTGGAGAAAATGGGAAGAAATAAGAGCCAGCAAAACATCTGGATCCAGGACCTAATATCTTATGTTGACTGAAGCAGTTTGGGGGTGTGTGATTTGGAGCTGGGTTAGCAGAAAGACTGACTGGAAAAAAAGTAGCTTGCAGAGGTATAGAGTGCTATTAGTTAGTTCAGTTGCTCAGTCGTGTCCGACTCTGCAACCCCATGGACTGCAGCACACCAGGCCTCCATGTCCATCACCAACTCCCGGAGTTTACTCAAACTTATGTCCATTGAGTCGGTGATGCCATCCAACCATCTCATCCTGTGTCGTCCCCTTCTCCTGCCTTCAGTCTTTCCCAGCATCAGGGTCTTTTCAAATGAGTCAGCTCTTTGCATCAGGTGGTCAAAGTATTGGAGTTTCAGCTTCAACATCAGTCCTTCCAATGAATATTCAGGACTGACCTTTAGGATGGACTGGTTGGATCTCCTTGCAGTCCAAGGGACTCTCAAGAGTCTTTTCCAACACCGCAGTTCAAAAGCATCAATTCTTTGGTGCTCAGCCTTCTTCATAGTCCATACATGACTCTCACATCCATACATGACTACTGGAAAAACCATAGCCTTGACTAGACAGACCTTTGTTGGCAAAGTAGAGTGCTATTACATCCTAAGTATAGACTGTGGAAGCTCCAAGTCCTTAGAGACATGCCAGGTACTCTGCTAAGTGGTTTACATCCACTGGGTCATTCAATTTAACCCTTACCCCACTTCTGTTAGGTGGGTGCTCTCAGTTTTTCTCTTTGTACAGGTGAAGAAACTGGGGTTCAGAGAAATTAAGTCATTTGACCAAGATCAGTCATTTAAGAAAAAGTAGGTTGGGATTCAACCCAAGACTGCTAATTCTAGAGACTTGGCTGAGTGATGTTCAGCTTTGCTTCTCCAAATTCTTATCTGACTTGACCTAGTTTGCCACCCAAGATTGGGTGTATTCAAAGGGTAGAATGGGATGGGTTGCTATGCATCATGTAGGCAGATAAGAAGAATTTTCTCAGACGAGTGAAATCACAGATGATGCCAGTGTTTTAAAATCCATGTCAAAGAGGAGTCTTTGGAGAGCTTGGTTGATTAGTCTGGAGGATAGAAAGGTGAGACACTGGATATTTGAGGGACTGACTTGGAAGAGGCAATTGTCTCTTGAGTCATTCAAGAGAGAAGACTGTGAGGATGATGGGAAGTGGATTACAATTCAGTCTTGGGTCAGACTTTCCATTGAGACTTTCTGAAAGTGGGATCAGCTGCTTTAGGCTGTGGAAGCTCCCTGATACTGAGGGTGCCCGCTGTTCATTCATTCAGCCATTTTGATTCCTGCAAGGAATCCACGACGTGCCATCTCTATTCTAGGGAGGCAAATCGGCTCACTCCTTTCCTGGAGATTGCATTTCAGTGGGGAAAAAAGGCAACAAATAAAATATAGAGATGAATAATTGTATGAACTGCTTATAAATCACAACATGTGTTATGAAGGAAATAAACAGGGCCTGAGACAGGCGATAAGGGAGGAAACTGAAGTGGTTCTTGTGGGTGCTCCTGGAACCCATCATGGTTACTGCATGCCAGTCCCCTGGCACTTGTTCTGTGTAAGATTCGGCTCTTGGTACTTAGTTCCAAGGAAAGCCCTTGGGCCACTGGAGCTTTTTGCCTGTATGTGCAGAGAGCAACTTCAAATTGCTCTTAGCCCAGGACTCAGTCAGGAGAGTGGAGTGTGGAAGCCCAGGAACAATA
Source organism: Neotragus moschatus (assembly GCA_006410615.1). NCBI lineage: Eukaryota > Metazoa > Chordata > Mammalia > Artiodactyla > Bovidae > Neotragus > Neotragus moschatus. The sequence goes on from SJYA01002991.1 coordinate 1,135,064, forward strand.
TTCTCCTAGGCTTCTTCCTGTGGGGTCTTCTGTTCACCTGTGCAGCTCCCCTCACTCCCTAACCTGGGGGCACTTTTAAAACAAAACACTTGCTTATGAATCCTTGTCTTGGGATCTGCTTCTGAGGAACTTGACCCCAAGTTGAGGACACAATTATGATCTGATTGACATTTTAAAAGATAACTTGGTTCCTGGGGGAGAATAGACTGTGAGACTGGAAGTGTGAAAGTAAGGGGATCAGTTAGGGTCCTAGCAATTCAGGTGAGGGATGAGCGAGGCTTGCTCTAGGTGGATGCCAGGGGTGATTCTGGGAAGAGGAGAGACTTAGGATCTCAACAAGAATTGACAAGATTTGCTTGGAAATGACTGAAGGAAAGAAAGGAATCAAAAATGTCTCCTAGATCAAATGAGGCCATGTAGGGATAATACAGATAGAAATTCTCTCTCTGAGTGGGAAGTAGAACTGGATGAATTCAAACCATGTATCCACTGGAAAATCCATTTTCAATGGCTGGGTTTAGCAACCAAATGAGATGGGAGCTAAAGATGGCAACACATGAATAAACATAAAAAACACAGGGAGTATACATAGACTGGCAGGTAGCTTGCAAAAATCATTAAACAAATTTCTTTTGAATTATCTAATGTAAGGGATTTCCATTTCCTGTTCCCACTGGAATCCAGTCGCTAAGTCAGGTCTGACTCTTTGCAACCCGATGGACCATAGCATCCCAGGCTCCTCTATGCTTCACTATCCAGAGTTTGCTCAAACGCATCTCCACTGAATCGATGATGCTATGCTTAGCGGTTTGTTTACCCTTTACAATGACTCTTTCAGGTGATGCTTTTGTATTTGATTCTCCTTTGGGGGCTGAAGCCATCACGGCTTAGCCACTTGCCCAAAGTCAAATAGCTGAGAGTGGCTGAGTTGGGATCTGAACCAGAAGTCCTTTTCCACACCCCAAGTTCTAATTGTTAAGTTATGATGATTAAACTGACAGAAGAAAAGAAAATGCTCTTAGGGGAACTTGAGCACTTCCTCTGCCTATACAAAACTTCAGTCATCCCAGGGCACTGGAGCTGATTCTCACTGTCCCACACATCAGAGCCACTCAGCATCCATGCCCACTGCCCTCTGTTCCTGCCCGATCCCATCGTCCCAGTTCTTCAGGGAGCCCAGCTAGCTCTGCTCTACAAAACAGGCTTCTCTGATTTCTTCCTTGGGTTTCTAGTGAGCAACACATGCTCTTGAAAAAGTCCATCCTTCTGGGCTTAAGGAATTTCATTAGAGTTGACCCAAGCATAGCTTGCTTAGGGGCATTGAGATCCATTCAACTCCTGATTCCCAGTAACTGCTTTGTGCTAGGCTCTGTGGCTGGGAATGAGAGTAGGAAAAGAAAGACACAATCTGTGTCTTTGGCTGCAAGGAAATCAAGTGTCAAGCACATCATCCAAGTGACACAGGTGTAGAAGGCTGAATACTCCCAATTCTGTAGAGACCTGAAGGGCCTTTTCTAGTTTAAGAAGGGAGGTGGTGGTGGTTGAGTCGCTCAGTCATGTCCAACTCTTGTGACCCCATGGACTGTAGCCTCTGTCCATGGGATTCTCCAGGCAAGAATACTGGAGTGGGTTGCCATTCCTTCTCCAGGGGATTTTCCCAGTCCAGGAATCAAATCCCGGGTCCCCTGCAATGCGGACAGATTCTTTACCGACAGCCGGAAAAGATTCTTGCCACACGTGTGGCAAGATAATAAATGTCCGATAATAAAGGATTAGTTAACTCACTCATACGTACTTCTCCACACCACAAGACATTCTCAAAGTCCTTAAGAAGAATTCTGAATCACCTGGGTTTCATAATATATTTTTGAGAAGTGCAGGGGTAGGGGGGGTAGTATAACATTTTGCAAATTGTGATGCTGTTTACATGGGAAAAAAGATACATTGTATGCATAGTTAAGTCACCAGGCTTCCCTGGTGACTCAGTGATAAAGAATCTGCCTGTAATGCAGGAGATCCAGAAGACACAGGTTCGATTCTTGGGTTGGGAAGATCCTCTGGTGGAATAGATGGCAATGCACTCCAGTGTTCTTGCCTGGAGAATCCCATGGACAGAAGGTTGGCGGGCTGTGGTCCACGGGGCTGCAAAGAGTTGGACACAACTGAAGCGACTAAGCATTTCATGCATGGTTAATAGCGGTTATCTTGAAATAGTGAAACTTTTGGTGGATTTTGTTTTCATCTTATGATTGGCTTGAAAGATTTGATTTTAAAATAATGTATCTAGAAGACTAAAGACTACCTACTGTACCATCCCAACTGCATGACATTCTGGAAAAGGAGCCTGTTTTGTAGAGCAGAGCAATCTGTGGAGATAGCTAAGAGATCAATGGCTGCTAGGAGTTCGGGTGGAAGTAGGGAGGAATGAAGGAGGAATAGGTGGAGCACAGGGGATTTCTGGGCAGTGGAACTACTCTGTGTGATATTGTAATGATGGATACATGTCACTGTACATTTGTCAAAACCTATAGAATATACAAAACAAAGAATGAACCTCATGTAAACTACGGACTTTAGTGAACAGCAATATAGCAATATTGACTCCACTGTAACAAATGGACCATACTAAGATAAGATATTAATAATAGGGAAAACTGTATGCAAGTGTTGGGGATGAGGGTAAGAAGGAATATGGAAACCTCATGTACTTTCTGCTTAATTTTTCTGTAAACTTCAAACTGCTCTGAAAAATAGTCTATTAATTTCTTTTCTTTTTTTTTGGCAGCATATGGGGCATGTGGTATCTTAGTTTCCTGACCAGGAATCAAATCCTCACTCCTGCTAGTGGAAGTGTGGAGTCTTAACCACTGGACCGCCAGGGAAGTTCAGTCTGTTTTAAAAATAGCAATCTATTCTATATTTCAAATGTGCAGAACAATACAGAGAATATAGTGAACACAGATTTATTTACCACATAGACTTAATAAGCCTTCAGATTTTGGCATATTTGTTTTAGATTAATTTTTAAAGAAATTATAGAAACAAAGCCTCTTTACACACTTCCATTTAATTTCAACTTCTTTCCTCCCTCACCAGAGAAAATTCCTTCCATCCATTTTTCCTGTTTTTTTATATGCTTGTCAACATTAATAATATATATTGTTTTTATATTTTACTTCTCAAAAATGGGATTATATATTTGACTCTGAAATTTACCTTTTTATTAATCTTGTCATAAGAATTGTGTGTCAACACAATGAAGCTCCAGTTCATTCACTTTAACTACTGTATAATATTCTACAATATACCAAAATAATGAAAAGGTTTAAAATAATGTTTGGGGATATATGTTAATAATATGGGCTTCCTAGGTGGCACTCATGGTAAAGAACCAGCTTGCCAATACAGGAGACATAAGAGATTCAGGGTCAATCCCTGGGTTAGGAAGATCCCATGGAGAAGGGCATGGCAATACTCCGTTATTCTTGCCTGCGGAATCCCATGGATAGAGGAGACTGATGGGCTACCGTCTAGGGTTGCAAAGAGTTGGAAACAGCTGAAGCGATTTAGCACACACACATATACATGTTAATGACATAGGGAAGTACTCAAGATATTAAGTGAGAAAAAAGAGATATGAAATTTTACTTGCAGTATGACACAAAAGGGACTTCCCTGGTGACTCAGGTGTAAAGAATTCACCTGCCAATGCAGGAGATGTGAGTTTGATCCCTGGGTCAGAGAATATCCCCAGCAGGAGGACGTGGCAACCCACTCCAGTATTCTTGCCTGGGAAATCCCAGGGACAGAGGAGCCTGGTGGGCTACAGGCCATGGGCTCTCAAAAACATCGGAGTCAACTTAGTGACGAAACAGTAACAATGACATAAATCACATCCATACACGAGAAAATGCAATGGCAAACAAAAAGGTTACAGATATAAACAGTATTACTTTTGGATTGTGGGATTATAGATAGTTTCTCCTATTTCCTAAATTTATATAGCAAATAAGCCTTGGTTTAATAATTTTTTTTAAAAAGTAAGGCTAAAAGCATGCAGCCCTACTAACAGAGGAATCTGAGCTATGTATCCCATGAAATCGTCACGTCACTCCCCACCTCTGTTGGCAGGGTTCCCAGACACTCTGTAAACAGTCCTGCCCTATGAACTCTTATTGTCTCACAGAGAGGCAGCAACTGGCCCTGTGGCTCCTGTTCCAGTAGTCACTTCTTCCTGATCACCAACATCGAGCTAGTTTTTGATGCCTGATACCCGCAATGCAATTACGGGATTGGTTATAATTATGCTCACAGTGATATTATAGGATTGGGTATAAATATACTTGCTCCATGTGAAGAGAGTTTATTTCTGTTCACAGTTTGCCATCTGGCTGCAGTACACCCTTTCCTAGCTGAGAGGGGGAAGAGCACTATCAAAGCCAGAGGTGAAACGGGAGTCAGATCGGAGGATTTGAATAATCCAGAAAATTGTCTCAACACGTGTGATGGGGCCAGAGTGTCAGGAATCACAGGAGAGAGGCAGCAGGTTTTTACCAGGTCTGTGTTATTCTTTCTCTGCTGAGCTTGGAATGGAATTTGGTCAGGCTTGCTCAGAACTTGCTAAGTCACAGCACTCCTGTGGACCTGAAGGCCCCCTCCTCAGAGAGGTACCCATGCTCCCCACCTTCTGCCTTGGCCTCTCTCGTGACCTCAAGTCCTACATTTCCACCTGTCTGCTGAAGGGCTCCCTCTTCCTGGCCTGCTGTCTCATCAAACTAAATTCAGGACGATTTCTTCTTAACAGCTCAAACTAGATCTTTCCCCTGACTTTTCTATTTCTCTTAATGGCAACACTATGGTCCTAGCCATCTGAGCAGGGCGGGGAGGAATCATCTTTCATCTCCTTTTACTTAGGACTCCGTATCTCAGTAGAAGGCAAGTCATGCATTGAATTCCTTTATGAATTCAGTTCCTAGATCTAGCACAGTTCCTGGCTCTTGGCGGTTACTAAGTATTTTTTGAAACGATGAACAAAAAGATGAATGAAATATTTCTTCCTTTCCGTTGCCCATGGTCACCTCCCAGCCCTTCTCAACCTCACACCAGGACTATTGCTGTAACCTCTCAACTGATTGTTCTGCCTCCCATCTTTCTAGGCTTCAGTTCATCCTGTTGCCGCCACCAGGCAAGTCATGCTTCCGTGCCACTTACATCTCACCACTCCCCTGCTGAAAAGCTTTTGGTGACTCCTCACTGGCTACCAGATAGAATTCAAACTCATGACCTTAGGCTTCAAGGCCACTACATTCTAGCTTCGATTAACATCTCTAACCGTTTACCTCAAACTACTCACGTTTCTAAACCCTGTGTACTCTTCTCATGCATCTTGTCCTTGACCATCTCCACGACCATCCTCAGGCCGTTTCACTGATGTTCCCATTTCGATCTGTTCTCCAGGGTACGTAATATCTGAGCTGAAACTAGAAGTGTGATTAGGATGAAGTAAAACTATTATTCTTCTGTTTAAATTTTTCTTAATTAAAAAAAAAATTTTTTCCCCCCATGCTGCACAGCATGAGGGATCTTAGTTCCTCGACGTGGGATAAACTCACACCTCCTGCAGTGGAAGGTGAAATCCTAACCACTGGACCACCAGAGAAGCCCCATTCCTCTACATAACAAATATTTACTAAATTTCCACCCTTCTGGGTGCTGGGCCGGCACAGATGGATCTAGTCCCTCCTCTCAGGGTGAGACTCACCATTTCAGGTCATCCCTCCAGGACCTTGGGATGGTCTCACCCTGGACCTTCTTGGTTAGACTGGGCCTTCAGTCTGGGCCTTCTTGGGTTTCTTAGCCATTCTTAGGTTTAACCAGGAGATATTGTGTGTGTGTTAATTGCTTAGTCATGTCCAACTCTTTGAGATTCCATGGACTGTAGCCCACCAGGCTCCTCTGTCCTTGGAATTCTCCAGGCAAGAATACTGGAATGGGTTGCCACTCCTTTCTCCAACAGGAGACACTGGCCACTGTTTATTCCTAATGGTTGCCTTGGAGCTAGCTGACTAGCCAGGCCTATGGAGCTCACCTTTTGCCTGGGCCCCAATTCCTGCAGGGCACCCACCTCCCATCAGTGGTTAGGTTTTATGTTAACCAGTTCCTTCCACACTTACCTGAGCCAAACCATTCCAGTCAGGCCTCCCAAGGGCCCAGTAGGTTACCAAACAGAGAGGTCATCAGACCTTCCCAAGCAATGTTGTGACTGTGGAAAAGGCCTGACTGGAATAAAAAGTAGGCTATAAAACAACATGGATTACGTGGATTATTTTCAAAATAATTCTGCATGGTGAGAAAATTTTGCAAGATGAAATTTAATAGAGATGATTTAAATTTTTTCTTCTTGTTTATCAATTATTTGTAATTTTTTCACAATGATCATATCTTCCTAGCAGATTATTTAAGGGAAAATGAGCTTAGTGGCACAAGAAATGATAGAACTTTAAAACAGATCACTATATTTTGTGTTTTATAAATGAATTATATAAATTCATTTATAAATGAATTAAAAGAACAATGCTTTTGAGATTTGTTCTCTTGGAAAGTTCAGAATGCTGTTGCTTGCTAATTACATCACCTATTACAGAGGGTGGTTTAAAAACATAGACTTTAGCATTTTCTTGCACAACTGAAAGTCCCCACTGCTCACACATGTTGGCTGTCCAGGCCTCTTAGTCACAGTTGCCAGATCTTGGCATGTACCAACCCCTGGGCACATGAAACCCCGGGTAAGGGAGTTGTCCTGGCCTGGCCCACAGAAGCTTAGACAAGAATTGCCACAGAAGCGTCAAAACAATAGAATGTGATGTCGTGGGCAACTCAGGGGTGAATAAGGCTAGATTGCAATGCATGTTTGCGTCATTGATTCTCCCTGCTGATTGAGCCCTGTTTATCTCATTTGGCAGATCAGCCTCAAAGTGCATGAACTATTTGTGCCTCATTAGTTTCCAATAGATTGATTCTGCTAGGATTGCGAATTGGCTGTCTTACACTGCAGCCCGCAGGAGCCAGCTCTGGTTCAGCCTCAGGGCACAGGCACAGGGCGCAGCAGCAGCCCCTGCAGTACTGCCACCAGCAAGAGCCTGGGGAGCTGAGCTGCGGCCAGGAGGACAGCATTGCCTTAGACCTTTCCCGGAACCAGGCAGGATGAATTAGGGACCTAAAGAAAGCAGACTCGGGCCATCTCCACTCTGCTCTCGTTCTTTCTCAGGTACATACTCTCATCTCTTCTCTCTCCTCTTTCCCCTAAGTCTCCCCATCCTCAGTCTTAGCCCCCTCTTCAAAAGTAAGGAAAATAAAGATAACATTTTCAAAAGAAAAACACAAAATAAATAAAACTGAAGACCAGTTTATAAAATAGTGAGTGCCAAGCTACTAACAATATAATGATCAGAGAGAAAAGCAGAATATAAAGTTGAACATACAATGTGACATTATTTTATAAAAAGTATACAAAATATACGTGCATAGAAAAAAAAGACTAAAAGGAAAAAAAGCAAGCCAAATGGGGGTAATGGTAGCTTTGGACTTGGGGGATATGGAGCCTTCTTTTTCCTCTAAATTCTTCTGCATTTTCAAAATTGCCTAAAATTGTTAGTTGCACATATATTTATCCTCAGAAAAATTTTATTGAAATATCTAAGGTAATAATATATACATAAAATAATAAATTGGCCCACGCTTTTCATTCAGCAAGGTGTACTGGTTCTGCCAGCTAAAATAACAGAACACTAACTCAAGCTAGTTTGGCCGTTCCTCAAAAAGTTAAATATAAAGTTACCATATGACCCAGCAATTCCACTTCTAGGTATATATCCCAGGGAATTGAAAACATATGTTCATACAAAAATTTGTATGTGAATGTTCATAACAGAATTGTTCATAATAACCAAAAAGTGGAAACAAACCAAATGTCTATCAACTGATGATAGGATAAACAAACTGTAGTATATGTGTACAGTGGAATGTTATTTAGTCATAAAAAAGAACAAAGTATTGATACATGCTACAGTAAGGATGAACCTTTTTCACATGGTTATAAGCCAGACACAAAAGGCCACATGTTGTATGATTCCATTGATATGAGATGTCCAGAACAGGTAAACCTATAGAGACAGAAAGTACATTGGTGATTACCAGGGATGAGGGAAGCAGGCGACCAGGGGTGGTGACTGCTAACAGCTACAAGTTTCTTTCTGCAGTGATGAGAATGTTCTGGATTAGTTTGTGGCAATGGCTGCACAACCTCACGAAGACACTAAAAACCACTGAACTATACTTTTAAAGGGTAAATGTTCTGATTTGAGAATTTATCTCAATTTAGAAAAAAAGGGAGAGTGTGTCTATCGCACCGTCTTGTAATCGTCCATGTCTTTATCAGTCTCTCTCACTTCACTGTGAGCATCTAGAGCATGAGGGCCTATCCTTGTTCTCTGGTTTTCCAGCCCTGAGTAGAGGACCTGGGACAGAGTGGACCCATGATTTGTTAACTGAATGATTTGAGAGTTCTCTTCCCACAATCCCAGGGCTACCTAGCTGGCTCTTCTCCCCTTCAATGAACTGTCTGAGTGTTAGAAGCTCTAGTCCAGGGATAGTATTCTCTGGAACCCAAGACTGGAGCCGCCTATAGTTTATTTTTATTTTATTTTAAAACGATTTACTTATTTGGCTGTGTCAGGTCTTAGTTGTGGCACCTGGGATCCTTGAGATTCTTGAAGCATGTAGAATTTTCAGTTGTGAGATGTGGAATCTAGTTCCCTGATGAGGGATGGAGCCTGGGCCCCTTGCATTGGGAGTGTGGGGGTCTTAGCCATTGGACCACCAGGGAAGTCCCACAGACTACAGTTGAAATACTAACTGGTGGAATCACTTTGTTTAACCCCATTGAACCTAGTCCAGGGGTCACACTGGGTCAGACAGAGAGGCTGCTACTGACCCCTTGGGGTCCTCACTTTCTTTTTGTTAGAGGGCTTTCCATCTTTGGAGGTACAGACTGGGCTGCAACAGACTCTGAGAAACTGAGTCTAGCATGCTTTCTGGTTCTGTTATATTTCTAGGGCTTCCCTATTTCTAGTAAATGTCAAATGCAGAAGCCCTTGGTTCTTTTGGCCTAAGGGAGGAGAGATGTATCTTTGCCCACTTCTCCTTGTATAAAGTCCAGTTGCCCTCACTTCCTGAGCCAAAGGACATGATTCTTTCAGATTATCTCCTTTCTACAGACAGAGTCAGATAAACAGGTAGCCCAAGCAAGCACAGCTTAGATTGCCCATTGAAAGAGGGTTCCAAACATCCCTGGAAATGGGTGATTTTTCGCGACCTCCTCTCACAGAGAGGCACAGACGTCTGAGAGAGTTGCTTGGTTTAGCCAGTTGGGGCAGCAAGGTGGAAAGATCCCTTAGAGGCATGGCCTAGTAACTAGAGATGGTCACTAAAATACCATTCACAAAAGTGGGTCGAGGTAACCGAAGATTTAGAAGACAGGTTTGAGAGACAGGGCAAGCGAGTGTGGAGACTGGACAGACTTGTTGAGGTAATGGAGAACGGCTGACACCTGATAGGCATGCCCGCCATCTTCCCCACTGCCCTTTCCCCAGGGCTTGGTGTCTCCTCTTGGTGAATGCTGACAAAATGTTGCTAACCTGCCCGGGGCACCCATGTGACTCAGTCTGGCCTTGTGTAATGAGTTCCCTCAGTAAACTCTTCCAGTCACCTCTGACAAGCTTCCAACAGCTTCCAAAATGTAAGTTATTCCCTTAACACCATTGTTGTTGACTTTTTAACCTGGTTTAGGCTACATTAGTTTACTGAGGCTTGTTGCCCCATTTCTGCAATTGCTGTATATTTTCCCTCAGGCCATTTAAAACAATCTGTATTTCTCTCTCTTGCCATCGCTCTCAGGTTCTCTTGTTCTCCCCCACTTCTCCTGTACCACCTTCTTTTCCCTCTTTCTGGCTTTCCCCTTTTGATCTCTCCAACCTCAGCCAGAATCCACCTCTCAGAATGGTCAGCTCTATCCACCAGCTATAAAAATGGTTTTCTCAAGTAAACGCTTCACTAACTGAATTACTTGAGAATAGTGAGTCTTTCTCAAGTAAACACAGCATATTTTATTCAATGAATCCCCTGCCTAGTCAGGAAAAAATGATCTCCTAGCAGCGTCCTTCAGACTGCCCGTTCCTCTTGTCCCGTGTCCAAACCTGCAACCTAGGGCAGACCCTTCCATTAATACAGTGGAAGTGGTCAGAAGTGCGTGTGTGCATCTGGTTACTCCCAAAAGTCCACCCAGGTTAACACTGAAATGTCTTATTTCCGCCATCTAATAGTATGAAGCAGTCTCAAAGCCAAACTTTACGCCCCTGGAAATAAAACACAAATGTAAAGAACTGGGATTCTATTGCTGCTGCTGCTAAGTCACTTCAGTCATGTCCGACTCTGTGCGACCCCAGAGACGGCAGCCCATGTACACATGTTTTCATCTAAGCAACAACACAAGATCAAATCAATTTCCTTCTTTATCCCTCTATTTCCCCATCTGTAGATTAATCATTAAGACTCTAGGATCTAAAAGTGGCTCTCAGCTCCTCCATCCTGTGATGCAAAACTCCTTGGCAATCATCTCACTCTTTGAACCATTTAATACAGTTCTTTGTTACTTTCTTTCTCCACCCATGTGAGTTTCTGGAGGGCAGAAATTGCACTGCCCCCATTCCCACCCCTTCTACACTGGACAGCGAGGAGACCAAACCAGTCAATACTAAAGGAAATCAACCCTGAATATTCACTGGATACGCCCATGCTGAAGCTGAAGCTCCAATACCTTGGCCACTTCATTTAGAAGAACTAACTCATTGGAAAAGACCCTGATGCTGGGAAAAATTGAGGGCGGGAGAAGGGAGAGACAGAGGATGAGATGGTTGTATGATATCACCAACTCAATGGACATGAGTTTGTGAGCAAACTCCGAGGGACAGTGAAGGACAAACAGGGAAGTGTGGCATGGTGTTCATGAGGTCGAAAAGAATCAGCCACAACTTAGCGACTGAACAACAACAGCAAACAATAAGACATGTTGGAGCAAGCATTTTAAGATTGATAAACAGAGGCCTGGTGGCTAGACCATTGGGGTGACTGATTCATTCTCATCTTGACCTTGCTTCCTAACCACAGTGATGTCCTTGGTCCTTGCCTCCTCTCATTCTCTATGTGGCCCCACTCCTGACCAGCCTCCACTCATCTCTCCAAAATCCCCAAATGCAGCATCTGCCAGACCTGACCTCCAAAATATGTGGAATTCTTGGATCTAGCATTCCATGATAGTCAAATTAGTTTTGTGCCCTCAGGCATGACTGTATAGATTTGCTTTTTCTTAGTAATTCATCAGGAAGAAGCAAGAAAATCCATTCTTTAAGGAAGTTTTGCTCTTTCTACTACTTGCTTCATTTTCTTCAAGGTGATACAGAAGAAATTAGGTACCAACAACCACCAGAGATTTTAGTGATTTAACAGCCAAGCTCTTTGATTCATAATTCCTTTTGTCTCACTCGATTTTCTTCTCCCCCCCACCCTCACCTGGTGTTTTCCAGCTGGTATGTCTGAAAATGACTATGATCAATCTTCCGGGTAACTGGAGAAACAAGTTACCCAAATCAACATATTTTGAGAAGCATCATTCTCAACTTGGCCTCCTAGTAATATTGGTAATAATATCTGCTTAGTGAGTGCTTATATGTCGAGCATTTTACACACGTGCTGTCATCTACAGCTCACAAGTATATCTTAGGAGGGTTATGTCTCCCTCCTGTTTCAGATGAAGGACCTGAGAACTTGCATAAGAGTTCCACATTAGGCACTGGAGCCAGGATTCTGCCCACAGGCTTAACTATACTTTCTGGTATCTCTGGATCATCTTTTTCCTATCCCCTTCTCCCAGGATGTCTGATCCTGAAGATGGAGGAAAGACTGACATCTCTGGGCTGCCCTCCACAAAATCCTGCTCGCTCCTCTCCCAGTTCCTCACCCTATGGCCTGCTTGAATGATACTTCCTCCAATGTGTTTATGATCCTGGTTTACGTGCTCGGCCCTTCTGCCTGATATTTTAATTTCTCTCCAACAGCAGAAGGACTGCAGGGAAGGATCTGATGTACATGAAGAGAAAATGAGGAGTTACTAATAAGATTAAATTAAATGTAAGCACATTTTTACCAGCGTGTAAAGCACAGTGCTAAGCACTGTCTGAGATGAGTGGACACAAGCCAGGACCTCACGGTCTTCATGGAATTTACAATCTGGTGGGAAGAGAGGGTGAGAAATAAGACTACGCACATATATACATAAGTTCTTGCCAAATATGGTAAATTCCATGAGAAAGGAAGAAATGAAGTGCTGTAGGACTGGAAAGCAGGGAGTGCTCACATTTCTCTTGGGACCAAGGAATGAGACTGTATGATATAAGAATGGCTGGGATGAGAGTAGAAAGCCTCGAGCCTTACTCCAGGCTCGATCACTGATAGGCTACTAATAAGGTCTGGGTATTTCTTTTCCCCAGGACTGGCCACATAGTTTATAGGACCCAATACAAAACGAAAACATGTGGTCTCTTGTTTACAAATGAAGAATTTCAGGATGGGGGAGTAAAGATCCAAGTGTGGGAACCTTCTCAGCACCCCAGTGAAGCTGGACTTCTTGGGCCTCTGCTACCCCAGGGGTTACCTTTGGTAGGTGAGGAGGCAGGTCTCACCAGCACTGAGCACACGGCCTGCTACTTAGATGAATCAGTGAAGACTGCAGACAACAGCAAATTCACATGATGATTTCTCGGGTCACTGTCAGTGTCAAAATGTTATAAGAGCTTAATTCTAAACACTTGTTATTTATTTAAAAAAAAAGCTTATTGGAGTATATTTGATTCACGGTGTTGTCTTAGTTTCAGATGTGCAGCAGAGGGAATCAATTACACACATACATATATCCCCTCTTTCTTTGATTCTTTTCCCATATACGCCATTACCAGAACACTTTTTGGAGGAGACATTTTAGATGAGTGTTGCAGGATAGTAAGATTTTTCCTTCTTTTTATCTACCCTTTTCCTTTCCTGTCTGTCCTTCCAGTATGTTCTCATTTATCTCACAAACCCTAATGACTTACATACTGAAACTAGCAGAGGAGTGTAACACTTGAGGGATGACTCAAAGACTGAGGCCTCATTAAACAGTCCTCCAGGCAGTTTCCCACTTACAGGGGAAGGCTTTGCCTGGAGATCAAATCTCCACGGGCAGAGTCTTGTCTTTTATTGTAAGATTCTTTTGTTTTATTTTCATTGAACAATTTGATAGATGTTCATGATGAAACAAAAAAAGAAAAAATATAGATGAAGAGAAGATACTCATAAACCCATAAGAAATAGTTCTAGTGAGACCGCAGTACAAAATGAGTTTTCAACTTACTTTTCTATTCAGTGATATATTATGAGCATCTTTGTATGTTAATGAGTCATTATGCTTTTTCATTTTTCATGGCAGTGTGATATTCTGTCATTTGATTGTACTATAATTTTCTTAACTAAACTTCTCAAATTGAATATTTTTTTAAGCTATTTTAAGTGGTGTTACCCTGAATATGCTGNGTTGGATATTCAGATTCATCTGTTCCTTGATTAGTGTGATTGGGGGAGGCTTTGCTGTATCTAAGTAATTTAGAGCTCGAACAGCTCAGAGTGAGGTATAGCCCCTCAGTGTCGGGGGTTGGTTGGGGACACTAGCTGGGGTGACAGAATGCTGAGGAAAGGGAATTTCTAGAATTCATTCTCTCTCCCTGTATATGTTTAATTCACTGCTTCATTTATGGTTTTACAGGTGGGTGTTTGAATATTTGGGATCTGAGAGTTGGACAAGACCTCTGTGGTTGCCAGGTTCATCCCCCTCACTGGGGAATTTGGGGGGTTGGGTGGCTTGGCTGTTTGTTCAAGGTCAAACAGCTAGCAAGATACAGAGCTGGGTAGAAACTCAGGTGGATTGACTGTAGGTTTTGTGTTCTAAATATACCTCCTATACCCCCTCTTCCTCTGAGAGCAATGATACTAAGACAGGGTAGAGAAGAGCAAGGAGAGATTAGGGGCAGAAGGGAGAGGTTGGGGAAATAGACCAGGTAGGAGGTTGGGGGCTGGTCAGGTAAGGAAGGGGAAAACAGAGACACCTGACTTGGAGGAAAAAGAGATGGAGCTGGAAGGGGGAGGCTTTATCAGCTATGAAATAGCAGGTTTCTGCAGCCCTCAGAGTGAAGTAAGGGATTGCTTCAGACAATCGTTGGAAAGGATGGATAGAGAGTCCAGGCAGGGCTGAGACTGACTTGGGAGTCAGTCCCCTGGGGTCTCTCTGTTGACCCTCAGCTTGCAGTGTTGGATTTCAGAGCCAACTCAGGCCTTTGAAGCCAGTGGGGCAGGCAGAACTTGAACATGTGGAAAGTCAAATGTGCTGGGAGTGATGCTGGAAAATGCTGAGATGGGAACCTGTTCTGCTGAAGTACCAGTTCTGGGTTGCTGTTGGTTTTTTTTTTTTTTTTGCTTTTTAAATGCAAAACTAAAAAGTTTTCTATGGAATTTCTTTTCAATGCAAACAGCATCTTCTCCTGTCTCTCACTGGTGCTTGGTGCATTTTCTGAGACGGAGATTTGTGTAAGAGTGTTTCATGTACTCCCTTTGTAGAGCAGATACTTGGAGGTAAATGATTTTTGCTTGACTGTGGCTCGTCTGAAGGGAGCTTCTGGCNTATGGAATTTCTTTTCAATGCAAACAGCATCTTCTCCTGTCTCTCACTGGTGCTTGGTGCATTTTCTGAGACGGAGATTTGTGTAAGAGTGTTTCATGTACTCCCTTTGTAGAGCAGATACTTGGAGGTAAATGATTTTTGCTTGACTGTGGCTCGTCTGAAGGGAGCTTCTGGCCCTTGACCTGAGCTAAGCCTCAGAATGTTTAAATGAGCAATTAAAGAGCTGTGAACAGTGGTTAGCCAGATTAGTAACCATTCGAAGGCAAGGATAAAAGGTGATGCTGCTTTGAAGTCTCTAGCCCAGGCCTATCCTGGCGTATGCAGTGTCCTTTATTTTGGCCCAGGAAGTGTCTCTGGGAATCCTTTCGTTCTTCCTTCTTTTTGTGTGTGGTTACTCATGTCTGTCTGTCCCTGTGTCTTGCTGTCTTCCTGTCCTTTTTCTCCCATACCCCCCTCTATCCATTTCTTTTTCTCTCTTCCTATTGTATCTTTTTCTTTGATCTCCTCTCCCATCTTTTATTTTCTGTCAATGACATAACTAATTGTAATATATTTAAGGTGTTATTAAAATCTCATCCTCTGTTTGCAATCAGTTGAGTTCACCTTTTTTGAATGTGTGCATGCGTTTTACACACGAAAAAACAAACCAAACCCAATTAAATTGCTTTTTAATTCTGTGTGGTCTTCCATTGAGATATATATATATGTTTGTTTTTTTTTTCCCCCTCTCTGATCCTCTTCTGTGGTCAGTAGTGGGTCTTTACAGAAAAAAAATTTCCTAGTTCACTGTCACGTGGATATTATTGTTTTTATAACAAAAACAGCCACAGCAATAGAGTTTCCACCCTTGTTTGTGGACACAGGGACACCCTCTCCCAAGAGATGTGCCCTATTTCTTGACTTCCTTCCATGGAAAGAGTGTCTGCAATGTATTCTTTAACAGAGGCCTGTGCTGTAAGGGGTTGGAGGTGCTGATGGTCGAGCTGGGGTTTTATCAGTGATCCTGGTAATCTTTAGAGGGAGGATGGGAGAAAGATGGACAGGCTTATGACCAAGAGAAGATATGTAGGAAACATTCAGTGTGGTAGATTTTGTTTGTTTCCCCAGGCAGAGCTAAGTTACCCAGCAATAGCAGGACCCAGACCACTTTGGAAAAGAATAAGATGCTTCTCGACTTTCCCATTCATGTTGGGACCCAACACAGGGAGGGTAGGCAGCCCTTGAGAGGTTGCTGGTGTGAAGTCCCAGGTGCTTTGATGGATGCATGCGATGGCACTTTCACCTTTCTTCTGACTCTTGTAATAATTATAGAGATGGTTGAATCTTGATGCTCAGAGGTCAGCAGGTAGCTTAGTGTCTACAGTGGGCCTCTCAAGCAAGAAGTCACCAATTTTTATGTTAAAAATTCACATGAGTTTTGTCTTCAGTAATACATCTATGCTGGCTTTTAGAGTAAAAGCATTTAAAACACTTCACTGTTGGGTGCAATTGATGTTCCAGAAAAACGTTGTGTTTGGGGTCTTCTCTTGTCCATACCAGCCCCTAAATATGCCCAGCAAGCCCCAGACCCCAGCCAGAGCAGCCAGCAGTGGGGCAGGTGTCCCACCTGTGGCGCTGGGAACTGTCCACCCAGCCTTTCCTGCTGACTCTGCGAGACCCACTGATGTGCTATCATTCAGAACTGTTTCATGTTCCCCCTGGTCTTTGATCCCTCTCCAGCAGGCCTGTTTCTCCTTTGCCTGGTGAATGCCTACTCCTTTCAGATGTCCTCACATCTCAAAGAGGTGCTTTCTTCCCGTGTTTGCCTATCAGCAGTAGCTGGGGCCCTGTTTTCTCTACTGGATTGTGAGCTCTGGCAGGAGAGAACCTGTGTTTCAGCTCCTTTAAAATTAAAATTTAATTTGTATCAGAGTCATATGTATGACTTTAAAAGTCAAATAACACTGCAAGGCTTAGGAAGAAGGCTGTGTCACTTCTCATCCTGATGATCCCTTCCCCAGGGCTAGTCACGGAACATGATTTTTGTTGCTGCAGGAACAAATTACCACCAACGTAGTGGCTTTAAAGTAACACAAATTTAAATTACAGCTCTCTGGCTTAGAAGTCTGAAAAGGGTTTCACTGGGTGAAAGTCAAGATGTTGCCAGGGCTGCATCCTCTTCCTTGCATCTTCCACTTTCTGGAAGCCGCCTGCATTCCTTGGCTCATGGCCCCCTTTCAACATCTTCAAAGCCAGCAATGGCCAGTTGAGTACTTTCGTCCATCACTGACCTTCTAACATAGTCACACCTTCCTGACTGCCTTCCCCTTCCCTTTTCCACTTTTAAGGACCTGGTGGTTACTTTGGGCTCACCTGGATAATCTAGGATAATCTCCCTGTTTGAAGTTCATTTGATTAGCAGCCTTACTTCCACTTGCAACCTTAATTCCCTTTTGCCATGTATTGATACCGTGTTTGTGGGTTTGGGGATTAGGATGTGGGCATCGTCATCTTGGAGGGGCCATTACTCTGCCTACCATAGTCACTTCCAGGCCTTTTAGCTGTTTCTGCTGATAGCACTATTGTCCTGCTGTGGATTAGAGGAGCCCTTATTCCGCTCTTCTCCCCACATGCTTGGTTTTCTTCATGTCCTCCCAGGGTGGTCTATCATAGTTTTTTGTTACACTGATAGTCAATACTTACATTATTTTGACTGTGTAAATAGAGTTCCTGGCTGAGCCTTATAGTTGTACTGTAATGAAATTTCTTGTACATTTTTTTGAGTTAATAATTGCTTTTTCCCTATTTACTTTGTTTCCTTTGGGGTTGTTACTGATTCCCAGAGTTTCTGAGAGGCTTTTGAAAACCTCTCTGTTGCATACACGTGTTCCTTTTTCTTTTACTGTTGTCTTTTCCGCTGGAGGTCTCACTCCCAGAGGCCTCAGTTCCTCCCCTTTATTCCGAGCTGACTGACTTCTAGTCCGAGGGCATGGCTCGTCCCAGGAATTCCCTCACTTTACTCTGGTTGGAGCCTCCGTTTCCTGTTTCCTGATTTATTCCTCGGGAGTTTCTGAGAGAGGGTCTGTGCAAGTCAGTCACCTCAGACTTGCTTGTCTGAACTATTCTCATTCTGCACTCACATTTGATTGGTGGTTTGATTTGTTTGGGGCTTCCCTGGTGGCTCAGACGGTAAAGTGTCTGTCTGCAATGTGGGAGACCCAGGTTCGATCCCTGGGTCAGGAAGATCCCCTGGAGAAGGAAATGGCAACCCACTCCAGTACTCTTGCCTGGAGAATTCCATTGGAGGAGCCTGGTGGGCTACAAGTCCATGGGGTCACTTTAGGTTGAAAGCCATTTTCCCTTAGAATTTTGAAGACATGGCTCCACTGTCTCCTAGGTTCCAATATTAATGTCAAAATTTGGATGCTATTTTGTTTCTTGATCATTTATGGATAACCTTTTATTTTTGCTGAAAGTTTTGGAATCCTTTCCCTTTCCCTGTATTTGGATTGTTCTTGCTTTGAAAATTATTATGCTGGGTCCTTGTTGTGTTCTTTTGATCTGAAGACTCACACTCTTCATTTTGGGGACATTTTCTTATATTTTTCTCTGTTAACTTCCTTTTGTCCTTTTTCATGTTTTATCTTTGGAACTCCCATTACTTAGATGTTGGACATCCTGGGTCAAGTTTGTAACTTGAAAATCTTTTATTGTTTTCCATTTTACTTTTGTTTTACCTCTTGAGAGACATCTTCAGCTTTATCTTTAATAATCCTTTTGAATTTTTAATTTATGCTTTCATGGTTTTGCTTGAAACATTTTTGCACGTTTTACTTTCTGCAATTTCCTAGTTCTCTGAAGACTCATTTTTCTTTTTTTCCTAAATAGCATCTTGTTCTAGCCTCATGGGTGCAATGAATTCACTTATATATGTTGTGTTTTGTTTGTTTCTGGTGTTTTTCTGCTTCTCCTGTGCTGTCTTTGTTTCTGTCAAGTCCCTTTTCCTGCTTCTTTTGGTTACTGTATTTCCCACTGGAACCATCTTTCCATGCATGCTGATCCCTGACGGTTTATATTTTAAGAGTGGCCACCAAGATGCTGATTGGGGATCTGTGGGACAAGGAACGGGGCTTGTGAGCCTCATTGTAGGGTCATTCAGTAGAGAGCCTCCCCTTTTTTTCACTGGAGACACCTAGATATTGGTGTCTAGATCTTTTCGCAGGGAATGTTGGGTATTCCGGGAGAGGAGTGTGCCTAGGGGGTATAACAGGCTGTGTGTTGTTCTTCTAGGAGCCTTGATGGGGAAGGAGGCAGGGTACCCTGGTTGGTGTGCAGACTTTCACTCCATCCGTTTTCCGAAAGTTGCTCCCCGCTTTCCCTGCCTCCCTCAGCTGTATCTCTCCCTCAGCTGTGTCTGAATCTGAATCAGAGTGTTGGGTGTAATTTGCCTAAACTGTGCTCCTCCAGCTCCTGCTGGCCTAGGGAGGGAGGTCGCCAGACTGAGCAGGTTGAAGGAGGGACCCTGGAGTCTGATTGTTCTCTGCGCCAACTTTCAGCAGGCTCCCCTCTTCCTAGTCCCCTCCCCTTCTCCCCTCACAGTCCTTGCTGCCCCCTCCCTTCCCAAGCCTTCTCCTGTTTTTGTGGCCCAAGCACCATTGGTTCAGTGGTTTTCTACCCTGCTTGTACTCAGCCGAGCAGATGAAGCAGAAACCGGAGTCAGTGACTGCCTGGCGATTGGCTCTCTGTCTTTCAGAATTCTGTTAACATATCTCATCAGCCATTGTGTCCTTTCCATTAAAAAGCAGATTCCTCTGCTGTCCTTTTCGTGGGGTTCTGGGAGAGAGCAGAGATAAATCTAGGAGTTTGTTTCATCTCTTTATCCAAGCCTCTAAACAGGCACCTGATACATGGTATATTCCCAAGAAGTGTTTGTTAGATGATTGGAGGCATGTTTCTAAGATGGCATGCACACAGTAACTCCTCAGATTTCAAGAGAGTCCCCAACATACCGTCTTACAAAAATGTATCCATTGTTTATCCTGAGATGGATGTGATAACAAGCAGCGGGCAGGTCCTGCCTCCCTCCCCAGGAGGGGTCAGATAAGAAGCACTGTGAGATGGATTATAGACTGTTGGGCGGGTAAGTGATGAGGCCTACCTGTCATGTCCTGCCTGTCACTAACTACCTGGGTCACCTTGAGCAGTCACTTAACCTATCTGGACTGTGGTTTCCTCAGCCTTCAATTGAGCTGTTGGTCAAAATTTGATTCAGTTCACTGCCCTGAGTGCCTGCTGTGTGTGAGCCATGGTGCAGGGTCCCTCCGGGTATCTCTTTAGTTCAGTGTTTTGTACATGGGTCTGTTACAGTGTGTGTCACACTGAATTGATCGTGTTTGGTTTATATGTCTTTCTCCTGATCTGGCTCAGTGATTTGCATGGGGTAAGTAGTCTGCAGATTTCACCTCTTAACTCTTTCTAGATGTGGGCTCTTGGTGAGGGCTGCACGGAGCTGTATTAGTATCTCCTGTGTCTGCTACAGGTCTCAGCTCATAGGAGATGTGTGCAAACTTAGATTGTTCCACTTAAAAAGAGTACATCAAGGAGATATGAAAATGTGAGTTGCTCTGCCAGGATCCCCAAACCTTGTTTGCAGAACAAGGCCTCACTGGTTGGGAGTTTAGCTGTATATGCCCTGGCTCGCTTACGGAGAGGGGGGGGATGTGAATGCATTAAGTCAGCGGAGACAACAGTCCTGGGCCATAGCTCTGACAGTAGGGGATTGTTCCCCCGAACAGATCTCAGTCATGTAGTTGTTTAACCAGCCTCACAGTGAACTAAGATTTGTATTCATACTAATTAAAAAAATGAATTAGAGGTATTATACTGTATTTATAGTGTTTAAAAATGTTTAAGTGCTGTCTCATAACTTATTTTGGTTTTCCCAGACCTGTGAGCTGGAGTGCCAGGATGAGTAAGTGGAGATTTCAGAGAGGTAGATTCATTTCTGTTGACCCTTTAGAAGACTTGCCTCTGTAGTTTTTCATCTTGAGAGCCTGTCCCTCCTGATCTGCTTTGGGATGCCCGAGCTCCTGGTCAAGCTGAGACTAGATGTCCAGTGGGCAGGGAACCTGAACAATTGATGCTTGTGTGGCAGTGAAGTTATGGCACCTGAAAAGCCCTTTGCTTTTGATTTGTTCAACAAATAGTTACTGAGTTCCGACCACAGGCTGTGCTAGGGTCTGTGCTGGTCTCTGTGACTATAGCAGTGACCGAAAAGAAATGGCACCTGGTATCCTAGAATTTAGAGACCAGAGTTGAACTTTCCAATCTGGTAGCCACTAGCCACATGTGGCTCTCTAAGTTGAAATTACCTAAAAGCTAGTCACTTATTCGTGTTCAACTCTTTGTGACCCCGTGGATTATATAGCCTGTCAGGTTCCTCTATCCATGGAACTCTCCAGGCAAGAATACTGGAGTGAGTTACTAAAATGAAGTACAACATACAGTTCAGAGTCTCGGTCAGACTAGCGGCATCTCAAGTGTTCCATAGCCGCGTGAGACTAGCGGCTGCCCTGTGGACAGCAGACCAGGTGTCTGTGATCAGCCTTGCTTCACATGCCTCTGAGGCACAGAAAGGCCATTAGTTTAAGGTCTTGCAGCTGGATGGGCCTGAGCTGGAGCTTGGCTTTCCTCTTCTGGAAGTGAGATCGGGGAGCAGAGTGATGAAGGGACTGACCTCTGTGCTCAGGCTGCCCCGGTCCCCATCCTCGTTCTGTACGTTACGCGTCTGTACCTCAGTCGCCCCACCTGTAAAATGGAGAAAAATAATAGTGCCCACTTCACAGGATTGCACAAGTCTTTAGAGCTGTGCCTGACACATAGTCATCACTCTAATCCTGGTGGCTGGCTGCACTGGGAATGCGAATAGGTCAGAAGTTACTGGTAGTGTCAAGGGGGTGTTTTCAACCGTGGAGCTGAAAAAGAACATTGGCCAGTTGAAGCTGTGTTTGTAGAGCTGACCAACCATCTGTAGAGGGACTGTTTCTGAGCCTCTTCAGTCACGTGAGCTGATGTGAAAATGCCGGCATGTTCACGAAGCCCCAACACTGGTCACTGGTACTCGGAGCAAGAATCCTTTTGATGTCCCCTTCCTGGTCTGCTTCTACCCATAACCTTTTCTCCTGTCCCCAAACGTTCCTCCCCCCTCCGCTGACATCTCCCCCTTGGAAGGATGAGGCCACAGATGTTGACCATTACCCATGGAGCAAAGGGATGTGCCAGAGGAGTGCAGAGGAGAAAAGGGACAGAGCCAGGTGATTCAGTGGTTGGGATCCGGGTCTTTTCTTGGAAGTTTCTATCCCTTGGAGATTTGCATTCCCGCTATAGCTCAGCCTTGCAGGCAGGTCCATCTGATGTCATCCAGCCCACTTTCCTGGATGAAGAGAGAGAGAGCTCTCTGCTGTTAGCCCCAGGGACGGGAGGGTGCCCATTTGTGAGGTGAGTCCCTGCTTACATGTGAAACTTTTGTTTAAGAAGTACTTTAATAACCACAGTCTCATTGCACTCATTAAACAAATACTAGTGAACAATGTAGACATAAGCCCCACCCTCCTCGAGTTTATTTCCTCATTAACACTCAGAGGGTTGGGCTCTTGTCTTCCCCAGCAGGCATTCCAGTTTGTTTTGGGTTGTGAGTAGGATGGTTTTGGGTGACAAGTGTGTGGGGCGTCGGGGGAGTGAGGATGCTCTAGACATGCATATAACCCACGTGGCAGGTAGTAGAGAGAGGCCAGTGATGGACCTGTAGTCATGACTGACCCAGGAATGACTGTGAGGAGTCTGTTCCTGGCAACCTGGTTTCTCAACATGGCATAAAGATACTGCCTGAGTTCCAACACCAGTGAACAGGAGGAGTATTGACCACTGTACCTTAACCTGTAGTTGGCTCTGCCCATGTCAATCCCACGTGGGCCTTGACTTTTCATCATCAGAGGGATCTTCCAACTCATGGCAGCTGTAACAGGAACAGGCACTCAGTTGATCCCAGATTAGGAACTCAGTCCTCATTTCTAGCATGCCTTAAACATCGATTATTATTTTTGAATGTTTATTTGGCTGCACTGGGTCTTAGTTGTGGGATGTGGGATCTAGTTCCCTGACCAGGGATTGAACCCAGGTCCCATGCACTGGGAACGTGGAGTCCTATCCACTAGGGCCACCAGGGAAGTCCCTTCATGAATTGATTATTCCCATCTGCCTGCGGGCCACCTTTGAGCTTGGTTTCCCAGTATGAAGGGTCACTAGGACATAATGTGTGAAATCCTGTTTCTCTTGTTGCCTGGAATGGGTGTCTGTATTGTGGATGTGCACGTGAACAGTTTCCTTGTCTTACGTTGTAAATAAATAGACAATTCATTTGCCGATTGTTCTTCTCTGCTCAGAGTTTGTCTTTAGTCAGGGCAGATCCAGCATTGGGTGACTGTTTCTCACCAATACAGAATGATGGCCAGGGGTTGTAGTTGCTGATAACAAATTAACAAGAGAGAAAATGGGAACAGTTTCATGGTACATTGCTGTTGGGAGTCTTTGCAAGGCTGCTGTAGCATACACACTGCTGATTTGTCTGTGCTTGGGTCTCTCTTTGTAGACAGTGCACACAGGAGGCTGGATCTGGAAGCCAGGGATGAGATAAGAAAGACTGGAACTGGATCTGGGAGATCTGAGTTGCTGCCCCGGTGCCCAGGCAGTAGGCTGGGGAACAAGCCAGACATCTGGATGGAGAAGCCAAGGGAAAAGAGGAACTGGGCTACGTTAAGCAGGACAGAAATGAATCAGGCCCTGGAGAAAGCACAGTCCCCGTTGGGACAGAAAATAGAGTAGCTGGAGAAAGCTGGGACTCGGGAGAGTCCAGGGCCTAGGCAGGCTTTGGTGGTAGTTGCTGAAAACCTGGTTGCCAGGCCCATGAGGCTAGGCCAGCATGGCCTCAGGCCTTCGAGGACTATTTTGCATTTGCTTTGTGGGGCTTTTATGTTGGACATGGTATGTTAGTGAGCCAGTCCTGGCAGGTGTGAGGGGGTGAGGCCTCCCAGGAACTGGGAAATGTTAGTCATGCCTGAGCACTGATGGAAGATACGGCTTCTCTTGGGGACAGCTGCTGCTAGAGGAGGCCCCGCAGCCACTAGCCTGCATTACAGTCCATGGTCTTGGTTTTATCTTTAATTATTAAAGTCATGGGCTATTTAAACACACCTGAAGCATCATTGTAAATAACTTTCCCTTCTTGGGATCAGAAGAGCTCCAGTAGGGAAGAGGTTTTGTGGCTGTGCTTCTTTCTGGATTGTCCAGGTTGCTTCTGCAAGGAACATACACCCAGGCAGCCAGGATACCTGGAGGATGCCCTTGACCGTGGGTACACATCTCTGAGGACTGTCTTACACGCTGGTGTTTATTTTGTGTGAATCCTTAGTTCAAGCAGTATAGGGTTTTCTTTTGCATTGTAGGCAAGGAAGAAGCTGTGCTGTTAGAAGATGTAAAATATTTAACACTCTCTTTAAAAAATTAAACTGCCCAGGAGCCTTTGATTGGTGGTGTGCATGGCAACATGTATGGTTTTCAGGAGTGTCTTCCTGTGGCTTTGGGGCTCCTCAGAAGCAGGGAGTGGTTGCCACTGGCAGGACTGGCTGGGAGGCAGAGAGCCCACCTGCTCTGTTTGGCT
Organism: Neotragus moschatus; assembly: GCA_006410615.1. Classification (NCBI taxonomy): domain Eukaryota; kingdom Metazoa; phylum Chordata; class Mammalia; order Artiodactyla; family Bovidae; genus Neotragus; species Neotragus moschatus. Next base: position 1,159,579 of record SJYA01002991.1, read on the forward strand.
CAGAGGCTGGGCACGTAGCAGGGCTGAATGACCCTTTCAGAGGCACGAAGCTGGGGGCAGTCTGTTTTGATAGTAGAAGAGTGAGGGGGAGGAACTCGCCATCCTTTAGGGGCTTGTTCATTCATTTTGTTATATTGGCCTCTGTTGGCCCCTGGCGCTTATACATCTCTGTCCAGCCTCAGGACTTTTGCTCACGTGGTTTCCTTACCCTGGAGTGTTCTCTTCTCCCTCACCCAGTTAGCTATGCTCATCTTTCAGGTTTTAGCTGAAGGCAGCATATTTCGGGAGGGAAGCCTTCTCGGACCGTCTGGAGCATGTTCACCCCCCTGTTTGAGACTGTCCTGATTCAGTGGTTTTGGACAGAGCATTCTGCAAAGCATCTGTGTCAGCCACTTTGTCACACTTGTTTGGCTGATCCTGTTTGTCTGCCCACCCAGCAGTTTGTAGGACCCAGATGCCAGCAGCCGGGTATTCTATCCCTGGTGCGTACCTAGAATGTGCCTGGCCCACCGGAAGTGCTCCTTGTCTGTGGGGCAAATGAATTCCTTTATTAAGTTTTTAGTTCTGTCCCAGATTCTGAGAATACAAAGGGAATCAAACATTCCTGCTGTCCTCGCAGAATTCCTGGCCTGGAATAGTGGGTGAGCTCTCAGAATCGCTATTGAAGGACCGAGAGAAAACATTATCAGTTGAAGTTCTATTTATTCTTTAACTCAAACAGAAGAGTAAGACGTAGCTTTCCTATTTATAGTAGTCCAGATTTTATCATTAATTATAAGTAAATATGCTCAAAGCTATTTACTAATAGGAAGGTATGATCAAAAGGTTTTTGACCACTGGTCTAAAAGGAGAGGTTGGCACATAGAAGAGCTTTATGCCAACATGTGATGAGCAACAAGTTAGGGCAAGTACAGTGGGCAAAGGGGAGCTGCACTGGAGGGAGCTGGGCCCAGCCTAAGGGAGGGCACTCCTGGTGAAGATAGGGGTGGTGTGAGAGAGGCAAAGACTTTCTAATAAGGCTGGAGTAAAGACAGGAGGCAGGCCTACGGGATGGCCCTCCTGATGTTGATAGGGGCTGAGAACTGGGAATACTGAAATGAGTGAGATGCAGCCCCTGTCTGCAGGATGAACACAGTCTAGGTGGGGTCTGCTACTAGAATTGTACAAAACGGGCCTTAGGAGACAGACAGTGAATACCTGGAATTCGGGAGACAGACAGTGAATACCTGGAATTCAGAAGAGAGTGAAAATCTTTCCTATCAAAATGTCTCCTATTTTGTTTAGGAGAGATCAGGCCTGGTCATACTTTGAAAAATCTCCCATGAAGATCATACCACTCCCTCTTTTCATTGCAGAAGGGGACGGGGAGAGAGCTGGGGACTGACTTCCAGCCTCCTTTAAAAACCCACTCAGGGTTAGGCTTCTCCATGATACTCTCCTTCATCTACTTTGACTTGCTTAATGTGATTTAGATACGCACTCATGGGCTATATTTTCTGCCTTTTAAAATTGTATATGAATAATTGTACACAAACATTGTATATACCATATATACCATGGCACATGGTGTATATCAGTATGAATATTTGGTACATTCACTTACCTGTGTAATTCTATGCACTCCTTTCTTTTTTTAAGTCCCAGGGCTTGAAGTAATTATGTAATTAGAATCCACATAGTGTGGCTAGATAAGGTGTAATTAAAGAGGAAAGCCTAATTTTGGAAGAATGATAAGAGGTCATTTGACTCATTCTGGGCCCTAATCCAATCTTGGAAGAACAGTGAGAGGTCACTTGGATGAACAGAGCTTGAGGCCACCCAGGAGTCCGGACTGGCCTGCTGGACAGAATGCTTCAGTTTCCTGTGAAAGCCATTCAGTGAGCATCCTCTTGGTGTGGGTATCATAGGAGGTCTGGCCATGAATAAGGAAGAGAAGATCTGGAACTTAGGGAGGAATCCGAGAGGACATGGGCTTGAGGACAACTAGGACATCCTAAAATGGAGATCGGAGGACTCCTGGGGGTGACGGGGATGGTGGGTTGGGGGAAGTCACAGAGGAGGTAGCGTCTAAGATGTCCTTGCTCTTGAAACTCTCCTTACCCTTAAAGGTATAAGAACTTTCTGGCACCTTAGAGGCACTCAGGTAATGATTGTGGCATGAATGCCAGGCTGAGGTTGGAGGGGGAAGGAATGTAGCCAGGTTGTGGGGTGATGCATTTGTGGTTTGGTGAGGAGGTAAGCTCAGACAGCTCCGCAGTGCGGTGACCCTGGGGGCCAGGAGAATGCCAGGCTGAGGCCTCAGGTCTGGAGAGGGAGCCTTGAAGGGCAACAGGATGGGGAGCCAGGGTGGGAAGGGAAGACTTTCCAAGGAGGGGAGTCACATGGGCCAGAGTCTGGGGAGGGAGCCGAGAGGATCCAAGAGAGAGGGGAGGGGCCACGGAGGGGAGCAAGGCCAGGCTGGGTGGGCTGAGGAGCCTGAGGAGCTGGTGCCTGGGGTCCGAGGCTGGAGGGCAGGAAAGGCTTGATCTGGTGGGACTGAGGAGCTGTGGCAGGTTGTTAAACAAGAGAGTGGCATGAAAAAGGCATGTTGTCCTTGTCCGGATGTGATAGGGGCCAGGCGGTGGCCTTTTATCAGCGTTCCTGGTCTTGGTGAGAAGAAGGAGGTGAGACAGGAGGCAAGGGGAGAGCTGGAGGTGACCGTGAGCATCCCAGCCTGGGAGGATGGTGATGCTGGAGACAGGAGGGTTCAGGCTGATGGGCAAGAGGCTGTGAGCAGAAGCTTGGTGCGTCTAGAGCCCTGAGTCCCCAGTTCTAACCCAGCCCTGCCTCTGAACGAGCTGAGAGATCTTGGGCCAAGTCCCTGATCTCCTGGGCTCTTTCTGGCAAGGGGAAGGATCTGGGCTGGAGATCTGTGAATTTGTGAGCCCGCCCTATGGGGGTGAGCAAAGAAACATCTTCCTGGAGTGGGCAGTGGGTGTGGGGGAGAGGCTCTGGGTGATCATCAGGTTTGGTGAAGAATTTGGGGGAGAAGAATGTTCAGACTCATCCTGCCCTCTCAGGGTGCTTATGAGACCCTGACATAAGGGGCATATAAAATCTCAGCCAGGACTGTGTTGAGGTCTCTGCTCTTTTCTGAGTAGAGCAGGGGAGGGGTTAATCTTCCTGGATTCACAGAAAGGAAATTCTCAGGGCAGGGAACTGGCTGTTAGTGGACTCCTGCCCCCTCCTCTCCACCCGCCCCTCCCACCCCACTCCCCAAGTCAGCTTTTGGGAAACTGTGGCCTTGGACCTTTAGAAAAAAGAGTTTGTGTGGAGAAGGTTTCCTGACAGAGGAGGGCTTGGATAGAGCCTGGGGAAAGGGCAGATGGAAGGACTTTCCAGAGAAGGAGAGTGACCCGGAATTGGTACAGGATTTCAGATGGAGAGCCTAGAATGGAAGGCATATTGTTTTGAATACCTAGTGTGTGTATTAGCTCTGTGCCAGGTGCTTTCATGGTTGTTGTCTCATAATCTTTACATCATTTCTGCCTCTATTATCCCATTTTACAGATAAGGCAGCAGGATAAGACAGATGAACTAATTTGCCCAAGGTCTCAGAACGGCAGGATTTCATTTTACTCAGGCCTCTGACTCCTGCCTCCAAGGGCAACAGAGACTCATTTCTATATTCTGCAAATTCTGTGTTCTCAGGGGAACCTAGGGAAAAGGGGGAAAGATGTGTCTTTGTGACCTTAGTCCTTCTTAAGCACTTACTGAAAATGTGGGTCCAGCCGCCCTCTGTGCTGTGGCATTCCAGTATAGCACAGCATCTTGGTGATCCCCAGGGTCTAATCCCCTCACTTTACGGATTAGGAAACTGAGGCCCAGAAGGAGAAGGGCTATGCCAGGGTCAGGGGCAGAATGGAGATGAAAACTAGGAGAGTCTGGAGACTTCAAGACTGTTTTGGCTCTTTTAAGGCCTCCCTGTGGAAAAGTTTGTTTTTAGACAACAATGGAAGCCTTTGTCTGGAGAGTTGGTCTGGGCAGGGTTGGAGCTGAAAGATTCTGTGTGTGTGTGTGTGTGTGTGTGTGTGTGTGTGTGTGTGTGTNTCTGTATTTTCCATGCTGTCCCCTAGGTTTGTACAGGTTCTCTGAATATTTTCAGCTGCAAGTTACAAACTCCAACTCAGACTGGCCAGCAGTAGGGAAACTCATCGCCTCTCAGACGGGAGGGTGTGCTCCACACAGCTGCGTAACCCACTGTTCATGTGACCTGCAGTGTGACTGTGCCCCCTCCCCTGAGCTGTGCTGTGGGGTGATTCTGAATCCAGAGGCAGGTTGAGCCTTGGAGTTGACTCAGGGGCTCCGTGATGTCAACAGGGCCGCAGGTTCTTCCCATCTCTACCATCTTGGATGCTGGTTTCATCTGCCAGCTGTGGCATTTCCTAAGGTTTTAGTCAGACACAGCCACAGCCAGAGGAGGAATGAGGACACGAGTCGACTCCTGGCTCCCCCAGCTCTTTTCCACCATGCCTCCTTGGCTGGAGTGGGCCAGTCACTGTTCACTGGGGGTGACCACACTCCTGGAGCCATCTGGAGCAGTGATGGGAATCCGGATACAGCAGAGTCCCCGGTAGGAAGGAAGAAGGACCAGGGACTAGGAGCTGGGGAGGAGTCCATCAGCGCCCAGCATACAGGTGGTTTGTAGATCACAGACTGAGAAACATTGCCTCCCGTCTTCCTGCAGGGCTCGGGCTGTGGGTAAGGTTATCTCTGTCTTGCAGATGAGGAAATGAGACTCAACTGAGCTCCACTGACTTGTAGATAACACACTGCCAGAAGGTTGTGGGCTGGGAGTGAGGGAACTGGGGTGTTTGTGAGGGCTTTTTAGCCCTAGGAGAGTACGTAATCGTCCTATTTTGTCTTCCTGAAGTGTCAAAGCAGCCCTCCTCACTTCTGATTTCTCCTCCGACTGCAGTTACACATGGCAGGGGGCCTCTAGGAAGAATTCTCTGGGCACCAGGAAAACTGTATATTGTGCTTCCCCCACGTCCTCGTGGGCAGTGCCTGAAAGCAGTTGAAAAAATAATCAGCTCCAGTTATGGGGGCCTGTGCCTCTCAGTCGCTGTGCCGGGTGTAGTGGCTACATCATCCTGAATTTTGGCAGCAACCTCGTCGGTTAGGTTGTGTTATCTGTGTATTTCTGTCTGGGGACAGAGGCTCAGGAAGGTGAAGCTGGTGGTGATGCTTCAGGAAGGTGAAGTGGCGGTGGTGGCAGAGCCAGGACAGTGAACACCCAGCGTCAGAGCAAGTGCTCCCTGCTCCATGCTGCGGCTTATCAGCAGCTGCCAGCCTTGTTATGCCCCTGAAGGCAAGTTCTCAGGGAAAGGGGTTTCAGAGTCCAGACAGCTTCAGAGGAGCTGAATGTTTCCTATGGGAATAATTCTCAGGGCATTAGGAAAAATATCCTGAGCATAATAAACACAAGAAAGAAACAGGAAATCTGGTTTTGTTATATAGCCACTAAAATGCGAATAGGATAAACTCTCCAAAGAACCCAAAGGTTTGTTGGATTTGAAAATGGAAGGCTTTAGGGACTTCCTGGGCAGTTCAGTGGTTAAGACTCTACTCTTCCAGTGCAAGGGGCATGGGTTCAATCTCTGGTTGGGGAACTAAGATCCCACAGTCCACGTGGTGTAGTCAAAAAAAAAAAAAAAGAAAAAAGAAAAAGGAAGGTCCTGACTGAGAGGGTAGGAGAACCACTGTGGCTTTAGGAGATGGTGGGTCAGTGGTGGACAGTGTGGCGGCGAGGAGGAGAGCTAGCTGCAGGGTCTGAGTGCAAACTATGCAGCAAACTGCTGCGTAGTTTAGGTGTCCCAGATCTTGACGACGTGCGCTCGCGAGTGGATCAGCAGGCTGGGCTTGATAATCCTTGAGGAAGAAAAGCCCTGTTAACATGCACCTGAACGTGTCTGTCAGAATCTGTTTATGAGCTGAATCATTGCAATAAACACCCATCTTAACTTTTCATCTCTGGGTTTGGAGTGTTTGCCCGGCTTCTGTCTTCTGAGTCATTCTCCCTTGGCTCCTGCCTTCTGATGGGGTCATTTGCATGGTCTAACTTGGAGCCAAAGGTTTCATCAGAGGATGACAAATGACATCTCTGCTCTGGGTTGCCTCCGATCATCTTTGTGAGGTTTTCAAGGGGGGCACACAAGGTTTTAATAGCAGTCCTCATTCTTCTGGGTGATGTATCTGAAAACACACACACTGGCTTTAGTGTTCAAAGCCAGTAACTAAGGACTAGTAATTGATGTCTGCTGGGAGTCTCCCCCAGTTTCTTATCCTTTCCCCTCAGAAATCTCCTAAAAGCCTCTAGGATTCCACAGTGTTGGTGATTTTGAGAAGCTGCTTCCTGAAGACATTCTCGGCCTGACTGCTTCATATCACTCAGATGTGAATGCAGTGGTCTTAAGTGGGGACATTGTATTTTATTCCATCATAAAGATGAAACCTTGACACCTAGTATTTTAGGTCTTAAAAAATTGAAAGCTTTCCTCTGGATCTTAGTTCATTTCTCATCTTGTTATTCTGTGCTGTGGTTTTCTTTGTCAAAATTGATCTGTAAACACAGAATTTTATACTAGTAAATTCTGTTGAAGCCCTCCACACAACCCAGCTGGGAGAAATGCAGAGCTGTCTTGAAACTATGAAGAGGTGGATGTAGGCGTGTACCCCAGAAGGCAGGGCTGGTGTGACTCTTTCCTGTGTTCCCCAAGGGTCTTGCACAATTCTCTGCCCACAGTGGATGTCCAATAGGTGGCTGCTGGAAGAATGGATTTAAAAAATATAATAGATCAGTTGTTAAACCGACGAAGGCGTGGAATTCAAAGGCAGGGGGAATCAGTTTGATTTTGAATTTGCCCTTGGTTCTCTGTGAAGTTTAATTTTCATGGAAATACCAATTAGATGCCGGATTAGTTGCAGTGCGGAATGGCGGAGAGAAGAGGCAGACGCCGTATGCATTCTAAGCACTTAGATACATCTGTTCGTTGTTTATTATTTGCCAGTCATTTTGTTAGATAATCCCGAGGGACTGACTGACACACTCCTTCATTTTGTGTCCAGGGAAACTGAGGCACAGGAGTGAAGTAACTTCTCTAAATTTACATAGTATAGTTGTTGGCAGGCTGCTGCTGCTAAGTCGCTTCAGTCGTGTCTGACTCTGTGCGACCCCATAGATGGCAGCCCACCAGGCTCTGCCGATCCTGGGATTCTCCAGGCAAGAACACTGGAGTGGGTTGCCGTTTCCTTCTCCAATGCATGAAAGTGAAAAGTGAAAGTGAAGTCGTTCAGTCGTGTCCGACTCTTAGCGACTCCATGGACTGCAGCCCACCAGGCTCCTCCATCCATGGGATTTTCCAGGCAAGAGTACTGGAGTGGGCTGCCATTGCCTTCTCCAGTTGACAGGCTAGTTGACCCATAATCAAGAAGGATTTAGAGGGCTTCCTTGGTGGTCCAGTGATTAAGAATTCACCTCGCAATGGAAGGGACACTGGTTTGATCCCTGGTCTGAGAAAATTCCTCATGCCTCAGAGCAACTAAGCCTGTGTGCCACAATTACTGAGCTCAGTCTCTGCAGCCCGAGCTCCTCAACAAAAGAAGCCACGGCAGTGACAAGTCCATGCATCGCAACAAAGGGTAGACCCCTCATACCACAATTAGAAAAGGCTTGAGTGTAGCGATGAAGACCCAGTGTAGCTAAAAATAAATAAAGAAATAATTTTTTTTTTTTTTGGTAAAGAAGGATTTAGAGGGTACCTCTTCTCTGCTGGAATGCACCAGAATCAAAATTTAGCTTTACAAAAGTTGTTAGAGATCAAGGAGGTCGCCTTGGAATGCAGAGTTGCTTTGTGACATTTCTGTGCCTTGGCTCTTTGGTTTTTGCTGGTCTCTCTGAGGATGGGCAGTTCACTGTTCACTGAGGCAGTTCATTTAATTTTTGAATACTTCTAATTATTAGAATTCTTTAATATGAACTGTCATCAACTTGTCTCATAATTTTCTCCTTTGGGCACCATATCTCAGTGTACCTACACGCTGTGATTAATTAATTAATTCATTCAGGTGTATGTGTTGAGCACTAGCATGGTTTCAAGTTCAGAAATAAGAGTAAACAAGAGGTTGGGACTTCCCTGGCAGTCCAGTGGCTTAAGACCCCACAGTTCCAATGCAGGGGGCATGGGTTCGATCCCAGGTCAGGGAACTAGATCTCACGTTTGGCAACTAAAGATCCCGCATGCTGCAACTAAGATCCACTGTAGCCAAATAAATCAGTAATTTTAAAAAGCCTTAAAAAAAAAAAAAAAAAAGAGTAAACAAGAGACAAGGTTCTTACCTCCTGGAGTCTGATGTTAGTGTAGTAGGAGGATCATTCAACTAAATGTCAGCAAGTCAAGGCAAAGACATTTACTAAAAGAAAAAAAAGGAACGAAAGTTTTGTATCACTTGCAACCTGTATGAACTTGGCTAAGACACTTGAGCATCTGTTCTCACCTCATCTTGCAGAGAATATTATCCCATTGGACCTTCCAAAACAGTGGAAGTTCACTGGGGTGATGGTGTCTTGTAAAATGTTAATTGCTGTCTATTACTAAGAGCAGTGGTAGCTCTTGCTTCTAGAGCAGCAGTTCTCAAAGCATTGGTCCTCCGGCCAGCAGCATCAGCATCAGCATCGTTGGGAACTTGCTAGAGATGCAAACTCCCCGCCCGCTGATTCTGAAATGCAGGGCGGGTGGGGCCCAAGTTTTCATGAGGGCTCCAGGGGAGTCCGATGCCCGCCCTCGTTGAAGAACTACTGTAGACTAGGGCAGTGGTCCTTAGTCTTGACTGTGCAGTGTAGTCACCTGAGAGGAGGGCATTTAAGCCTGTACGTTCTGTGTCCTGACAAGTCAGGTCAGAATCTGGGCAGGGCTCCTGTGGAAGCCACTTGTGTGATTCACTTGCGCAGCCGGAGCTGGAGGGGCCAGAGGTTGGGAGGATGAGGAGCACGGATGGTGGAGCTGCCTGGTTTGGTGTGAGTCCCTGATCTGCCCCCTGCTAGCTCTGTGGCTTTTGGCAAGAGGACTCTGGCCTCAGTTTCCTCGTTTTCATGATAAGGATAAAAATGCTTATCCCTCAAGGTTGTAACAGTCAAGCGAGATGATGTGTGTTAAGTCCCCGAGGACCTGTCCGGGCTGTGGTAAGTGAGCTAGGATGGAATTTCTCGGTGGTGGCCTTGGGTTTTTGAAGCTGATGGTGCTCATCTCTCTACACTAAGCCTCTTTACCTCTTCCTTCATAATTTCCAGCCCCCTCTTTTGGAAAACTCCATTTTGTCCATGACTCTTTTTAAAAAGCAATGTCCCATATTCCAGTTTTTGAGATTCAGCTTTGACACCAACCAATATTTTCTTCATACCATAAATACTCAATAAATCTTGCAGCTACTCAAAAAGATTTAAATTAATTTATTTTAATTGGAGACTAATTATTGTAGTGGTTTTTGCCATACATTGACATGAATCAGCCATGGGGGTACATGTGTTCCCCATCCTGAACCCCCTCCCACCTCCCTCCCCACTCAAAAAAGATTTTGTAAATTAAGAGGGAGGGAATATACTTAGAGCTGATTCACGCTGTTGTACAACAGAAACCAGCACAATATTGTAAAGTAATTATCCTCCAATTAAAAATAAAATTTAAAAAAAGATTAAAAAAAAAAAAGCAGTGTCCCATTTGACAATATCCATCACAATTACAAATGCATCCACTTTTTGTCCTTGTAATTCCAATTCTTTGTTCTATGACTATGTCCGCATATGTGAGAAATGATGTTTGTTTCTTACAACGTGGTTTGCAGTAGCACAAGGCTGGGATAACGTAAATGCTTATCAGGCTAGGGTCTCCAAGCACGTGAACCCTGTGCGGCCACAGAAGAGAGTGAGACTGCTTCTCAGGTAACCGGCGTAGAACTCTGTAGGAGATATATATATATATCTCCTAATTATATATATCCTAGATATATATATATCCTAATTATATATATATATATATAAATAATTAAGTATCCTTAATGTCTTCATTTATTTAATTTTGGTTGTGCTGGGTCTTTGTTGCTGTGTGTGGGCTTGAATGAAGGGGGTACTCTTCATTGTGGGATGCAGGCTTCTCATTGCGGTGGCTTCTCGTTGCAAGCACAGGCTTTAGGCGTGCAGGCTCAATAGTTGTTGGCGCACAGGCTTAGTTGCCCCTTGGTATGTGGGATCTTCCTGAACCAGGGATCAAACCCACATCTCCTGCATTGGCAGGCAGACTCTTACCCACTGTGCCACTAGGGAAGCCCTAGAATATGTTTTTTAAGTGAGAAAGGCAGTGTATGGAGCAGCATATATGCTGTGCTGCCATTTGTGAAAAAGAGGAGAGTGTGTTTATTTGCTTATATGTGTATGCCGTGTGTTTGGAGTACAGAAGAAATGGGTAATGTGGGTTGCCTCTGAGGAGGACACTAGGGGACTGCTGGGCTGGGTGGAATAGAGAGTTTGCATGATAAACCATTGAGTGCTTTTCAAATTATGTGATTTTAACCCTTTAAAGAGTATCATTAAAAGTGTGACATCTTGAGCTTAATCTTGCACTTGAGCCTGACTGCTGTGGGGTACAGTGGGAGTGTTACCATTTTTCCGTGAATTGGGCACTGGCCTACTTTCGATGCCATTTAAGATTGCATTACTCTTGGCACTGTGGGCTCCGATGAACCTTGCGGTCAGAGACGGCACCAGCTCTGGTTCACGTGGATGGTTGCCAGGGCAGGTCTCATGGACGCGAGGAAGTTTCAAAGTGCCCCCACCCAGCCTGAACTGGCACAACCGGCTTTGTTTTTGGCCCAGAGTGCTGGGCTGTCAGGATCGTTTGAATCTTGATTCTGGCATCTATATAGCATTAACTCTTTTTTTCCTGTCCTGGGCTGTCTGGGGCATTGATGAACCTGCCTCTTGGGTCTATCTTTAGTCAAGTCATTGCTGAGAAGACATTGGACAAGGTGTGGAGAAGAGTAAAACACTGTGTTGTGCTGATAGCTTGTTTCTCCAGCTTATCATCAAGCCATTGGAGACACCAGGGTACACATCTACAGGGTGCTGCTGCTGCCAAGTCACTTCAGTCCTGTCTGACTCTGTGCGACCCCACAGATGGCAGCCCACTAGGCTCCTCTGTCCCTGGGATTCTCCAGGCAAGAACACTGGAGTGGGTTGCCATTTCCTTCTGCAATGCACAAAAGTGAAAAATGAAAGGGAAGTCGCTCAGTTGTGTCTGACGCTTAATGACCCCATAGATGGCAGCTCACCAGGCTCCTCCGTCCACGGGATTTCAGGCAAGAGTGCTGGAGTGGGGTGCCATTGCCTTCTCTGATAGAGTGCTGAACCCAGGGCTAATGGGAAGAGAGACCAGGAGCTCATCCAGGTGTAGTAAGTGCTGTGAGACATGCACAAAGTATAGTGACAGCCCAAAGAGAGAGTGATGAACATTCTGTTGGGGTAGTTGTTCAGCTGAATGAATGGTCAAGATGCTTGACTGTTTCACTAACTTAGCCACAAGTGAATCATGGGAGTTTTTTAAGATGCTTTGCTGGAAAAAAAAAAAAAAAATATATATATATATATATATATATATATATATAATCTCATTTCATCTGATCTGTGAGCTTGGGAATCACAAGAAACAACTGGTTGCATTTTGATATAGCTTGGTCATTCGGCCATTGTGGACCCATAGACCCATAGTACCTTTTCCCAACGTTCATTCCTTTCTGCTGCTGCTATTGCTAAGTCGCTTCAGTCATGTCTGACTCTGTGCAACCCCATAGACAGCAGCCCACCAGGCTCCCCTGTCCCTGGGATTCTCCAGGCAAGAACATTGGAGTGAGTTGCCATTTCCTTCTCCAGTGGATGAAAGTGAAAAGAGAAAGTGAAGTCGCGCAGTCCTGTCTGACTCTTCGCGACCCCATGGATTGCAGCCCACCAGGCTCCTCTGTCCATGGGATTTTCCAGGCAAGGGTACTGGAGAGGAGTGCCATTGCCTTCTCCATCATTCCTTTCTATAGTCCTCAAATCATTTGTTCTATAGTTGTGCCAGAAATCATTCTTGGTTTGTAGTTATCAGGGCTTTTAATTTCTAGGTGTCAGCATTGCCTTCCTTCTTGCTTTGAAATTGGGACATTTGCCCATGTCTCATGCCATCAGGCCCCTTTCTCCTTTGTCTGATTTTGAAGTTTATCAGTTGCGGTTCTAAGAAAGTTTTATAGTCAGTTAAATATGCATGAAAGAAATTATATGTTATCTAAGGGAAATTTGGAACCACATCAAAAAGTGGAAAGAATGCTAAGACACATCAGTCGCGACCCTGCAGCTCAGCCCCTGTTAACATTTTGGTGTTGTTTCTTCCAACTCTGTGAAAAATAATCAAAGCTTACAATCACACTGCTTGAAATGACTATGTGGTTTATAGGGGGAGCCGGATGTGTAAGCTCGTCAGTAAAATTTTAGAGGAATGTGACCCAGGTGTGTTCAGAGGCTAGTGGAAGCATCAAAAGAGAAGAAAGGGATCAGCTTCACCTGGGCAAGGGGATGGCTAGGAAAGGCTAAACAGAACAGGGACCCTTGATAGTTAAACAGAAGTGGTGGTAGGTGGAGAAACAAGCAACAGAATTTTATGTAAGCTACAGTCATAAGCATGTGCTAAATGTAGATGAAAAAAGCTGCCAGGAAATGTCCCCAAATAATACCGTGGTAGGAATGTTGGTTTTATTTTCTCTGGTTTCTCAAACGGGAGTATATCGTCTCTTGTTAGTATTTTTCTTAACACCATGCACATGTGCGGAGTCTTCAGGAACTCAGGGTTGTAGAACTTGGCTAGAGACGTGCTGCAGAGTCAAAAGCTGGGAGCTGAGCTGGGAGCCAGGCTGGCAGCGCTTCTGCAGCCCTGTCGTTTCCATCAGTGGTACCTGAGGTTGAAGCAGAGAAGCTAAAAATGCAAGGTCAGCCCTTGCTTCTCTGTGCCGAAGTTTTACAAAGCAAGTCACTTTCAGGATGTTCTAGCGTTAAAGCTTGAGATAAGTGGGGAAGTAAGTGACGTCATTGGGGGGCACAGAGAATGTTTCCATGCAGATTACTCCTTTTCTCCTTCCCTCACTCAAAAATCATGAAAATCGAACAGGTATTTACTGCTGTCATTTCCCTTGATATTTCTAGCATGCAGATTTCCCGCCCCTAGCATTGATGTCCACTGACGAGACCCACACACAGGAGGGAGGGGCCCCCAGAACTGGGAAGGGTCTTGCCACATGTCCTCCAGACATTGAGTCCTGTCTGATTTTTCTCCATCACCAGGAAGAGAAGAATTGTTGGACTGCCCTGCATTCACATTTTGGCTTCTCTTCTTACTTGCTGTGAAACTGTAAGCAAGGTCTTTGAGCTCAGCTTTTCATCATTAAATTGGGATGATAAAGTTGACCTCACAGTTCTAAGGACTGAACCATGTACTTAAGCACTGGTCTAATGCTTGACCTACGAACAGGTGTTGATACATTGTGGCTGCTCTTATTCATCATTATTATTTGATTGCCAGTCACTCAGGTGTGTCCTGTATGTGGTCATGCAGAGAAAACCCTGGGCCTACGCTCATAATCAGCACTTTGCACCCACGATTCTGAATATTGACATAAAGTTGGCAGGGAGTGGGGTGCTAGTAGTTGTGGTCCAACATAAAATAGTGTTTGGCACAATTTCACTTCAGAGGTCAATTTTTTTTCAAAACAAAAGATTTTCTACAAGATCTCCCAGGGGCGACTTCATGAAATGTCAGGTGTTCCGTTTACATCGATAAAAGCTGTGTTAAAATGGGAAATGTGCATGTTTAAGTAAAGCCTCAAGAAGTGTGTCGATTGACTAGAAAAACAAAAAGGGGAATAGTTAGCAATAGAAAAGGGAGAAAAGGAGGCCCCCCATGGGTTGGATCTTGGGACATGGAAAAGATTTCTCCTTCCTTTCTGTCTCTCTGACCTGCCACCGCGTTGGGACCTGGCTCTGAGCTTTGAGGACTGGAAGCTTGTCTTGAAGTTTGTGATATGACTTCACACTCTTTGCTGGATCAGCCGCAGTTTTCACTTTTCTGACACTGAGGTCCTGCTGAATTCCAGGATCAGTGTTTCTGGTGACCAGAAAGAAGATAAAACTAGGGAAGGAAGGTGTGCCCCTTATTAGGAGAACCTGAAGAGTCGGAAGATTGGCTCAGAAGCTGCCAGAGAAAGGATGATGAAGAGTTAACTCATCTCTGTTTGTCTTCCTCTTAAGATGAAAAAGTCATCTCTAAATTAGGGCTGACTTATTCAGTCGCTGGAGCTCTGTGTTTGCCTTCTACCTCTGCCTGCTGTTAAACATCAGCTGTATCTGAAGGCGTGGTGTGACCTTCAGCCCTCTCCCTCCATTCTTACTCCTTGGAGCCTGGGAAAATAAGGGGTCAAGCAAAAGGGGGAATTTTAGCTCTGAGGTCTGGCACACAGGAGCTGTTTAATAAACATTCTTCTGTCTCATCCGGTGCAGGACCCATCTGCGTTGAGTACATCAAATTCAGGTTGCGGATAGAACTGGAACCATCCTTTTTATTTGTGTCTTTTTTAACAAAGTAGGTGGTATTTGGAGTATTAAAGTTAGTATATATATATGTATACACATACATATACATATATATAAACAAACATGATCTTTTTGTAGAAATGTCAGTTTTAACACATTTTACAAAGAATGAAATATCTGGTTTCAGTTTAGCTGCCTACTACCCTTTCTCTTAATTTGCAGAATCATACCTTTAGATCCTCAGTCCTACCGCATGCAGTCTCTTAAACCTTCCAGCATTTATTGCAAAATGCTTTTCGCTTTTTCATACTCTTCACTGCGCAAACATAATGCTTCACTTGTTTTTAAATAACTTAAAGTGTTCGTTTTATAAATCAAGGTGTATTTTATCATTCCATTTGGAAGGTTTTGCCTAAGTCTTTGTGACCCCATGGACTGTACAGTTCTGCATGGAATTCTCTAGGCCAGAAGATTGGAGTGGGTAGCCTTTCCCTTCTCCAGGGAATGTTACTGACCCAGGAATTGAACTGGGGTCTCCTGCCTTGCAGGCAGATTCTTTACCAACTGAGTTATCAGGGAAGCCCTTGCCTAAGTACATTTAAAAGCTTGTTTTAGATGCTAAAAATGTCTTCGAACTCTGTGTCTGGTATCTTCCTGAGTGGTGGGTCTGCTCAACATTTCTCAGTTTGCTTTTCTTATTTTACGGGAGATTGGGTGCTGATGTCATGGAGTTGGTTGCTTAGGTTTGTTATGTCTTTGATGTCTGCCGTTTGGCAGCAAGGCTGAGGGGAATCACACACTGCTCTCTTGAACAGCCTTGGTAAGTAGGGCTAGGGGAGCAAGACCAAGGCTACCAAGGCAGCATCAGGTGGGGGCAACTTGACACTAGGCTTCCTGTTACTGTCATTCTCCTTTTTATTTTTTATTCTCTCTCTCTCTTTTTTTTTTTTTTTGGTTGCATGGTTTTCAGGATCTTAATTCCCCAACCAGGGACTGAACCCAGGCCCTTGGCAGCAAAAGCGCAGAGTCCTAACCATGGACCTTCAGGGAACACACCCTTCTCTTTTGTTCTTGCTGTGTGTCCCTTGTTTCTCCTACTTTTCCAGCCACTGAAATACTTTGTGTACATGATTGGACTCAGTGCACCTAGGTTTATGGTAAAGAAGGGGGCTGTGCCTTCCTTCACGCCCCCTTCTGCTCCTCCTCATAGTTCAGACTTTATTTTGATGAACATTTTAGATAATGTCCTTGGCCGTTTCCCCATGTCTTACCATACATGTAGAAGTCAGTATG
The DNA here is from genome assembly GCA_006410615.1 of Neotragus moschatus. Taxonomy (NCBI): domain Eukaryota; kingdom Metazoa; phylum Chordata; class Mammalia; order Artiodactyla; family Bovidae; genus Neotragus; species Neotragus moschatus. Next base: position 1,175,519 of record SJYA01002991.1, read on the forward strand.
GGTTTTGCAAAGAGGGTGATGGCTCGCGGGTCAGCAGCCTTCCCCAGGATGGATGTCAGCTGCTTGTGACTCCTATTTTGGTGCTGGGAGGTGACTGTGCGCACCCTTGGCGGGGACCGGCAGGGGGTGGTGACTTTCACCAGGGCCGGCAGCAGCACAGGCTTGAGTGCTGCTGAAGCCTGGCCAGCTGGGCTCCTTGGCTCCCACCGTGCCCACCGCTGACTTCACCTTCAGCTCTTGTATTTTGGCTCCTGGAGTGTCATTAGTACTGGCCATTTAGTCTGTGCTGTTCTGCAGCTTTTTCGTCATTGGAATTATACAGCTTGAACATTTTTGACCTTGTAAGGCTCTGTAGAAGAGACTGTAAATTCCAGATCACTCTCTACAGCTGGGGCTGACGCTGGGGAGCGACTGTGGCTTGGGTGGATGGCCTTGGTCTCTGAAGGCTATTCTGCAGTAGGTCTTGGGTGTATGTTGAACACATCTCAGAGGGAGCTGATGCTGCATGGAAAACGGTGGTGGGCTTGAGCCCAGGGGAAGCTTGGGGATATATGCCTGCTTCTTTCACAGCATGTGGGGTTCCCCCCCCCCAATTTCCTGCTGGTTCCAGTGATTCTGGCTTAAGTGTATGGTAAATAGTCTTCTTTAGTTTGTTGCTTGAAAGTGAAAAGAAAGTGTTTCTGGCTTTGGTTTGTGTCCGACTCTCCTGCCCCATGGACTGTACCTGCCAGGCTCCTCTGTCCATGGAATTCTCCAGGCAAAAATACTGGAGTGGGTAGCCGTTCCCTTCTCTAGGGGATCTTCCCGACCCAGGGATCGAACCTGGCTTTCCTGCATTACAGGCAGATTCTTTACTATCTGAGCTACCAGGGAAGCCCCAGAGTCCCAGCTTGTTGCTTATCCTTGCTTTATTTCAAGTCAGTTTCAGGGGACCTAGTAGGAAAGTCATGGCCTGTCATTCCTTCCATCCCCACCTGAAACCTCAAAGTCTCGAGTTAACCTTCACTTTGGGTGATGGAAGGCTGAGCCACAGCATGGTGGGGTCATGGTAGGGGCCAGGCTTGTGATCTTGTGATAGGTTTTGACTGATAGGCATGGTTATATGCTCAGTGGGTCTCCTCTTGTAATGACCATCCAGCCCACTTTAATATTACTGGGGAAACAACTTCCCTAGGGCCCAGGGAGGTGAAGGACTTATCCTGGGTTGTATAGTCATGGAAGAACCCAGAACAGTTGTCTGTCTTCAAGTGTATTTTAACCATATTGCATTGACTCACTGAAGCCTGTACACCTTTTAGTCTGGAGAAACACTCAGTGTGGGGAGAGGAACCTGAATATGGCTAATCGCAGACCCTTTGCAATCTAATTTGGGTTCTGATTCTAGCTCTGCTACTTATTAATTATGTGATCATGGTGTGTGCCTGACCGACGAGGGTCTGTTTTCCTCACTTGTAGAGTGGGACCCATACCTGCTTCATTAGGTTTTGAGGGTCACCCTGGACTGTTCCTGGAGCAGCTTCCATGCCATCAGAGTTCAAGCCAGGATGAGGTTCGAGTCATCTGTCTCTCTTTAACTGATACTGAGGAAGGAAGAGCCCCAACGAATTCCAAATCTGCCTGTATCTTGACTTCATTTAGCACTTGCCCTGTGAACAAACCAAGGCCCTGAGGGATCTGTGCCCATTGGAAGAGGATGCCTGTGGGTTTAATAACTTGTAGGTTTTATAATCAGCCTTTATTAGCCAATTGATTTGGCAGAGGCAGATTGATTTTTTTTTTTTTNAGGAAAGTGGTGTGGAGTGGGGAGGAGAGCGAGCGACAGTGGGCAGGGAGAGAGAAGCAAGACATGCATGGGAAGAAACAAGGCACGCAGGCAGAGAGCTGGAGAAACCAATCTTCAGTAAGGCTTTCACCCCGCTGCTGCGATTTGATGTCTAAGAATTCTGAAAACTGCCACACTGCTATCCAAAAAGTACTTTTTTTGTCTTTGTAAATGCGCCCTGTAGTCAAAATATGACAACCTGGCATGCCTGTCCTTAAAAATCTTAATTTTGACTAATAAAAGAAGCAAAGGCCTAAGTTACTTAATGCTTTAAAAAATAAAATGTTCTTTCTCCAAAATAAAATAGAAACCTTATGGTCATTGGATGACTCCAAAGAGTTAAAGCAAATTCTCTTTTTACTGATATATGTACCTATACACATGTATAAAAAGAAACTACCTCCGAATCATCCAGTGATTCTCTCTGGATAGTGATTGTATAATTTTTCCTCCTTCCCCACTTTTGGGAGGAGGTGTTACTTTCCAATTTTTTCTTACAATGAACAATATTTCTTTAATCAAGAAAGAGTTACTAGAATATAATACTCTGGTTAGTAAATATGGAGAAACAACAGTTAAGTGTTGTCGTTTCCCTAAAGTATTTAAGTTGGAAAATACATACATCCAAGGTACCCTAGTCCCACCCCCGTTTCCTTCTTTTTATAAACTTATAGTTTTGTCAAATTTACACATGCATATGGTTTCATATGTGCTTCCCAGGTGGCGCAGTGGTGAAGAACCCACCTGCCAGTGCAGGAGATGTAAGAGACCTGGGTTTGATCCCTGGGTCTAGAAGGCCCCCTGGAGAAGGGCATGGCAACCCACTGCAGGATTCTTGCCTGGCGAATCCCACGGACACAGGAACCAGATGGGCTACAGTCCAGGGGGTCGCAAAGAGTTGGACATGACTGGAGCGAGTAGACACACATGCGTGCATGCATGGTTTCAAGAACCAGATAGGTCTTACAGGAACTATTTGCTGCCTCCCTTTCCCCTGCCACGGCCCAACGGCAGTCACTTAAAAGTCGTAGCCATTGTCTTTTGGTATTCCACGTTTTTTAATAGCTTGCATGTTTTGCTACTTCGAGGTGCTATCTGTTGACTCCTGAGNTGGTTTCAAGAACCAGATAGGTCTTACAGGAACTATTTGCTGCCTCCCTTTCCCCTGCCACGGCCCAACGGCAGTCACTTAAAAGTCGTAGCCATTGTCTTTTGGTATTCCACGTTTTTTAATAGCTTGCATGTTTTGCTACTTCGAGGTGCTATCTGTTGACTCCTGAGGATTTTGCTCTTCTTCTCCACCCTGTGTGCTGTGCCCCACACACTTTATTTTCGGAGGAAAAATTCCTGTCTTCTCCAAAATTCACAAGTGTCATACCTTATTCTAAGGGACATGGAGGGTCCCTACATGGAATAACATGCAAACCTTTTGGCCTTATATGATTTTGCCAATGAAACTTTAAATTTGTCCAGAATTCTAAGTTTTAGGTTTTAATTGGGCCATGTGTTGTTACTAGCTCCGTGGATCAACTGTAACCAAAGGCCAAGAAGCTGGGTTAAATTAGGCCATCTTCTGGATGTGTTTTTTTTTTGGACCAATAACTATTTTGTTACTCTTTGTTTTTACTGTAGATTATAGAGAAAACACACCATCCTAGTTAATTGCAGGTCATTGTTTGCTGGACTTGGTTATTTTGGGGGTCTTAGGAGGCAACTTTCTTGAGTTCAGAGCTTCAGGACATTCTCAAGGAAGTGACTTCTGCCTATATTTGGTGATGTCCAGGGTTTGTGGGGCGATGGTAGAGCTGCCTGTGTCCTGGGGACCCAGAGGGATCTGTATTAAGTGCTAAAAGTGCTGCCTTTTCCGGAAAAGCTGTTGCATATGGCTTGTGGACTCCCAAGTCTTGGCATTCCACTCTGTTTCCAGAGCCACCCACAGACACCTCTGAATTCTTTGTTCAGTCTTAGAGACCATTCTTCTGGGCCAGCCTGTCTCCTCCAGGCTGGGAAGTGACCCCCGCCTCTTGCCCTTGCCTGTCTCTGAGGCCCTTGTGAGTTCTGGAAAAGACTACTGGAATCCATGCTAGTGATCTTGCCATCTTTCTCGTTAATGGGGAATGAGAGAAGGCAACAGGGCAGTGCCCTCTGAAACGAAGACTGAATCTTAAAGTTGCGAGGGACCTTGGAAGCCACGTGGTTTGTACAGCTCTGCTTACATGCCTCCAGCAGTGAGAAGCTTGCTCACTCAAGGAGCTGCCCTATTCCAAAACTGGGTGCTCATCTATTGCAAAGTCCTTTCCTGCTGAACTAACAACCTTGTCTGAGATGCCCCTCAAAAACAAATGAGGGCAACCTTGAAACTTGTCAGCAAATTATTCTTCCTATTTTTTTGGCATAAGTGATATTGAAAGTGGTTTTAAGAGGCAGCCATGAAAGATGCTGATAAAAACATGTTTTCTAAGCACTGAGTGTGTTTGCCAGAGAGGTTCAGTTTTGTTTTTCTTTATTGTTATGATTTTGATTTATTTGCGTCTGATAGAATGGTATTAGTGTCATGAGGAATAATTACATATCTTTTGAAATTCTAGCCTGGAACCCCACCAGGAACTGACCCAGATTTGTGCCAAGGAACACATCCTAGGTTTTGGGTTTTTTTTTTTTTTCCCCAGTGTGTGTTTAAAAAACACTTGTTTGAAATGCTAGACTTTTTGATACTTACAGAGCATTGTTTTAGTGGGTGGAGTTCTTGTTTGATCCTCTGAGTTTGAACTTCTTAGCTCAGGGGTGGCCACAGCGACCATCATGTGTTGTAAGCTTGAGAGATCTCTGAGAGGCAGGTCTTACACGTGTGTGTGTGTGCCTGTGTGCATGTGCCTTGTGTCCCTTTTGTCAACCAGTTCTAAACTTTTCTTGATTCTTACAGCTTTTACTGATCTTCAGACGTGCTGGCTATCTTGGGAAAGCCGTAGAATATCATTCTTTAAAAATGATCTGACTTTGAGAAACAGGCAGTGATAGATCAACATGGTAATGCTGGGGGTTGGATTATCATTTCCTCTGAGATTTCCTTTGTTTTCCCAGCTTTATAGGATGAACATGGATTGCTTTTATATTGGAGGAAATTATTTGGGAAGGCATGGTTGCTTCCAAACTTACTCCTTGTCTGCCAGCAAGGTAACAGGGTAGAGGACTCAGGAAGGATGACAGATTGGAACACGGAGATGGTGGGAGCTGGGGCTGCCCTGGAACTGATATCCCCAGTCTTTCTCACTGTCAAAAAAAGTGCCTCTTTTATTTTTACACGTATTTAGTTTTCTTCTAAATGTCCCTTGCTTTAAAAGATTCCATCGAAGCGAACGTCATGTCTGTTAAATAGTAATTCCCACATTGTTGATCATAGACGAAATGCCTATTAGCGAGTTACTGGGTTATTTTGTGAAGTGGTGCTGTTCCCACTGAGGGTGAAGCATGATGTTTGAGGCCCTTCATTGGGCGCTGTGTTCTCCACCTTCACTGTTACCTAAGGTGGGCTGCGGTTCTGCAGTTAGAGCTCTTCTGTGTTTTGGGTTCAGGACCCTGTGTGTCCCTCTGGTACCGGTAGTTCTCCCCTGACAAGCCGGCCTTGATTTTGTTTTTAATACAACATGTGAGCAACAGGAGGCCAGTAAGGGTTCGTGGCCGTGCTAACCTTTGTCTGCCTCCTCCTTTGTCCTCCTCGTCCTCCTCATGGTCATCAAGCTGAGTCAGCACTTCCAGTGTGCGGGATATGTGTTAAGTGTCTGCACTGATGACCTCATTTGACCCTCATAACTCCTCTGAAGCAAGGATTGTTAATTACCACCCCCCCGCCCCCGCCCCATTTTATTGACAGGGAAGCTGAGATTCAGAGGTTGAGTAACGTGTCCAAGTTCGTGAGACCAGAGAGCTGCAAAGCCTGGACCCAAGTAGCTTCCCGTTTCTCATACTTTCCTTTCATCTCTTTCCTCCTCAAACTTTTCCTTCTGGGCTAGGGCCTCAGCTTCGGATCTTCTTGGCGTCCCATCACCTTGGGGGAAGTATATCACCTTGTTGTGTACCTGGAGTTAGTGGTTTCTCTCTTCACAGCTCCCTAGCAGGGGGTACAGGGAAGATGGTCAGATGCCTGGGATGGAGGGGGGCCTGAGCCACAGCACCTGTAGCCCTCCTCCTGCACCCCAGGAGGGTCAGGACAGAGTGGGCTTATTCCCAGCTGTGTAGAAACTGGAGTTGGGATCTGGTCTTGTCCTTTTTAATTTCCCACTGTTAGGGTGGGGCCTTAGGGTCCGAAGAGGCATTCCCCAGCCACAGAAATGCTTATTCAGTTCCCCAGAGTTCTTTTTCTCCTGCTCTCCACGGGTAGGAAACATAGAAAGCCTCGCATCCCTTCCTTCTGCAACGGTGAGGAAACTTTAGGAAGCTAGGGGAGAAACTTCCCACAGGATGACCTCGGTTCCATTCCAAGGACAGCACGTGGAAGAGGGTTGACATTAACTTTTATTGGGTCTGAGAAGCTGATGAAAACTTTGTGGACTCTTCCCCAGAAAAAGTACAGTGATAATAACTGTAACATTCATGTGGTTGTAGGCACTGTACTAAGCACTTACGTGTATCGCCTCCTTGAATCCTTCTCATAACCCTGTGAGGTGTAGAGTTCTATTATTCCTATTCTGCAGATGAGGAGACTGAGGCCCTGAGATGTTTAATGACTTGCCCATGTACGTGCATTTAGACAGTGGTCAGATTTGCATAGCATTTCAGTGGGACCCCAGGATCGGCGGTACCTCAGTCTAGAGTACAAGTCACCACGTGCATTGCTGAAAGATGGGCTATGTATACACATGTAACAGGATGTTAGATGGATACCGACCCCTGCAGCTGGTGATGACCCTGCTTGTCAAGGAGGTGGAGGAAGGAGAGGCAGCTCCTGGGTCTGCCTTTACAGGATCCTCCCCCATCCTCTTAGGCCAGTCAGGTGCGTCCGCGTGGAGTTTCTAAGTGTCCACGCTTTGTAGGGCCCCCACACAGTTTACTTACTGGCATTTAACAGTAGGTGTGGAGTCAGACAATCTGGGCTTCTCTCCTAGTTCTGCCTCTCCGAGCTCAGTGACTTGTGGGGAGGCATTCTGCTCGTTTGCCAACCAGGGAGCTTGATGAACTCCGACTTTCATTAGGACGGGGAAGGAAGGGTCTCACCACTGTGGGAGGAAGGCAGTGCTCTTACTGTGTCTTCAGTGTGGCCCGTTAGCAAGCAGCCTACTCAAGGTACAGTGTGCATGTTGTTCTGGTATTATAGGGCTAGAAACGGACCTGTGACTCTGACCACGCTTGTAGCTCTAGAAGGTACAGTGAGTATTTTCACAGAGTGACAGTGATCATAGTAATTAAGATTTTTGGAATCGTTTGTACTCCTCGTCCTGCCTGCTGTTCTGGTCTCCACCTGTTCATGACCCACAGGGCAGGTATCTTTAAAATCAGAGAACTGTGGATCAGTGCTGGAAAGGAACACTGATCGCCTATGGCCAGTCTTCCCATTTTGTAGGTGTGGAAATAGGCTAAGAGAGGTACAGGAAGTTGCCCAAGGCCACGCAGCCAATCCTTAGCAGAGCCAGGCTGTTGGTTGGCATTCTTTCAGTTGTGCCAGCCCAACAAGCCTGTCTCTTCTTACCTTGTTCATGAACAGACATAACTCTTCATCAGTTTTGACCTTGTATAGCTCTTATCCCCTCTGCTTGTTTCCTTGAAAGCAGAGGCTGGGTCATTCTCATCCTAGTTTCTCCTTCTTCCTCCTCACTGCCTCTCACGCTGCCTCTGTGCATGGTAACGAAGGAACAAAGCTGTTGCATAAGCAGAGCTATCTGGAGTCCTTTATATGGTGCTCGGCCCCCTGTTCCACACATTCAGGTCATGGTAACTTCTCCAAGCACCAGGGTGACTCTCTGCTGTAGGCAGAGACCTGGGAACTCCCCCCTCCATGTGCTCCTTTCTCCCATTCATATAGTGATGGACATACACAGTCAACATGGGCTGGAAGCTTTTAGAGGTCAGGGTGGGCTGGCTTCCTCTTGGCTGTGCTGGGGCTGTCTTTCCAGCAGAGGTATTAGTATAATCTGGCTGTCAATAAAGAGCATCTTTTCTGAAATTGGGCTGGCTGGTTTAAGGAGAAACAGTTAACACTCCTTGGCCACATGCCACTGTGAGTGTTCATGGACTTTCTCTCTGCTAAACAAAGTTGTTGTCTATTACTCAGCCTTCCCAGTTTCCCTACCTTTTAAGGAGAATTTTCTCCTGGTTAGCTCAGTTCCTGGGCCTTTTTCATGTAGAGAAAATGAGTGGAAGCTGTGCTAGAGATGGGTCAGAGTTTGTGTGAGTGTGTAGGTGTGAATGTGTGCGAGGGGGGCTTGTGTTTGTGTCTGAAAAGGCCCAGTACTTGTGAGAAGAAGAAACAGAGGCTAAAGAAAAAGAGAGGGAAAGTGTGTAAGAGCTGGGTGTTGGAGGAAGATGAAGCGGAGAATCTATAGAAGGGTGGCTACTGGCTGTGGATGGGATCCTAAGTGGTAGAGAAGGAGGAGGGGTTTTAAAGATGTTTTCCGATGTATTAAGAATTGCATTCCCTCCCATGGGCATTCAGGAGATCAATAACATTTTGAATTTTGTTTGGGCTGGATTGTAATTATGAGTATGTGATGTGATTATGACTCCCGAGTGAAGACGGGGCTGCGTGGAGACAGTTACGTTCTCCGGCATGTTCTGTCTGGGAGATGCAGGCTAGCTATGGAGCAGAGGAATGTGAGAAGCAGGCTTGGGGGCAGTGATCTAGGAAAAGGCTCTGTGGTTTGGGTGCAGGGGCTTAGGGCTGATGTACCAGAGTCAGCGTGTAGTTTGTATTACAGTGAACAAACCCTGGATCATTTTTCTGCATTGAAAATTTTAAACATGTATCAGAGTTTTCAGATTTGGTGCTTATTCACTTTGTACCCTATTTCTAAAAAAAAAAAAAAAATGAGACAGTTCAGACTCAGTGGGGAAAATGTAGTGATTCATTCATATAGTATTC